>OW569412.2:121015793-121380793 GCA_937662695.2 Halyzia sedecimguttata
CCTTCTATTTCTCTATGTGATCAGCGCGATACTAAAAGGATCTGAGCTGACCGATCAGCGCTGACCGTCAGCGCCGACCGTCAGCGTGACAGGAAAACCAGCCATAAACTGGCCTAAACGGTGTTGTATTTCGGGAAATAATGGATTGTTTCCAGCTCTGCCATTAAAATCTCCGGTATTCTCCGTTTGGCGCTTCACCTGGCATCGAAGTCTCCGAAGAATTCGGGTTACGCGCTTGATCCATCGTTGAACTCTCCGGATGTTGTGAGTTTCGCTCTTTACCCAGCGTTGGAGTCTCCGAAGATCGAATTTGCGTATCGCAAAAGCTCCCCCATCCGGAAAAGCTAGAATGGGGAAAAAGCTCAAAGCTCCTTTTTGCTGAGGGGCAAAAAGCTCCATGAGCTTAAAAAGCTCAAAGCTCACCTGTCGAGGCGGTGTAAAAGCTTGATTGAGCTGTCGGGTGTAAGAAAGCTCTCCGTATAGATCTCGCCTCGGGCTAAAGGTGACCACACAGTGTCCGACTTCTCCGACCGACCTCCTGCTGCTCCTGGTCTCCTGATATCTTGGATGGAAAATTTTGCCCTTAAGGATGTTGTAGGGGGATGTCTGGTGACGCGGTGCCCTTCTGGCTCCTGGAAACTCTCAGGGGCGATGTGGGGATGTTGAGGCAGCACTTAGCGATTTTTAAAAGGGGGCTGAGTGTGAAAACCCTTTCCCTGTCCCAATTCGACGACTTTGGTTTTAACGTGAATTTGTTATTATGAGATTTCAGGATGACGGAATGAAGAAATTAAATCATAACAATGCCTGGACGGTTTTTTGGGTCCGAATCGATTTGATGGCACGAGGAAGGCATGTTGGCAGCGAAATCGTACGTTATAATTGCGTATAGGCGAGGTAATTGGAACTATTTTTGGACATTTTTCACTAAGTTCTCGACCGATTTTCTCCGTCTATACACCATTTTGAAGACCACAAGAAACACTTCTAGACGACACAAGAGACACAATTTTCCGAGCACGCGAACACGTTAAAAAATACTACAGACGGCGGAGCATCGTCTCCTACGTCTCTCTTCTACGGTTAAGAGAGTCATAGTTACTCCCGCCGTTACCCGCGCTTTCTTCACGTTGACATTCAGAGCACTGGACAGAAATAATAATAATAATAATAATAATAAACAAATTTTATTTCAAGGAATACCACAAATACAATATGAAATCATATAAGTAACATTAAATGAAACAATAGTCAAAAAAACCAAACAGAGAACCCTACATCAGGAACTCATTATATGAATATGGTTCACTTTTCAACAGTACATTGAATATTTCTCTTTTGAAAGCAGTAAGAGATTCTATCTTTTTTACATGAGGAGGTAATTTATTGAACAATTTTACGCAGTTATAATATGATGTTTTCTCCGTTGATGTAAGTCTATGTTGAGGATAGTTGTAACAAAGATTTCTTGTTGAATAATTCGATTGGGGCTGTAAATGTTCAAACAGAGGTTTATTCTTGCAGAAATACAACAAACATTCTTGTATATATATAGCGTGGAAAGTGAGCATATTGTTTGCTCTAAATTTTCCCCGACAGGACTCCCGTGCACTCAGTCTTAGCAATATTCTCAATGTCCGTTTTTGTACCCTGAACACTGAAATGGAATTTCTTCCCCTTCCATAAAAGATTATGCCATATCGTATAACTGACTCAATTGTAGAGTGATAAACAGCCTTCAATGCATGAATACTCATATATTGGGAGAGTATCCTGAGACAATAGCATGCTTGGTTTAGCTTGCTGAGTATATGAACCATATGCTGATCCCAACATAACGTGCTGTCAAGGTGTAGACCCAGAAACTTAACATTATCAGACAAACCAATGTGAAAATCCTCAACATTCATCAACATAGTTCTTTGTTCATGAGGTCTATTTGTCATGAAATAAACTAATCGAGTTTTTTCCTCGTTGAGCATGAGTTTATTCATCTGAAACCAGTTGGTTGAAAGTTGAAGAATCGATTTGAGACTGTCCAGCACCTCAAGCATTAAGTCTCCCTTAATCAAAAAATTAGTATCGTCCACATACAAAATGGGATTGAATACCTCTGGGTCGATATCCAAGACCATATCATTCATATAAAGAATGAACAACAGTGGTCCCGCAACACTTCCTTGAGGGACCCCAACATTGAAAGTTAGCAATTCAGATCCATAATCTTTGAGATCTCTTGAAATTACAACACGTTGTTTTCTGTTGTGTAGAAATGATTGAAGCCATTTCATGGCCGGTCCCCTGATGCCATATCTATCAGCCTTAACAAAAAGTATATCATGATCCAGACAATCATACGCCTTTGACAAATCAAGAAATACACCCAGACAAACCTCCCGACTTTCAAGCGCATCCACCACCTTCAATAAAAAGTCAAATATGGCAGTCTGAGTGGACTTTTTCCTTTGTGATCCATGTTGGTATCTATTAAAGGTATTATTATATTTTAACCATGATATCAGTCTGGAACACATAATCCTCTCGAAAATTTTTGAAAATGACGAAATGAGACTTATTGGACGATAATTGTCCAAGTCATTAGTGTCACCCCTCTTGTGCACGAGAGTAACCAGAGCAACCTTCAATGCATCAGGAAAAACGCCATAACACATAGAATTATTAATGATGAAGGTGAGTGGTTCAATGACCAATTTAGCAGAGACCTTAACAATAGAATTCGGAATACCGTCATCACCACTGCTAAGGTTATTCTTCAATTTAGCAACAGCATCAAGTACCTCACAAGATGTTACAGGAGAAATGAACATTGATTTATCCTATGGTACAATACTACATTTGAAAGGCTGAGAACCAATCCTTGATTGCTGGATAATAGGAATTTTTACTAGATATTCATTTATTTCATTAGCTAACAGTAGTGGATCACCTAGTAAAGGAAAATCCTTCCTATTATGATGACAACCTTTGATTTCGTTAACTCCAAGTTGCCTTAGTTTTATTGTCAGAGTTAGCTATTTGATTGTGGAATACATAGGCTTTCTGTTCCTGAAGTAGCTTATTGTATTCAAGTTTAGTTTGTTTATAAAAGTTTTTTAATTCATTATTTGATTGACATAGCATATACAATGTTTCAAGTCGCCTTTTACATTCAGCAAGCTCAGGACAATTATTTCTATTGTTCTTATATTTAGATTTGACAGGAATATTTCGAAACGGAAAACAACTTTCAAAATGAAATGAAAACAACCTTTGAAAAACTTCCCATTGTTTATTAACATCATTTGGGTGAATATTTGTGACACAACTCCAATCCGAATCTTCCAAGCATTTCAAAAATTGATTTCTATTTTCAATACTAAATATTCTTCGCTTAATGATTCGCGGACGAATTGGTTCAGAAAATATAGTGAGCTTCTGAGCCAGATGATCCGAAATCATGGTATGTAGAATGATGTTTCGACATTCAAGTTGAGAACTTACCAAGAAATTATCTAGGCAGTGTGCACTGTGCGCAGTGATATGCGTAGGCTCTTCTGAAGTATGTACTATACTAAAAGAATTAATCAAGGAGCAGAATTCAATCTTGTCCATGTTGTTTAAATCAAAATGAATGTTAAAATCGCCTGCTATAATCAAACACACATTCTCACTCACAGTCATTGACATAATGCGTTTGAACACAACAAGAAACTCTGAAAGGTTTCCTCCTGGTGGACGGTATATAGCCAGTAACATGATCCAAGCTCTATTCAACCTGAACTCGCATGCACAACACTCAATTACACCTTCAACTGAAAATTTTTTTACGTCAATCCTCTCCTTCACATTCAACCAGTTTTTCACAATTATGGCACAACCCCCATGACTGTTGATGTCCTTGCGGGAAAAACTAGCTGCCGCTTTATATCCTTTGACAGCAAAACACTGAAGCTGTGCTTCAGTCTTCCAGTGTTCAGTTAGACAAACACAGAGACAGTCTTCGTGGTCTCCTAGTAGATCCTCCAGCTGATCAATACTGTTCCCGATAGATTGGATGTTCTGGTTGATAATACTCCAATGTGTATGATCTCCTTCTACTGTGATTTTCGGTGTATTCGTGACAGGATTCATAAAAAATGTTTATTCTGGTCCAGGAATGCCTGGTTTTTCAAAAAGCTGAAACGTGTTATACCAACCCCACACGGCCAGAAGGAAGGATCGTAAAATTCGTTCATTCTATGGAAAGGCGCCGTTACCAAAAATTTTTTATAACTGTTTTGTTCCGAAGGCATTTCTAAAACATTGTAGTTGGTTTCATTGTCACCTGCTTTATCAACTATATATTTCTTAATAGCATCAGCAGTGGATGTCCTTTTCACACGATATAACTGAATCCATATCTTTTTCTCTGCCCCAACAAATCCATTATTAGAGTCAGATTGAACATTGTTTGTGCCAAATTTCCTTTCAGGTCGTCTTCTTGTTACAGTCTTGAACACATTTTGATCGGGTTCATCTTCCAATCGCTTTAAATGACTGATTATTCTAGGTGTTTTGGGAACATGAATGTTTTCATCCTTTCTCCCAGTTAAAGGTGAATAATTTTCAAGGTGAACACCGGATCGGGGATCCATTTCTTTATTTGCCTCGAGATCATCAGTTACAACGATGACGGGAGTTTGTTTTGCCTTGTTGACTGCAGCGGCCGCATAACTGGGACGATTATATGTTACAGCATTCCTAATAGTGCCATCTACATCTTGGTTGTTAATATTTGCGAGGTTTTTGAATGTTTGTTTATCTTTTTTAAAGTCAGGCTGCAACTGGGATTCTAAGCTATTTATTCTCAGGAGCAATAAATGATTATTTGATTTCAGGAGTTCATTCTTTTCATTAGCCGATGAAAGTAGTTCTTGCAGGTATTGAACTTTCACCTCCAGTAACGTTGTATAGTCTGTTTCATCTTTTGTGTAGTTATGTTTTTTTCCTTCATTGCAACATAATATATGAGTGTCACCCACAATTTTAAATTTACCTTTGGAGGCACACGATTTATGGTATGCAGATTCACAATTTATGCAAAACAAAGTCTTGCATTCACTTTTTCTGCAACATTTGTAATAAACTGTATTCGTAACATTCGAAATCACATTGCGTCAACACCCGCTGGGGCCATCGCAATGCTTTGTTTTAATTAGACAGTCTTATTCTCCCGGTCCATGCCAGTTCTGAGTTGATTGTTAGATGACAGCCGCAGAGATTACCCAGAACGCCCGAAAGCATTCACGGGGTCTCGAAGCTTGACGTAACGCAAGCGAAACGCATCACCTCGCCCAGGCCCGGTACGTTAGCCGTGACCCACTTCCCCATCAAGCCCGACACGCCACAATCCCCAGAGCCAATCCTTATCCCGAAGTTACGGATCCAATTTGCTGACTTCCCTTACCTACATTATTCTATCGACTAGAGGCTCTTTACCTTGGAGACCAGCTGCGGATATGGGTACGAGCCGGCGCGACGCCTACACGTGGCCCTCTCCCGGATTTTCAAGGTCCGAGGAGAAGATCCGGACACCGCCGCAAATGCGGTGCTCTTCGCGTTCCAAACCATATCTCCCTGCTAGAGGATTCCATGGAACTCGAACGCTTATGCAGAAAAGAAAACTCTTCCCGGATCTCTCGACGGCGTCTCCGGGTCCTTTTGGGTTGCCCCGACGAACTCTCTTACGAGGGCCCGATTTAAGGACGGTTCCGCTGCCGGGTTCCGGAATAGGAACCGGATTCCCTTTCGCCCGACGGGCGTGCGACACGTGCGAAGCATCCTAGCATTACTGCTACATTACTTATATACACGATTAACAACGCCACATCAACATCGGCTTTCGCCTAGGGCTTAGGATCGACTGACTCGTGTGCAACGGCTGTTCACACGAAACCCTTCTCCACCTCAGCTCTCCAGTGCCTCGCTGGAGTATTCGCTACTACCACCAAGATCTGCACCGAAGGCGGCTCCAGACGGCCTCACGGCCAGCCCTTCTGCGCGCACCTCCGCGACCCTCCTACTCATCAGGGCTTCATGACCGCCCCGAGGGGTGACCGCACATGCCACTGACGGCCGAGTATAAGCACGACGCTTCAGCGCCATCCATTTTCAGGGCCAGTAACTTCGGCAGGTGAGTTGTTACACACTCCTTAGCGGATTCCGACTTCTATGGCCACCGTCCTGCTGTCTTGAGTTACCAACGCCTTTCATGGTATTCCATAAGTGTCGATTTAGGCGCTTTAACTCGGCGTTTGGTTCATCCCACAGCGCCAGTTCTGCTTACCAAAAATGGCCCATTTGACACTCTGATCCGTAATCTCACTGCTTCACATTCAAGCAAGCCGGAGATCTCACCCATTTAAACTTTGAGAATAGGTTGAGGTCGTTTCGACACCAATGCCTCTAATCATTCGCTTTACCGGATGAGACTCGTACGCAACGAGCGCCAGCTATCCTGAGGGAAACTTTGGAGGGAACCAGCTACTAGATGGTTCGATTAGTCTTTCGCCCCTATACCCAGTTCCGACGATCGATTTGCACGTCAGAATCGCTACGGACCTCCATCAGGGTTTCCCCTGACTTCGTCCTGACCAGGCATAGTTCACCATCTTTCGGGTCCCAGCGTGTACGCTCTTGGTGCGCCTCGTCTCGCAATGAGAATGAGACGCCCCGGGAATGCGGAACGGTCATGGAGACCGATCATCTTCCCTCAGTCCGCACAAGGCAGACGTTTACTTTCATTTCGCCTTTAGGTTTAGTTATATCCCAATGACTCGCGCACACGCTAGACTCCTTGGTCCGTGTTTCAAGACGGGTCCTGAAAGTACCCAAAGCAATAGCGTCGCTGATCGGCGTTACAAGAGGTCTGTCCGAGAACACCGCGGCGAACAGTCGTGAACGGACGGAATCGGCACTAGGTCCGACAGCCATCACAATCCACATACTTGCCACGGGCCGGACGCGAACTATGCCGTGGCCTCCCGCCATCAGTTAACCGTCGGGCAAGCCGTTCGGTTACCGCGTGACCAGGAGCTTCGGATAAATCCGCACTCTAGGACTTCACTGCGGACCGTAGAACGGCACCCAACGGATCGCGACGACCTACTAGGGGAGAAGTGCACGCGTATAGTGCCGTTAGTGAACCAAAGGGCGCAGCCGACGCGAACGTCACCGCTACCACAGTCGGAACACCACCGCAACCTACGCGAATGAATCTCCCCATTTGACCTTTCGGGTTTCTCAGGTTTACCCCTGAACGGTTTCACGTACTCTTGAACTCTCTCTTCAAAGTTCTTTTCAACTTTCCCTCACGGTACTTGTTCGCTATCGGTCTCGTGGTTATATTTAGCCTTAGATGGAGTTTACCACCCACTTAGGGCTGCACTCTCAAGCAACCCGACTCTCAGAAGAGATCCTCTCGCAAGACGCAGTGGTCGCTACGGGCCTGGCACGCTCTATGGGCGATGGCCCCATTCAAGATGGACTTGAACGCACCGCGAACATGCGAGATAACGGATCCTTCCTAACACCACATCTCCCGGCGACCGGTTACGATCGCGGGATTCAGTGCTGGGCTAATCCCTGTTCGCTCGCCGCTACTAAGTGAATCCTAGTAAGTTTCTTTTCCTCCGCTTAATGATATGCTTAAATTCAGCGGGTAGTCTCACCTGTCCTGAGGTCGTAAGTTCAAAATCATCGGAAACTCCATCAACGTCCGCACGCATACCCATCGCATAAGTGTATCTCGTCGTCAGAGATCACATAACACAGACTGATGCAGAAACAGATTCATTGATTCCACGTCCACACGCATTCCATCGCATAAGTGCACCTCGTCAGAGGTCACACAACACAGACTAATGCAGAAGTAGACTTTCTGATTCCAAGTCCACACGCATTCCATCGCATAAGTGCACCTCGTCAGAGGTCACATAACACAGACTAATGCAGAAGTAGACATTCAGATTCCACGTCCACACGCATTCCATCGCATAAGTGCACCTCGTCAAAGGTCACATAACACTGACTAATGCAGAAATAGACTTATAGGAATCATCGTCCGCACGCATTCCATCGCATAAGTGCACCCCGTTAGAGATCACATAACACAGACTAATGCAGAAATCGACTTTCAGATTCCTTGGTCCGCACGCATTCCATCGCATAAGTGCACCTCGTCAAAGGTCACATAACACAGACTAATGCAGAAATAGACTTATAGAATCATCGGCCGCACGCATTCCATCGCGTAAATGCACCCCGTCAGAGGTCACATAACACAGACTAATGCAGAAACAGACTTTATAGAATCACCGTCCGCACGCATTCCATCGCATAAGTGTACCTCGTCAGAGGTCACATAACACAGACTAATGCAGAAACAAACGTTTTAGAATCATCATCCGCACGCTTACCCATCGCATAAGTGTACCTCTTCAGAGATCACATAACACAGACTGATGCAGAAGCAGACGTTTTATACGGACTTTCCGGAGATGCGCTTATGAAAGCACTATCCGCACCACGCTACAACCTAGGTACGTAGCGATCAGACGTCGTTCACAAGAATACTCGGACACGACGATCGCGTACCTCCAGTCGAGGGAGCAGAAGGTGCGATACCGCGACATCATTAGACGTGCTATCGCAATTCAATACGAACGTTGGAGCTCGTTCCGACACATTGTCGAAACCACAACAACAAACGTGAACCACGCTTCAACCGTCCAACACGCCCGAAGGCCATTTACGCAACAAAAGATGTTAGACGACATTCGTAAGCTCGCGAAACCGATCACAAATGATCCATGATCGCATTGCTCGGCAATTCATCACTTCGTCAATCGAAGCCATCTGGCCGGGCAGTCTTTAATATGGAACCGACCCTCAGTCAGGAGTGATCCGAGGACAGTGTCCGAGGACCGCAATGTGCGTTCGAAATGACGATGTTCTTGTGTCCTGCAGTTCGCATGATGACGCGCAATTAGCTGCGTTCTTCATCGACCCACGAGCCAAGTGATCCACCGTTCAGGGTAATCTTTAAATTTTGCCTTCGTATTACCGTCTCCATTAAATGGAAGACAGATTTTAGAAGACAGACGCTAAGACAAATCGCCCAATCCGCTTCCTCTGAAGATACCTGCCCCTCTCGCGTGTAGCAAGTGGACTCCTATCATCGATAAGCACGACGGGGCAATTGTACATCATAAAAGTACAAAGTAGATGCATTTATCGTAAAATCCGGACCGAGAACGAGACGACACCGAACGAATCCCGTAAAGAGCGGATATGGAAAACGCTAGTGAAACGGGCATCGGCTCACGTCGACGGCTCAGTCCAAGACGAGATCGCCTTCCATCAGAATGATTTTATCCTGTACACAACAGACGATCCTCTCCATATACATATAGAGATTTTCGAACGCGACAGCGACGTACCAATCCATCATCCCGAACAACAGACGAAACTATCAACTGAAAGTATCGAAAGCAACAGCGATGATATCCCTCCATCCTCAACCCAGTACGTACAATCGAATACTTCACCGATACGATGCATAGTAAATTCGAAAGCGACGGAGAGGACGGCTAGATGGAAAAGACAGATTGGTCTGGGGCGAAATCTTTATAACCTACGGACGATCCCTCGGTTCGAATGAACCTTCACCGTACCACGAACAAATAGTTCTAGGTGCCCAAAATTGATCCGTCAAAGCGACCAGCGTCTATATGAAAGACTACAACCCGGGTACAATCTGCAATCGATCATGTCGACGGACGTACCTTCGGTCGAAATCAATCGCGTCGATCGGGCAGTTTCGTCGCATCTCTATTGACGAACGGCGCTGCTCCCACAAAAAGTTAAGGACGGCATCCATTCATCGGACGCTACTTGTCAGCCCTGCCTGTCTAGCAGACTTAGATCGACTATGAAAATGTTTCGGTTCTTTAACTGAAATGTATTTTTGTTATAAATAACAAAACAAATCTTGTTAATGATCCTTCTGCAGGTTCACCTACGGAAACCTTGTTACGACTTTCACTTCCTCTAAATGATCAAGTTTGGTCATCTTCCCAGCAACAGCGGTAACGCCGAAACGCCACCGCGTACCGGTCCGAAGACCTCACTAAATCATTCAATCGGTAGTAGCGACGGGCAGTGTGTACAAAGGGCAGGGACGTAATCAACGCGAGCTTATGACTCGCGCTTACTGGAAATTCCTCGTTCATGGAGAACAATTGCAAGCCCCAATCCCTAGCACGAAGGAGGTTCAGCAAGATACCCGGGCCTCTCGGCCAGGGAAGACACGCTGATTCCTTCAGTGTAGCGCGCGTGCGGCCCAGAATATCTAAGGGCATCACAGACCTGTTATTGCTCAATCTCGTGCGGCTAGAAGCCGCCTGTCCCTCTAAGAAGAATATAATGTACGCAGACAGTAAAAACCCACCGACCGAGGCCGGGGGCCTTTAAGGATTTCTAATACGCCTAGTTAGCAGGCTAGAGTCTCGTTCGTTATCGGAATTAACCAGACAAATCGCTCCACCAACTACGAACGGCCATGCACCACCACCCACCGAATCAAGAAAGAGCTCTCAATCTGTCAATCCTTCCGGTGTCCGGGCCTGGTGAGGTTTCCCGTGTTGAGTCAAATTAAGCTGCAGGCTCCACTCCTGGTGGTGCCCTTCCGTCAATTCCTTTAAGTTTCAGCTTTGCAACCATACTTTCCCCGGAACCCAAAAGCTTTGGTTTCCCGGAAGCTGCCCGCCGAGTCATCGGAGGAACGTCGGCGGATTGCTAGCTGGCATAGTTTATGGTTAGAACTAGGGCGGTATCTGATCGCCTTCGAACCTCTAATTTTCGTTCTTGATCCATGAAAACGTTTTTGGAAAATGCTTTCGCTTCTGTCCGTCTTGCGACGATCCAAGAATTTCACCTCTAACGTCGCAATACGAATGCCCCCATCCGTTCCTGTTAATCATTACCTCGAGGTTCCGAAAACCAACAAAATAGAATCGAGGTCCTGTTTCATTATTCCATGCATAAAATATTCTGGCAAAATTTCAGCCTGCTTTAAGCACCTCAGTTTGTTCAAAGTAAACGTGCCGGCCCACCTCGACACTCAATGAAGAGCACCACGGCGGGGTCAATTGGGCCGCTCTTGCAAACGACCTGCCGGCAATACGTCTCGCGACACGCCAGTTGACACCACAAACGATGAACCGGACGGCGCGAGACTTAAATTCGACTACGAGCTTTTTAACCGCAACAACTTTAATATACGCTATTGGAGCTGGAATTACCGCGGCTGCTGGCACCAGACTTGCCCTCCAATGGATCCTCGTTAAAGGATTTAAAGTGTACTCATTCCGATTACGGGGCCTCGGATGAGTCCCGTATCCTTATTTTTCGTCACTACCTCCCTGAGCTGGGAGTGGGTAATTTGCGCGCCTGCTGCCTTCCTTGGATGTGGTAGCCATTTCTCAGGCTCCCTCTCCGGAATCGAACCCTGATTCCCCGTTACCCGTAACAACCATGGTAGGCGCAAAACCTACCATCGACAGTTGATAAGGCAGCATTTGAAAGATACGAGACCGTGCGATCAGCTTAAAGTTATTCAGAGTCACCAAATTGTATGATGACGAAAGAACTTGCCACCTATTGGTTTTGATCTAATAAAAGTGCTCCTTCCGTTCCCGGTCGGAGCTCTATTTGCATGTATTAGCTCTAGAATTACCACAGTTTTTTATTTATTTATTTATTTATTCAATTTCGGGATACAAACAGGAATACTCCCAAAAAAGTATCCTCTGATACACTTAAACAATTTAACTCTAATTTCTATGGTGTACAAAAGTCACAATACAACATGAAACAACAAAAATAATTACCGAAAGAAAGCTCCCCTGATACTTCGCTTAAATGACCTTAAATTAACATTAAATGGATCTAAATCATTACAATATTGATTAAATAAGTTGCACATTCTCATGATAGGCGAATTCCTACCAAGATTCGTATTGAATCTACCCTGAAAAAGTAATTTCTTATTTCTAAACGTTCTCTTAGGAACGTGATACATTACCATGGAAGTCAATTCAGGTGAATTGTAGAAGTTATTCAGAATTTTATACATGAAAATCAAATCTAATTTAATTCTTCTGTGCTCTAAAGGTTCCATATGATATTGAGATCTTATTTGTGTTATACCCGAAGTGATATAAATACCAGTCATTTTGTGATGTAAAAATCTAATGAATCTATTCTGCAACCTCTCCAACCTTTGCTTATGCACGGTATAAAATGGATTCCATATAATAGAGACAAAATTAATTCTGCTGTGTATAAATGCAAAATATATGGCTTTTATTGCTGCCTCGTTCTTAAAATTCTTACATATCCTACAAAGGAAACCCAAATATCTACCGGCAGAAGTGATAAGAGCATCAACGTGAGCAGCGAATGACAACTTTGAGTCTAAAATCACTCCCAAATCTCTAACCTGACTCACCCTCTTCACCTCACAACCAACCAATTTATACTTAAATTGAATACTTGCATGGCTTCTAGAAAATGATATGTCATCATGTCGGCGAGTAAAGACGTAGATCCGAGTCTCTCCTTTAAAATCGCAGGTCCCCAATGTGGAAATTGTAGAAAATCCATTGCGAAAAACAGCTGTAGGTGTAATACCTGTAATCGAAATTTTCATCCAGGTTGTGCAGCGAAAATTAAAAAGTGCTGCGAAACGGAAATACCAAAAACGGGTGGTGAAACATCTCCAATGTGCGATCTTGGGAACAAGAACATAAACAGTGAATCAACCCACCAAGATCTTCTCCTTAAGATTATATCTGAGCTGGAAACTAAAAATATTCTACTTGTGGAAAATAACTCTTTGCTGAAGTTTAAAATCAATTCCCTTGAAAAGGAATTGATATCAAAAGAAACCGAAATAAACAGATTAAGTAAAAAACTACATATTGGTATTCCAGACAAACGACAGAACAACGACACGTATGCAGCGCGACTAAGATGATTCATACTTATCTGAGCGTACTGTTACTGCAGATCCTAAGCGCCTGCCAGCTATGGTGTATGCCGCGGCCTCGGGAGCGTCAACTTCTGCTCCTACTATCCTTAGCGCTAATAATTCCGCTCAAGAGAATGAAATCCCTATTATTCCGAGAAATCCGGACGTTCGTATCACCTCTGATGAGTATTCTGCCAATGATGGTAATTCTGACTGGAAATTGATTGACCACAAACGAAATCGTAAAGCCCGTAAAGTTCTGGTCACTGGAAGTCATTCTGGGGTATCTGAGGTCGAGGGATTAGATAGGTTGAAAGCCTTCCATGTGTCTAACCTTAGGCCAGATACTACAGCTGAAGGTTTGCAGAAATTTCTTAAACGAAGTTTCGCCAATGTTATCTGTGAGAAATTAGTGTCCAGGTACCCGGAATCGTACTCTTCTTTCAAGGTGCTACTTCCGAGCTCAGATTATGAAAAGGCACTTGATGGTGCCAACTGGCCTAATAAAGTTAATGTGCACCGGTTTTTTCAACGAGGGAAAGGGAATCAAAATCAATCAAATCGAAACCAGTCGAATCAGACAATAACGTAGATGGGGAGTTAACAAATGAGCTACGAGGACAATCATCAGTGGTGAAAGTATATAATGAATTAAAGATCTTACAATTAAATTCTCAGTCACTGTCGAATAAAATTGACAGGCTGACATTATTATTTAAGGAAAAATTGCCTGATATCATCAGTATTGCTGAGCATTGGTGCAATATTAACAGTATCTCAACTATGGCCATTCCAGGCTATAAATTGGTTTCATTTTTCTGCAGACCTTCTAGACAGCATGGGGGTACGGCGATATATGCTAGGATTGGACTACATGTAAATGATTTGCGGGTTTCTGATCATTCGCAGGAGATGGAATGTGAAGTATGTGCAATGAAGTGCATTTTTGGAAGCATAAAGGTGGGTCTAATCAGTGCCTATCGACCTCCCTCAGGAAATATTCAGATATTCCTGGATAAAATTTCATACACTTTACAACATTGTTCGAGAATTGTCGACCACATTTTCCTTTGTGGAGATCTAAATATTGACTTTCTAAAAAGTAGCTGTAGACTTAGGATGCTTCTCTTGGATTTGCTTGATTGTTTCAATTTAAGTGTAACTAACCTTGAACCAACCAGAGTGTACGTTGACAGAAATGGGCATCTTTCGGCAACAAAAGTTGATTACTTATTAACCAATATTGACCTTAATCTTTGTGATACAAAAGTTATTATAACCCATATTGGTGACCACAAAGCACTATTTTCGAAGTGCAGATTCGCAGATATGTCTGGTTCAAGAGATTCCGATAGGAAAACAAATAAATTATGTAGAAATATTTCATCACACAACCTGTTTGAATTCAGTTCATTAGTATCCGATATATGTTTCGATTTTGTCTTTTCATGTGGTGATGTAGATTTGGCTTACAATTCATTCATGGATATCATTAAATTCTGTTTAGACCAAGCTTGTCCGCTGAGATATCGTACCGTTTCAAATTCATCGAGATTAGGATGGGTAACAACTGAAGTAAAGTCAGCTAGTGTTAACTTAAAGAAATTATATTGGCTCCATATGAATATAAAAAATGAATACTCTTTTGATATGTATAAGAACGCAAAAAAACAATATAAAATGTTACTCCAATCTTCAAAACTAGCATATAATGCAGAGCTCATATCCTCATCCAACAACCAGGGCAGGACAATTTGGAACATTGTAAATCGGGAAACCGGCGGGAAGTCCCGAACTTGGGATCATCACACTAAATTGAATGTTGGGGGAGTTCTAGTGTCTGATGGTATCATTGTGTCTGAGACGTTTGCTGATTATTTTTCATCCATAGCCCGAAAGTGTCTTGAGACTAAATATGGTCAATTTATATCTCTATCATGTACAACTTCATTCCTACACGATCATTCTTTTTTCTTTCATCCAGTTGATGAAAGTGAAGTAACAACAACGATTAAATAACTGAAAAATAAAAAAAGTGTCGGTACGGATTTCATCTCTGTAAAGATCTTGAACTCCATATCTGAGTTAATTGCCAGACCATTTGCCCACATAATAAATCTCTCAGTTACTTCTGGAAGGTTTCCTGAGGTGTTAAAGTGTGCAACTATTATTCCAGTGCATAAGAAGGATGATATGGGCGATGTCTCAAATTATCAGCCTATCTCAATTCTCTCTGTTTTCTCCAAGGTTATCGAAAGAATAGTACTAAATCGGATCACCAATTACCTGGATAAGTTCAAATTGTTGACTAGTTGTCAACATGGTTTCAGATTGCAGCGGTTGACACAGACTGCTGCAATTGACTTTTTTGAGTATGTCTATGAGTCATTAGATGAGGACTATTTTTTGATCTTTCCCGTGCTTTTGACTGCATCTCGCTCAAATTTATGGCGCATAAACTATATCATCTTGGCTTCCGTAGAATCTTCTTGGATTGGTTGTGTAGCTACATAACTGATCGTGTTATGTCAGTAAAAATTGGAGACTGTCGGTCTTCTAATCGCACGGTAGAATTGGGTGTTCCCCAGGGCTCGATATTGGGTCCGCTGATTTTTATTATTTTTATAAATGATTTACCCGAATATCTGGTCCTAACCCTAACTCATTTGATCGTCTTTGTCGATGACATATCAGTTGCTGTCACCGCACGGTCGCTTGATGAACTCAAGAGGGTGTGTGAGGCTCTTATAGGCCATTTTGAGAACTGGTGCGGAACTAATACCCTTATTGTGAACATTGGTAAGACTGAATGTGTTCACTTCGCTTTGAGGACTACCACTATTTGCTCGTTCGACTTGCACCATGGTGCAGAGTCCTTAAGACCTAAGGATGTTGTAAAATTCCTGGGTGTATACATAGATGATAGCCTGAGATGGTGTCATCATGTTGGTCATGTTTGCAAGAAAATGAGCTCAGCTTTTTATGCTATTAGCCGAATAAAAGATACTGTTCCTCAACAAAATTTAATTAGTGTATATTATAGCCTGGTTTACAGCCACATGTCCTACTGTATACTAGTTTGGGGTAACTCCATTGATTTCCATAGAGTCTTGATAACTCAAAAACGCATAATACGCTTAATGTTTGGCCTTCACCCACGTACCTCTTGTCGGCCTGTGTTTGTTGATCACAATTTACTTACTGCGCCATGTATATATATATATAACGCCTTAGTGTACATGAAAAGAAATCAGGCTAGATTTGACAAACTCACGAGTTTTCACAGTTATTCCACCCGTAATGCTGAGATATTTTCATTTCCATTGCACCGAACCACAAAATTCCAATCATCTATTCTATACAACCAGTGGAATTAGTGGAATTAAACTATACAATCATTTGCCATCTAAGGTGCGAGTAATGGGTGAGAGAGGTTTCAGATTGGCAGTGAAGGCCCTATTGATAGAAAAAGCCTATTATAGTGTTGATGAGTACTTAAATGATGTTAACTTTGTAGTTTAGTTGTACTTTGTATTTACACTGACTTATCCAATACAATTTTTATGTCGAACTGTATCAATAAATTTATTATTATTATTATTATTATTATTATAAGCATTTATTTATATTCAGATCTAATTCATTCCGACCGCAATAATCCGTAAACGCGTCAAGATCCTTCTGAAACTCAACACAGTCCCTCACCGACTTGATCACCCTGAACATCTTCAAATCATCTGCGAAAAGTAGAAAGTGAACAAATTTGAAACAATTTCCTATATCGTTCAGAAATATTAAAAATAGTATCGGTCCCAAATGAGACCCCTGGGGTACCCCAGATGTAACTATGAACGGGGCCGACCTAAATCCACTGACACTCACCAGCTGGGTTCGTTTATACAGATAGGTGGAGAACCACCTGAGGAGATCCCCATGCACACCGACCCCAGCAAGCTTGGACAAAAGTAAATTGTGATCAACTCTATCAAAGGCCCTACTGAAATCAGTGTACAAGGAATCCACCTGACACCGACTATCCAAGGCGCCCGAGATAAATTCAGTGTAGATCAACAAATTCGTTTCAATACCACGACCAGCAAAAAAGCCATGCTGGTTCTCCAGTATTGACGTTTTCAGAGAGTGAAACAACACATCCAAAATAAGACACTCGAACAATTTCGCGAACACCGACAATTTGCTAACTCCACGATAGTTATCAACCATAAATTTACTACCAGAGTTCTTATAAATAGGAACAAGAAGAGAAGTCTTCCAAGAATCAGGAAATGTACCCGCACGCACCGATTTATTAAAAAGGATCGACAATGGATAACACAAGCTAGAACCACAGTTTTTTAAAAAAAAATATGAGGGATAAGCGTCAAATCCTGCTCCCTTATTAGTATCCAGAGAATTTATCTTATTCAAAAGCATTTCTGGAGTGAACTCAACTGTACTTAATTGATTATTATAACCTAAATCGTTGTGATGGTGAAATCTCTGAGAGTATGGTTTATAAACACTTTTGAAAAATGATGCAAACAAATTACATATACCTTCACCACACTCAGCAGACTCATCACCATAATGCATTCTGCTTGGTACACCTCCCTCATCCTTACAATTCCTAATATATTTCCAAAAATTCTTCGGATGAACTCTTATGTCATTTTCACAATCCCTAATATAATTTTGATAGTCTCTAAAAATATTCTTTTTTGTTTTTCTTCTCATTATTCTAAATTTTTCAAAATAGTACCCTGATCCACACATTTTCCATTTTTTATGCAAATAATTTTTCATCTTAATTAACTTTATTGTATCAACGGCAAAATAGCACGGAAATCTTCTGTTCCTAATTCTAACTCTAGGAATATGCTGAATTGTACCTTTTTCCTATATTTTATAAAACAGAGATACATCTTCATCGATAGACTGATTATTGAGAATATTAACCCAGTTATGCCTATTATAAAATTCAATGAGTTCTTCATAATTGCCTTTCTTAAAATTATAAAAACTTCCAATAGAATCCCGAAGGTTTCTATTCAAGGAGCCTTTGATATAAAATTCTAAGGGGGGATGATAGTAATCAGGATCCACCAAACAAATGTCACTCTGATTTAATTCTTTCAATTCGATCCTAGAGCAAAAAACTAAATCTAAAATTCCCCCATCCCCATTTTTAACAAAATTGAACTGACCAAATTCTGCAAACGATAGTAAATCAATCAAACTATTATTATCACTATCAATGTTAGCGGGAACCAAAGAGTTTTCACCCTCCACAATCAACCACTCTAAGGAAGGAAAATTGAAATCCCCAAAAATAACAATTGGTTCTACAGAAACTCTGTCAATGATTTGCTGAAGTTTGGAAGTGAAACATTCTCTTGCCTTATTATTTCTTGGGGGTAAGTAAACACAGCATATATGCAGTTTTGAGTGACCATCAGTACCATCAATAGTTATCCACACATCCTCAGCCTCACTTTGAAATTCTTCTCGACGTCGAACACTAAGGTCACTTTTAACGCCAATCAATACACCACCTCCCGATTTTTTACTATCCGCACAACCAGCACTCTCTCTGTCCCTACGAAAAACTTTATATTCCGATATATCGAATATTTCCGAATCAGCCACACCACTGAAAAGATTAGTTTCAGTGATGAGAAAAATATCCGCGCCAGCATTCAGAGTATTCATCTTGAACTGTTCCGTTTTTGAACGTAAACCGTTAACGTTCTGTCCATAAATCAATAAACTTTCCATAAAAAAAAAACAAACAAATAAAATGGACAATATTTACGATGATTACATCCCTTCTAGAGACTTGGTTTCCTTAATGACTACTACCCTTGATGTATCTGACTTCCTGCAAAATATCGTCCCATTCTTAACCCATACATATTTATATTGTTTCTCTCTAGCGGCGAGCCGCGCATTTTTGTATAAAATTTTGTTTGCCACTGTCAGGTGTTCATTGATATAAAATTCATCCGAGACACCACTCAAGGTCATTTTCGATGAATAATTATTCGAAATGCGCTTCTTTTTGCCTGCCAATAAAAAACTATCCCTATCGTCCCGAGAGACGAATCTAACTATTACATTTTTCACTTTGTTGGGAGAAACTTGGTGAGTTTGAACCCTATGGGTGAAGTCGATGATTGATGGAGTCACCTTGCAATCAATATAATCACCAATTTTCTCAATTACGTGAAGAAGATTCTCATCTTTCTTTTTCGGAATGCCTTGAATTTCGATGTTGTTTGTACGAGATACTTGTTGCAAATCATTGAATTTGGTCTGCAGGATTTCTAAATCAGAACGGAGCCTCTTATTCTCACCATAAACTAGATCGGTCTTTTTGATACAGTCATTCAGTTTCGCAATCTCTCTCTCAAAATCAGAAATTTTGGCGCTACAGAAATTTACCGACTGAAGGAGAACCACTTGCTGTTCCCTAATCTGTCGCAACTCCGCGCGAATTTCCTGAAGAGTGTGTGACGTGTCCTCTGATCCCTGCTGCGGCGGAGGCACCGCACCGATTGACACCCGGGGACGGGAGTTCCTACAGTCGCTGCAGGTCCACGATACCCCCTCTTTGCGCATTCCGTCCAGTTCCTTGCCAACAATATCAACACATTTTCCGTGATAAAATCGGGCACAAAAACCTCCACATTGCAACCCGGGTTTATTTCTATTAACTGAAATGTTGCAGATTTTACATAATTTCTCCGCCTATTCACCACTTGTAAACACAATATTCACCTCTAAAACAGGCAAAACTATAACCTATCTGCCGATATGAATAAAACAATTATAACTTGAAAGATCCATCCTCAATTTGAGTAAACACCGGAGCTCTCGAAAATACTTGCACTCAGCGACAGTATTGACACCACAATATCCAAGTAAATGTGTGTACGATCTAAGGAACCATAACTGATTTAATGAGCCTTTCGCGGTTTCACCTTAATTTGGCTGTGCGTACATTCTGGAGAACATCGCGTTATAGTTTTGCCCAAATGTCTGTAACTTTCGAATTTTTTGACGAAAATGCTCTCAAACGATTAAGTAATCGGCCAAACGGTTTTAGAGTTATAGCCATCTGAAATTTTCTGAAATTTGGTGGTTTTTTGTTCCTCATTAACTCGAAAAACACTGAACCGATTCAATTCAAACATGGTTATTAGTTGTAGAATGCCAACGCGAAAATGTTTGCAAAATTTGGTGAGGATAGCATTTGCAGAAAATTTTTAATAAATCATTGAAAATAAAAAAAAAATTCTATATATCAGTAACTATTCGTTTGAAATTGCTGAAATTTTGCAAGAGCCTTCATAACCTAACTCTACTGCCAACTTTCAAGTTTTAATACGATCGGTTAAATATTGTTGGAGATTCGAGCATTCTTGTGTGAGTTCAGTAGATGGGTGACCGTTGCCTCGATAACTTTCGGACGAAAAGAGATAGGGACTTGCATTTTTCAGGTTAGGTTGCGTATCCGAAAGGAAGAGTTGAGTTCGTTTTTGGGCATAATCGGTCTAACGGTTTCCGAGTTATACCCACCTGGAATATGATTTCCTTAATAACTCAAAAAATAAATATTCGATCGCATTGGTGCATGGTAACTAGTAGTAGAAAATCAACATTAAGACGTGTTTAAAATTTTGTAGGAACTGTATCCCTAGAAAATTTGAAGAAAAAAACGAAAAAAAAAATTTTAAGAACCGTACCCCTAGAAAATTAAAAAAAAATCACGAAAAAAAAAATTGGTTCAAGCACTGACGTGAAGTCAGAAGCTTTTGCGCGTATGTTCTATTGTCCATTCTGCTGTATTGGACACCCTTAATCGAATTTTTTTCTTTTTCAGCGCAAGTTCCGGGGAACAGTGTTCTATCATTTTGCACAAATGTCTGTAAGTTTTTGCTGAACATGGTCTCAAACGATTGATTAGGTTCGACTCACTGAAGTTGAATTTGAGGTAAAAATCGATTCTGTTCGGCAGTTCGTTGCCACGATAACCTTCGAACGGAAAGAGATAGCGACTTGAAATTTTCGTGGTAGGTTGCGCATCCGAATATGACAGTTAAATTCGTTAATGGTCATAATCGGGTAAACGGTCTGGTAGTACCCATCTTAAACTTAGTTTGTATTTCCTCAATAACTCAAGAAATACAGATCCCATCCAATTCAAACTTGGTAATTAGTTTTAGAAAGTCAACGCGCAAATATTGTCAAATTTCATGAGGTTTGTATCACTAGAAAATTAATAAAAAAACATTAAAAAAATCTATATTTCACAAACTATTCATCCTATATCGCAGAAATTTTGCGAGATCCTTCAAAACCTAATTTTACTTCAAAGTTCTAAATTTGAATCTATATTAGTAGGTAAACTACCGGGGTCCTAGGACATTTCAAGGCCACCAAAACCATGGTAGTTCCTGGTACACTTCAAGGTCACCCAAATGGAACCTAACCCAAGTGGGTAGGCAACCAAAAATTAATGTAGTAAACGTGTGACGTCATTGCAGGTGACCTTGGGCTGGTAGATCAGGCCTAGCCAGGCTTGCGCAGGTTAATTTTGCGAGAGAAGTGAAAAAAATTTTTTTTCGGACTTAGAAAAATTTCGTAAAGTTCGGACTTAGAAAAATTTCGACAAGTTCGGACTTAAAAAAAATTTCAACAAGTTCGGACTTAAAAAAATTTCGTAGGTTAATTTTGCGAGAGAAGTGAAAAAATTTTTTTTTCGAACTTAAAAAAATTCCAGACTTAAAAAAATTTCGTTAAGTTCGTACTTGGAAAAATTTCGACAAGTTCGGATTTCAAATCGAATAAAACGATGATTAATTTTGTGAGAATTGTGAAAAAAAAATATATTTTTGAAAATTCTTTATGTTGGACTTGGAAAAACTTTGAAAGGAACAATTTTAGCTACTATAAACCTTAGATATCCTTATGGGAAATTACATGTTGAAATAAGTGAACTTGAACTAGAATTCTGGGAGGAAATAAACCAAGACAATTATAATATTTGTTTTTTATTGACAAGCCAATCGTATAGTATATTTACATTTTCGAGTGCATATGTGAGTTCATTCTTTACATGATTTCTACAGGTATATAGTAATCATAGTTGGTGGTCCAATCCAAACCATGGATATTGTGTAATATACAAGTACGAACTTGTCAGGTAATAAGAATTCTTAAATTACAAATGGTAGTACAACAAACTGGTTTATAAGTACAAATGGGTTGTATGTAAATATATTAACAAAAAATTGGTTCAAGCACTGACGTGAAGTCAGAAGCTTTTGCGCGTATGTTCTATTGTCCATTCTTCTGTATTGGACACCCTTAATCGAATTTACCATGGTAAATTCGATTAAGTGTCCAATACAGAAGAATGGACAATAGAACATACGCGCAAAAGCTTCTGACTTCACGTCAGTGCTTGAACCAATTTTTTTCAAATCAAATCCAAAAGCTCTCAAAAAATCACCCGTTATTACATAAAGATATATTCTCATTAGTGATAGAAAAACTGGCCTAGAATTCCTTTCTACCCATCACGAGATTTAATATCCACAAATGAGCCTCTCACCTTACAAGATCAGAAGCCTTCTGCAAAATTCAAAGGTCCCCTCTCGCAAATATACTCCTCTGAAGGCACATGGATCTCTTGAAGAAGAATCGCCTCTCTATTCCTCAAAGATATTCACTCTTGTTCATAGAAATCCCTTCAATATTTAGTTGCCTCCTCCTAAGGAGGATCTCTTTCAAAACCAGGTCTGACCACTAATGTAGGGCTATCATCTAATCTCCTATAGATTTGTGATGAAATAACACGATTTTACCATGAATATATATGTATAATAATATGTCATCATGACATTCATATTTTATTTTTGGAGGTTCTCGCAAAAATACGACCATAGACAACATATCATACGACGATTCGCATCCACCTACCGAACTCACAAAAGGCTGCTCGGTTCTCCAACAATATAGATCCGATCGTGTTCAAACTTGGAATTCTGCAGTAGAGTTAGGTTCTGCAGGCTCTCCCAAAATTTCAGCCATGCCGGACGAATAGTTTATGATATATAGAATTTTTTTCAATTATTTTTAATTATTTTTTTTTTAATTTTCTAGTTATACCATCCTCACGAAATTCTGCAAAAATTTTCGCGTTGGCATTCTACAACTAATAACCATGTTTGAATCCAATCGGTTTTGTATTCTTCGAGTTAATGAGGAACAAAAAACATCCGAATTTCAGAAAATTTCAGATGGCTATAACTCTAAAACCGTTTGGACGATTATGCTCATAAGCAAACTCAAATGTCGCATTCAGATGCACAACCTAACCTGAAATTTTCAAGCCGCTATCTCTTTCCGTTCTCAGGTTATCGTGACAACAAAAATATTTTTTAATAATTTCTTAATAATTTTCTAGCGATTCGATGCTCACAAAATTTCATAAACGTGCTTAGGTCTATATTCTACAACTATTCACCATGTTTGAATCCAATCGGTTTTGTATTCTTCGAGTTAATGAGGAACAAAAAACATCCAAATTTCAGAAAATTTCAGATGGCTATAACTCTAAAACCGTTTGGACGATTATGCTCATAAACAAACTCAAATGTCGCATTCAGATGCACAACCTAACCTGAAATTTTCAAGCCGCTATCTCTTTCCGTTCTCAGGTTATCGTGACAACAAAAATATTTTTTAATAATTTTTTAATAATTTTCTAGCGATACGATTCTCACAAAATTTCATAAACGTGCTTAGGTCTATATTCTACAACTATTCACCAAGTTTAAAATTCGATCGGATTTATTTTGGTTGAAAACAAAATTATTACTCGGAAACCATTGGGCCGATTATACCCATTAACAAACTTGTCCGTCGTATTGGGATGCGCCACCTACCCTGAAAATTTCAAGTCGCTAGCTCTTTCCGTTCTTAAGTTATCGTGGCAACGGACGGCCGGACGGCCGGCCGGACGGCACCACAGAATTAAATTTCACATTTGGGCAAAACTATAACGCGTATGTTCCCCAGAACATACGCGCAAAAAAAGATTACAAATTGTATATATTATACACAAGCAGTTAGTTTAGGTAACGTACTTGACCTGAGGTAGAAATGTGCTAGAACAAATGATTAATGCATATATTAAATAGGGGAGATTCTGAGGCTGCATTCACAGAATTATATTATACGCAAGTAGTTAGTTCAGGTAACGTACTTGACAGGAGGTAGAAATGTGCCAGTATAAGTGACAGCGACCAACGACACAAGAATAAGAGTACAAAAGGGAGGCACAGTAATGATACTATGAAGAGTTTAAGATCCCGATTGAAGATTTCAGGGAAAAAAAAGGTTCTGCCTATAAAGGAAGAAAGGAAACAGCTCGTAACAGAGTACATAGGGAAGATTCTGAGGCTGCATTCATGTTAAAAAAAAAAATATATATGTATTAGGAAGATTATCGATAAGTATTATGTTATATACAAGTAGTTATTTTAGGAAATAAAGTATTTCTTAATAAAAAGGTAAGTATGGATACGAGCATACATATTAAGCAAAATAACAAAATTATAAGTATCTTTATAGAAGAGTGATGTTCTTTTGGTTCAGAAGGAGGCACGTTTAGCCAATCAGATTCTTTACAACTTCGATTTGAAAAAGTATAAATTATTTTGAAAGTATGTATGTTGTAGACATCATAATCATCATCATTTTTAAAGTAATATTTAAATACAGGTAGATCATTGTTTAGCCTGCATACAACCATATTATCACATAGTTTATTTTTATTAGTACATATTTGAGCCTTTATCACTTTAGGTTGGAAATGAACATATAAGATATTTCCAATAAGCGAGTAAAGGATTACTAAATTCATTTTTTTGTAGTAGTAGAAGTGGTAGTAGTAGTAGTAGTAGTAGTAGTAGTAGTAGTAGTAGTATTTTGTGGGGGTGATGATCTTCGTTATGCGTAGTCCTGGAATATTTCCACAACATCTGACCAAATGCACAATCTTTGGAATACTTATAATGATCCTCCAAAGCACTATCCTCCTTCTTCCAATTATGAATTTGCACTGAACAATAAACACAACGGCAAATGTCTCCTTCACCGGTGAAATACAGACCAGCTCTAGCCAAATCGATAGGATTTGCAGCACCGGTCCAAAATTTCTTCTTAAACGTGAGAAGTCGTTGTTCAAAGTCCATGTGATCCATACTTTCAAGACACATCTTCACTGCTCTTGCCACATTAATCGACAACAACTACATCTATGTTTTACTCCATACAGTTTTTTGTCTAGTAATTGAAAAAAACAACGAATACAAGGTGCATAGTATTGTTCAGATTCACCTTTACATATAGGACAGACGTATTTAACGGGCACAGGCATGTTGATCTTTGAGAAATTCTGTATCAAATGAAACAGTGAAGAGACCGAAATGAAACTGGTAGTTCATCGATTACTTTTTCTTAAATAAAATACCGCCTAATGGCACTACTACTACTTCGGGTTAAACATCAATTTCTTAACTTATTAAATAGATATAATATTAACCTAAAGATAAATATAAAACCTAATCTAGTTGTCCTGACACATTACAGCACAATGCGTTAGATAATACTGCTGAATAAGCCAGGCTTTCCAATGACCTGGAATATTGGCCAGTGCCACCAGCCGTCTCAGGTCCTGGAGTGTTAAGTCTCCAGGTTTTTCCAGTACATGGAAAAGTACCTCAAGCTCCCACGCGGCTATTGGGCACCGCCGCAGCTCTGCTCCAGTAGGTAGATTATTCATTCTGGTAATGAAATTTTATATTTTGTTTTAGTTTTTTTTTTTTTTTTTTTTTGAGAAACAACGATACAGCATTTTCACCGAGAGAGGCTGTGTAGATCAATCAAAATATATAAAGATAGGAATTAATCAAAATACCCCCATGGTACCGTTGATATTTTATCCTCCAATACAATTCTTTTATCATCATCAAAACTTAAACCAACCTTTTCTTGTTGAATTGAGAAAATCTCATGATTTTTCGCAATTATACTGTTCTGAATTATTGAAAATGTTGATTGTTCGAAAAGTGTTTTATAAAAATCCTGAAAGGTTATATAATTTTTTATAGCAGCATACTTTACTCCTTTTACTTTTTTAATTGTTTTCAAAAGCTCAATAAGTTCATGGTTATCAGCATAATTAATATTCTGTTCTTTTTTTTTTTCAATTTCGCAAACTTTATACGTGTACATCTTCGACCTCAACCCGATAAATTCACTCATGATGCAACCATTATTTTCATCCTTCATTAAACCAACTACTTTTTTATTCCGCCTAGGAATATTAAAAATATTATTCTCAGGATAATCGGAGGTATCAAATTTATCAATATCCTGCCTTATATGTTGGTAAATGTCATCTGTGAAAATCTGATAAATAAGGCTATCAGTATCTGTGTACAATAATTTTGCATTGTCGTTAAATTTAGCTTTAATGTATTCATAATGAAAATCATACAAAAATGTTTTCGAAATATCTAAAATACACATACCGATGAAAATTGGTTTATTCATATTTATGGTTAACCTTTTCATTTCTATTAGTACAATATCTTCATCGATAATAGTAATGCTACTAAAGTTCCCTTGTGATAAGTAGTAATTAGCACCATATCTTCCTTCATAATGTGTTACTAGCTTTATATCTCTATATCTTCTAACATTTTCTATTGTTTTTCCAAATGGCGCATTGTTCATCAATTTGAAGTGGTTACGTTCAAATTCGTTTTTACTGGCTTTACGCAACTCTGTGTTAAAATCGATGTACGATTTCATCCAAGGTTTTTGAGCAAATTTCAAACACCGATGAACTTTCTCTAGCTTCAACCCCAATTTAATAGCCTGTTTCAAATTTTGGTAATGAATAATATATTTTTTTTTATTGTATAAAGTCAATAATAATTTAGTTGTATCATTATCAGATACAGGTGGTGGCAGATGATGCGGACATAACGGAAGATCTTTATGTTTTTCATATAATGATTTCGGATATTCCAAGTCCACTTCTAAAACATAACCAAATTCAGCATCATCTGGTGTGTTTAAGATAGTGCCTATTTCATTAGACCCTATCTGCACCCATTGAAAATCAGAAAATGGTAATGCCTTTGTCATGGCAGCTCCATATAAATTCACCACATCAAAATACATTAAATACGAAATAGGCTCATCAGACTTGTATTCATCAACACACATGTATTTATTGTTGGATTTCGCATAACGCCTCGAACATTGCGACACTCCTCCTCTAATGCCTTTTTCAATAAAATTAATCATTTCAATGTCAGTGAGTAATTCCAATTCAATTTTTGTAAGTTTTAACATCGCATCAAAGGCCAATCCTGGTGTTGTAAAATAATGGAGTGCATCTAAATTATAATATTTCATGCAATTAATTCGAAAATTCTCGAAAATATCGCTCAAAAGTAAAACATCAGTTTTAAGATACAATTCAGCATATTGTTTTAAATTTTGAATTTTGAAAGTTTTCCATACATTATTTGCATGATTAAAGTCATCATCCGATATTGCCTCCTCAGTGAGCGTATTATAAAAATTTTCCTTCGATGGAAGTTCCTGATCGTCTAGTCTTTTAAAATTATCAAGATACTCATATGGAAATACACCTTTTCTTGTCACTAACTCAAAGTGAGTTTTATCAGGAAAGAATTTTGAAACAATAGTTCTTTGTTCATCATCCAAATACGAGGATAATTTTTCCAAGCTACCGGCTAAAAATCTAAAGGAATCTATAAATCTCAAATTTATTTTATATTTAGTGATGTATTTTGTGAACGAAATGAATTTTTCCTTATTAACAGGCAAAATATTCAAGGGACCCTCAATATCTTTCGCAAGACTTCTAATTAGAAAATGACTATCATAATTGGAAAAGTTATGGAAAACCACAGGTATAGTATTAGATATCTGCAATTTTAAATTGCAAGTTTCATGAGCTGCACCACGATATTTTCCTGAAAAATGACAATGATCACGAACTTTACCATCACTAACAGAAAATTCATTATCGCACACATAACATTGCTTCGCTTCATAAAAATTCTGTTTCTCCTCATCGTTCATTACAATTGGAAGAGGGTTCGATATAATTCCTCCAACATATGCTGAAAGATTTTCCAATTCATTTATGAACCATTTTATACAATCAGAACCTGTATATAAATTGAATTTAGATAAAGAATCATCATAATCACATTTGAAATAATAAGCTATACTAAAGGCTTCATGTTTTTTGCGCTTTATAGTTTTATTATCGAGAGCAAAGGAGGAAGAGGACAGATCATAATCAACCAAAAGACTTTCAATGTCCGCATAAATAACGAAAGGCATAGGTATTTGATGTGTAAAATTTTTGAATTTTAAAATCTTATGAGTTTCTTTAGGTAAAACTATTTTACAGTGATTCAAATCTCTACATAATTCCAGATGCCTTTCCAAAGATTCATTTGTAGCGAAATGATTCAAACATCTTTCACAGAAATATTTCCTATTTTTCGAATCTTTAAGTTGACGACTCAAAAGACGGGATAAATTTTTTATTAGAGCAAAATGGTAATATGTTTTAGTTTTCAAATTCATTGAACTCGTTCCAGGATTATTTTCAGCTATTTCATTTGTCAAATTTTCACAAGGCACCATCAAGAGATTTATTATTATTTTGTAAAATGGACTCTTGGTAAGACAAAGAGGAACAATCTCCTTGTTATTCGAAATAGTAAAAATATTTATTCCTAAACCGTTCAATAATTCAAATTTTGGAATATCCTTCAATTCTATTGGGAAATTAATGTTTTCATACTTAAGAAAGCCTTCAAAATCGGGGTAAGAATATACTCTACATTTATTTTTGGATTCATCGTAAACGGGAAAAAGAGCAGCCATTATAGACCACAGGAAACAGTACTGATCATTATTTTTTATATTGATTACACTATGCGTGCTTTTCACAAATGCTGGTAAATCTACATAAGTGGACATACCAACATTTATTGGACTGAAATGATTAATGTTCAATTTCAAATACAAAATTTCATATAGACTCCAGCCCGAATCGCGTTCTTGGAACTCACCCATTCGATTCAAAATAACAGACGATACATTGTTTTTATACCAATCTTTTAAATTTACACTAACGTCAATAACTTCATTTTTTGTGGAAAAAAATTTAAAGTTAGTCTCTAAATCAGAGGGTTTCACAAATAAACCAGCCAAAATAGTGTTAACTTTTAGTACAGATTTTTTCAACGACTTACGAATTTGTATTGCAAAACTTCTAAATGCTTTCTCCAAAAATAATTGAGGATCTTTGAATCCAAGATTTGTAATAATACCACTAGATATACGCCCATTAAATGCCGATTTAATTTCATGCCATTCTAAATTTGCTTCGCATCGTTTTTCCATTAATTTTGATAACTTTTTCCTAAATGTTCGTTGATAATACTTTAAAATACTAAGATTAGATTCAACTCTAGCAAAATTCCCAATAGCATCATTATATTTATTTTTAATCGATCTATTCAAAACGCAAATAATATTTTTCAAATAAGTAATATATTTTAAAAATTCCTCTTTAGTTTTGATTAATCTACTCACCCTTTCCATAGTCTTAACGGCTTCAGCCGACAAACTATCTAAACGGGTGGTTGCTGTACCGCTCATTTTTTTTCTCTGCCTTTTTCACGGATTTTTGCTGTTTTTTTATGGTTTTTTTTCTTTTATGTCTGAAAAATATATTTTCATTTGAAAAATTGGAAACTCAAAAATCAGCCCAAACATTTTTTTTTTTAAACAGGTAGAAAATAAAATCTGCTTACCTCGATTCTGCTCTATGCACAAACACAACCTCAAGTAGAATACCTACGCAATCTATTTCTTATATACCAATTCGGATCGCAATTACACGTGCCCCAAAATTTTTGTTAATTTGCAATAATTCAATTCAGATTATAATAGTAGACAAAGTTGCATCCTAACAATCTAGATTTTTGCATGTACATCATTAATATTAAAACAATGTATCATTCGATAAAATTAAGAGGACGAATAAATGGTCCAGTTGGTCAATGTATCCGCGGAGATAAATAAACGCCGACGAAGCTCAATTAGCATACCGACTCAATTAGCATACCGATAAGCGTTTACTTAGAGAGTACGCCTAATAAATAATTATTATATTTATAAGATTATCTTATCTAAGGAATGTGCGATGCAGGTCCACGCGCTAGGATGCAAAATGCTAAATAAGCAATATCTAACAAAGTAATATGAATACAGTATGGACCTTTGGAAATAAACCTATCTATTAAATATGTAATTGATTCACACCAATTAATTGATATATGTAATTCTTAATATGGATATTCGTTTGGTGAAAATGAATAACTTCAAACAAATTTCAATTGATATTTCACATGAATTATATGTATTTACATTTTCATATAAAATAAAGGGGAAGAAGGATTGACAGTAAAATATTCTGTCCCAAAATTTAAACATTTTGTCCTTGACAATCAGCGATTTCAGAGTATAAATTCCGTTCAATTCATCTTGAAAAACTAGTATAATTATTGGAGTTACCAGCTACGAACGTGCACGTGAATAAGAAAAAAACTTTAACATGAATATTCCTTGTACTATTGTTGTTTTCTCTACTGATCGGGACAATTTTACTCCCCGAATGTTAGAGGTGGTGTGCAAGCAGATTTTTCAGTAAGTTTTTTTCCTCCCTAATCATTTTTATTTTTTTTTAAACTACCTTCATTTGTTCAAAGATATGGAGCCCCCAAAGTCACTCTTTATGATGATAAGGTAACAATAAAACTATCATATAGTCCAAAAGTAAAAACGATGAAAAAAAAATTTGGTAATTTACCTGTGAAATACCTGAAAACACGATTGGAGGATGACAAAGATCTGGGGTTATTGGAAGATGTCATAAGAAGATACAAGTACAATATTGTCGACGAAGAGGATATCGAGAGTGCTCAAGTAACACAAGCATGTATATCAACACCACCACCACCTTCACAAACACCCCCATTACAATCAGATGGGGTGATATTGAAGAGAGCCTTGAGGGAAGCAGGAGTTCCCATTACCCAAAGTACACCTCATGTGAATAATGGGCTTAATGAGGAGGATTCGAGACAAAGAAGAGCAGCCAAAAGACAACTTTTTGAAATTAATTCACAATTATTAGCGGGGGAGGAGGAAACAATACCACCCCTATCACAACAACCACCCTCATCACAACCGTCGAAAAGAAGAAGAAGGGAAATGCCAAGAATCGAGATTGATGATCATGATTTCATTTGAAAAAAACGTTAACCATTTGGGACTTTGAAGTAATAAAAGAATCATTATTAAATTATTGGTGTTTTATTGTAACCTTTAAGATACATTGTCATTTGATATCCATTGATTATGTGTATCGTCAAATCCAACCCATTTAACTAGGCTTTTTCCACCTTTACGTTTCAAAACTTTTTCAACCAAATAAATATCTGGATATTTCACTTTTTGCATTTGCTCCTCATAAAATCCTCCCTTGATTTCTTTATCATTGATATCCTTCAAAATATATGTTGTGGGTGTGCTCAATACTTTTTTTTTAATAATAAAGATTTCAGGAGACCAATTCATATTATATTTTTTATCAAAGACACCCCGCGCTGTGGAAATTCTTACATGATCACCTTTTATGAATTTACATTTTCGTATTGGTGACTTTGGATTACTATAAATTCCACGTAGAGAATCTTCATTTGTTTCTTTTACATCGATCGGTTTCATTCCGATTGTGCGGTGCACAGAATTATTATAGTTTTTAACCACTTCAGCTAAAATACCACCTATCCATTTGTGGGTATTTTGAAAGGAAAATTGAGGATACATTTTTCCTTTAATTGTTCGAATTACACGTTCAACAATTGCTGCTTTTTTATCACTGTAGGTGGAATAATGATTAATAGAATATTTTTCCATTAGCTTTTTGAAAGTAACATTATAAAATTCTGTACCCTTGTCTGTTTGTAAATTTTTCAAACTGTTGTTTTTTTTCGATTTCAACATCTTCAACAAAATAGTTTCCATAGCAGGTAGACACATTTTTCCCTGTTTTATCCTTGAGCGGTTCAGTCCAAACGTATTTAGAGAAACAATTGATGACAATTAGAATATACTTGAAACCGTTATTTTCTTTGGCATATGGTTGCATATCTATCAGATCAGCTTGGCATAAGTCCCACAAGCCACGTACAATTGTTTTACGACGTTTAAAATTTATTCGGGCCTGCTTATACAGCTCGGTGACAATTTGCCACTTCTTCTCGGTTCTCGATGTCATAGTTATACTATCAAACCAGCCTCGTACAATTCTTCAACAATTGAAGTGATTTCATTTATAACACCACTGTTTCCAGCTTCATGTGATGCCAATAATAATTTCAATCGTTCAACTAATTCATTAGGATCATTCCAAAACATATAGGCTGTGTTTTTATGTAATCTCAAATTGATAGAACCCCCCTTTTTTTTTATTAACGGTGCAACAATTTTTTTATATTTAACAGTATTGTTACCATCTATCTGATTGCTTGGGTGATAATAACATTTATATGCGTTTGTTTTAGTAATTATATCATGGTAATTTTGCAAGTCTTCCTCAGAATATTTCTTAGGTTTTCGTTTAAATATTAATTCGTATAAACCTCTAGTACCTCGATACCTTTTATTTTTTACCATAACATCTCCATTATCAATTATTTGCATTCGTGAATTACCAATCGAGAATTTTTCCGTTTCTGGATCAAAACGAACACCATATTTTCGATCGAATTTTGAAGGATTTTCATTCAGACTCATAATATATTTCCTCGCAATGGGTGGATATTGATCTAGGTAATCGATAAACGAAGTATTATTAGCGGTCTCCTTGGTCCTGTCTTTACTGCTGCCTGCTGTCGTTTCCCCAATGGGTGTGAGCGGTGATAAAGACGATTGAGGCATCACCCATTTTAAGTCTTCTTCTTCTAATTCTTCTTCATGATTGCCATTCTTTTCGTCTTCCTCATGTTTCAAATTATTTTTTATTTCCTTCAATTGTTTCGTTATTGGAGAAAATGCATTTTCTTTGACTCTCTCTCCATACTTGAGTAATTTTAATTTATCTTTAATATTTTTACGTTTTTGAATCAAAAGTCGTTTCAATCTCTTATTGTAAGTGTTCATTTCGGTCACCGTTATCAACGTTCTGCTTGTCAACACCTGTTGTTGAACTGGCAAACTAACATAAGCAGTAATAGAGTTTAGGTATTTATATTGATGAATTCGTCAAAACCTTTTCTATATCGACCTCCATTTAGTTCATTATCCTTAAAGATTGAAACGAAACTAAATGGTTCCCCCGACCAGCACATTGAACATATATTTTTAAATGTATCAAAGGAAAAATCCATCGAACCAATATGATCTGTATAGACATGTTTTAGATTCATTTCATCTTGTTTGAAAAGAATAATAACATTAGCATTTTCTCGTATTAGATTTTTTGGTATTCTAGCGTAACTTTGTGCTAAATAGAAACAATCCACATGATTATGTCTTCCCATACTGAAGAACTCACGCATTACATCTTGTTTGTTGCAGATGACATCATCGAAAATGAATAGAGAATTAGGTTTGGCTCTATTAGGTGGATCTATATTTTCAGCTGTCGTGAAAGTGTTGAAAGTTATTCCTTTTATTGGTTTTAATAATTGCTCGAGGTACTGGTATTTCGGTTGATGTACCGATTTTGAGTATAAGTTAATATTCTCAAATTTCAATCCATGTGGATGTTCAATGAGTGTAATCATAACATTAGTTTTCCCACAATTTGAAGGTCCTACTATAAGACATCTAATAGTAGCGGGAAATAAATCACCATGTTTCGAATGTTGATGATAAGCACCTGCAGTCTGCAACACATCATTATTCTGAACTTTTAGATGAACTTTTTGTTGATGAACTTTCATATTGAACAATATTTCAAATAAAAATGACTAACATAACTAAAACTATATCATTTATAGCTTTTCTTTATAAAGCGAAGGTTGTGTATGTGTGTGTGTATATATATATATATTTTGGTTAAAATATGAAATTTTATACGGGTGGTGGACTTGTTAACAACCTTATAAATTCCCTGCCATTTGAATTACATATACCTGGGTACAATTATTGTGGTCCTGGAACACGTCTATCGAAACGTTTAATGTCAGGATCCAAACCTATAAATAAATTGGATGAGGCATGCATGGAACATGATATTAAATATTCGAAAGAGAAGGATTTAAAACACCGCCATAAAGCAGATGAAATTTTAGCTACTAAAGCTATGGAAAGATATCATTCTTCTGATGCTTCGCTTACTGAAAAGATGGCTGCATTAGGTGTTAGCGGTATAATGCGAAGCAAAGTTAAATTAGGGATGGGAATTGGTAATAAGAGACAACAAAGAAATGTTTTACGAAAACTCCTAAAGAATTTGTTGCTCATCAGAAAAAAGTGCAATGAAATCATTCTAAGTGTAGAAGAAGAAAATTCAGGGGAAAAGGCAATAAAACTGTTAAAACCAAGAATTTTAAAATCCAAACCTACTCAACCTTCACAACAACAACAAAATCAAATTCCTACTCCTGCGATGATTAAAATTATGACATCAAATAGGACTGCTGCTGCTGATGCTGCTCCTGCTGTCGCTGATACCATCAATAAAAAGAAAAATCGAAAACCAATTTTGAGGGTGAAAAAGCGTAAAAGCGTCTATAGCAACGATGAGATTGAAAGTAAAAGATTGAAAATAAATACTGACAATGACAAGATAGATTATGAAGAAATACCTTATATAAAACGAAAAAGAACCACAGATGAAGATCAGGACGAGAATGGGGGTGCTAAACGAACAAGAATTTTACCTATAAATATGTGAGCTTTACATAATTGGGGTGCAGTCCTGCTCAACTTTGAGTGTGTATATATGGTGTAAAAAGAATGAGCATGAAGAAAAAGAAGATTAAACGTGTTTCTTTCAATAAAGTGGTGAAAGAAATAAAAAAACATATAATAAGAAAAAAACCTAAGGATCTATTTTCACGGGTATTTTTGGCAAAGAAATTAGCCAATAAATTCAAATCCAAAATAAAGTCAACAAAAGTGATAAGGTTACCTAAAAAAGGAGGTATTTTACCATTAATTCCGATTTTTGCGGGATTGAGTGCTTTAGGTGCACTAGGTGGGGGAACTGCAAAAATTATTGATTCAATTAATGCTGCTAAACAGGCCAAACAACAATTCGAAGAGGCAAATCGACACAATAAAACTATGGAAGCTATTGCTATGGGAAAAGGAATGTGCTTGAGAAAATACAAAAAAGGATTTGGACTTTTTCTACGAGACAGTGAAGCAGATCGTTACAATTAACAAAAAAAGAGAGAGAGAGAGATGAAACTTCCAAAGCGAGCACTAACAGATCGGGATATTAGCAATTTGGTTACAGAATTAAAAATTGCTAATTTTCGTGGATGCTTTATGAAAGATGAGATGCCTAAACGTATTCGAAAAAATGAATGCGGAATTGTGAATTTAGACAACTCTGATGGGCCGGGCACACATTGGGTCAGCTATCGCAAAAAGGGGGATAATATTTCATATTTTGATAGTTATGGAAATCTACCTCCACCTCTTGAAGTTTGTAAATATTTTAAATCTGGTTGTAAACATCATTGTACGCATAAGAAACAATTGAATATTTTCTATAATTATAAAACATATCAAAAAAAAACATCGTATAATTGTGGACACTTATGTATAAAATTTTTATTAAATAAATTATCATTCAAATGAAAAATATGGTCAGTGTTATGCAAGCATCATCATCATGTCCTACACGTTCACGTTAAACGACAAGTCGTCAGAATTGAAAGCCACTATATATCCACCAATTGTGTTAAGTGAATCTCATGACTATGTTATCGGATTAATAAACTTTGTCAGTTACAATAGCATTCCGAATGTCGATGAAACAAATAATCGTTTCCATTTTGGTGTAAACAACATAATCATTCTTCCACCTGGTTGCTATGAAATAAGTGATATAAATCACTATCTACAAAAATATATAATTGATAACTATGAAAATAATCCATTGAAAGGTCAAACAGATAGACCAGCCATAAATATTTCGTTGAATCGAACCACCCTGAGATCGGAAGTGAAATGCACGGAACCTATTGATTTTCAACAGAATTGTAGTATAGCACAAGTTTTGGGGTTTACACCGCAAATATTAGCTGCTAATAAAAAACATATTTCCAACAAGCCTATCAATATTTTCAGAGTGAATGCGATCAATATTGAATGTAATTTAGTGCAAAACTCATATTCTAATGATGAAAAAAAACATATTTTGCACGTCTTCTATCCAAAAAATGCACCAGGCACCAAGATAGTTGAAAACCCCTCTAATGTTATCTATTTACCGATAAATACGAAATTTATCAATGAAATTGCTATAAAACTAACAGACCAAGAGGGTAACTTGGTCAATTTCAACGGAGAAGTGGTAACAGTAAGATTACATGTGAAAAAAATCTACAACAAGTGAACTAAGAGCGATCATGAGATATTATAACGTTTTCTCAAGCAACCAACAACAACAACAACAATCTAAGGGTATGAAAAATAATAAAAAAGGGGCTGAAAGAAATATATTGTTCAGTACTACAAAAACCAGTGTACCGTTAACAGCGACAAATAAATTATTTTTAAGGTCCTTGGGTTTTAAAGTGAAGACAAAATGAGTTTCCTAAATTTAAATGTAGCTGAAAATGTTCTAATTGATGAATCTATTGCGAATTTTGAATATCATACTCATCAACCGTATGCTTCAACGACATATAAGTGCAGTGATGAAATAAGAATACCCATCCAAACGCAAGATCTATACACTTTACCATCATATAGTTACATTTATATTGAGGGGAAATTATTAAAAAATAGTGATGATGTTAAACATCCACCTACTGAAACTACACATATAAAATTTATAAAAAATGGAATTTCATTTCTTTTCGATGAAATTCGTTATGAAATAGGAGGCACTGTGATTGATCAAACACGGAATTTGGGAATAACTAGCACATTGAAGAGTTACTTATCCTACACGAAGAATCAATTTGATCGTTTGCAAAATGCTGGATTGGCATTAGATGGACTACCTGATATCCTTGATCAAAAAGGTAATTTTACCGTTTGTATACCTCTTAAATTGTGGCTGGGATTTGCAGAGGATTTCCAAAAGGTTATTATGAATGTTCGTCAAGAATTGGTATTGATTAGGAGCAGCAATGATTTGAACGCGATTATTAATCAACCAGTAACAGGAACTGAAAAACCCTTTGTGGAAATCAACAAAATTTATTGGAAAGTGCCACATCTTAAAGTGGCCGATGTGCAAAAATTAAGATTATTGAAATATGTTGAGGAGAGCAGAGATTTATCCATTTCATTTAGAAATTGGGAAATTCAACAATTACCCACTCTTCAAGAGACTACCCATCACACCTGGACTGTTAAATCAAGCAGCTTGATGGAAAAACCCCGAATTGTTATTTTTGCCTTCCAAACGGATCGTAAAAATAGCTTAAACAGAGATTCGGCATTATTTGATCATTGCAATCTAAGGAATATTAAATTATTCCTGAATGCAGACGCATATCCGTATGATAACCTTAACCTTGATTGGGACAAGAATCAATGGTCGTTATTATATGAAATGTATGCGCATTTTCAAAGAGCGTACTATTATAAAAACGAAGCTGAACCAGCGTTTACACCCAGTTCATTTAAACATACAGCACCAATAGCTGTCATAGATTGTACTCATCAGAGTGAGACAATAAAGAACGGTGCAGTCGATATCAGACTTGAAATTGAAACAGCAAAACCGGTACCAAACAAAACAAGTGCTTATTGTTTAATTCTTCACGACCGAAACGTGATATATAATCCATTAAGTGGGACTGTAAGGATTATCTAGAGCTCATACGACGGCACAAAATGGCATTTATTGTGGATTTCCAAGGGTTCCACTACAAAGATAGTGAATTTTACATCAGGGAACTTTCAATTCTAAATATTAACACTTGTGAAAGGAAACATTATTTTATAAGAACACCAGTGCAATTTCATCTACTATCTGAGCATTTCAAATGGCAGATAGATTACACAACAAACAACATCCATGGTTTGGATTGGACGACCAACTATGATTACTATATACCTGTAGAAATGCTAATTTCTGTTTTGAAGAGCCACCTACTACCTGATGCACAAAGCTTAATTTACGTAAAAGGATTGCCGAAAGTAAGGATTCTAAGAACACTATTACATAAAGACTCCGATCGATGTATCATCCTAGAGATGTCTGACTGCCCCAAGCTAAAACTCTTAAAAGAAGCATCCACAACAAGTTATCATTGTAGGTTACATGTAAAGAATGAACTCATATGTGCACTCGAAAATGTTAATTTACTATACGATTGGCTTGTCAATAAAAAACAAATATTATAATTGTCTTGTTTTATTTCCTCCCAGAATTCTAGTTCAATTTCACTTATTTTAACATGTAATTTCCCATAAGGATATCTAAGGTTTATAGTAGCTAAAATTGTTCCTTTCAAAGTTTTTCCAAGTCCAACATAAAGAATTTTCAAAAATATATTTTTTTTTCACAATTCTCACAAAATTAATCATCGTTTTATTCGATTTGAAATCCGAACTTGTTGAAATTTTTGTAAGTCCGAACTTTACGAAATTTTTCAAAGTCCGAAATTTTCGAAATTTTTTTTAGTCCGAAAAAAATTTTTTTCACTTCTCTCGCAAAATTAACCTACGAAATTTTTCTAAGTCCGAACTTTACGAAATTTTTCTAAGTCCGAAATTCTCGAAATTTTTCTAAGTCCGAAAAAAAATTTTTTTCACTTCTCTCGCAAAATTAACCTGCGCAAGCCTGGCTAGGCCTGATCTACCAGCCCAAGGTCACCTGCAATGACGTCACACGTTTACTACATTAATTTTTGGTTGCCTACCCACTTGGGTTAGGTTCCATTTGGGTGACCTTGAAGTGTACCAGGAACTACCATGGTTTTGGTGGCCTTGAAATGTCCTAGGACCCCGGTAGTTTACCTACTTATATTGTTGGAGATCTTGAAAAAATATGTTGTTAGCCGAGCAGCCTTGGGTGAAATCATTAGCTGCTTGTGACCGTTGCCACGATAACATTCGAACGCAAAGAGATAGCGACTAGCAATTTTCAGGGTAGGTTGCGTATTAAAATGTGGCATTGAGTTCCTTACTGGGCATATTCAGCCAAACGGTTTCGGAGTTACACCCATCTGAAATATTGTTGTTAATTATTCAATAACTTAAAAAATACAGATCCGATTAAATTTAAACTCTGTAATCACATGTAGAATACCGACGCAGTAATTTTTGAGAAATTTTGTGAAGAAAATAATTACATTAATTTAATGATTTATTAAAAATTTTCTGCGAATGCTATCCTCACCAAATTTTGCAAACATTTTCGCGTTGGCATTCTACAACTAATAACCATGTTTGAATTCAATCGGTTCAGTATTTTTCGAGTTAATAATTTTTGTTGTCACGATAACCTGAGAACGGAAGGAGAAAATTTCAGGTTAGGTTGTGCACCTGAATGCGACATTTGAGTTTGTTTATGAGCATAATCGTCCAAACGGTTTTAGAGTTATAGCCATCTGAAATTTTCTGAAATTTGGTAGTTTTTTGTTCCTCATTAACTCGAAGAATACAAAACCGATTGAATTCAAACATTGTTATTAGTTGAAGAATGCCAACGCGAAAATTCTTGCAGAATTTTGTGAGGATGGTATAACTAGAAAATTTAAAAAAAAATAGTTGAAAATTATTGAAAACAGATCTATATATCATAAACTATTCGTCCGTCATGGCTGAAGTTTTGGAACAGCCTTCAGAACCTAACTCTACTGCAGAATCTCAAGTTTGAACATGATCGGATCTATATTGTTGGAGAACCGGGCAGCCTTTTGTGAGTTCGGTAGCGTAGTGGTAGCCAAGTGGCAGCGGTAGCGGATGCGAATCGTCGTATGATAATATGTAGTCTATGGTCGTATTTTTGCGAGAACCTTCAAAAATAAAAATATGAATGTCATGATGACATATTTTCGCTCGTATATTATGGGAAAATCGTGTTATTTCATCACAAATCTATGGGAGATGATAGCCCTACATTAGTGGTCAGACCTGGTTTTGAAAGAGATCCTCCTTAGGAGGAGGCAACTAAATATTGAAGGGATTTCTATGAACAAGAGTGAATATCTTTGAAAAATAGAGAAGGCGATTCTTCTTCAAGAGATCCATGTGCCTTCAGAGGAGTATATTTGCGAGAGGGGACTTTTGAAAGGTTATGTATTATTTTTAATATAATATCGCTGAAATTTTGCTGAAGGCTTCTGATCTTGTAAGGTGAGAGGCTCATTTGTGGATATTAAATCTTGTGATGGGTAGAGAGGAATTTTAGGCCAGTTTTTCTATCACTAAGGCCCACTTGCACGAATGCGGGTTATCTAATTAAATCCGGATTAACTCTAAACCTAGGGTTAAATTGATAATAGGTCTTGCACCTTCAAGAGTTAGAGCCTAACCCTGGGTTAAAACTATAAAAATTTAACCCGGCAAAATAGCAGGGTTAAATGGCTAAGTCCGGGTTAGTCATGTAAAAATTGACATTTCTAATTTAAATAGTTACGATTTGTGATGAATTTCTGGTAAATAATAAATATTAGCAGTGATTGGTAACTTGCTTGTGTGGTATTTTTGAGAATGATTCATGATTAATGGATATACTACAAACAACATTCTGATCTACGCATGACCCGTTTTAACCTCAACATCGAATCTGAATCTGATCAAAACACAAATACAAAACGTAAACAAAATATTCTCAATCCACGAAGTACGAACGAGTATTCCTTCCGTTGAAAATAATCGAGATTACCTTGTATTTGAAGATTGAAGGAATCTAGAAATATTGTTTACGTATGTGAAAGAAATTCCAAATTATGGAGAACTGTGGAAAAGTTGTTCAGAAAGAAGATATCTGGTATATGTCCTTCAGGATTTCTGGCTAAAAATCAGCAGTAAGTAATAGAAGTGAATTGAATGAATTACTTTACTCAGAGAAATCCAAGTCTTAATATTTCCTTTCAGGTTAGAATGAATTAAGGTCCAGTTGACGTAGAGCAAAAAAGTAATGCTTTTCGACAAATAGAATGCATGAGTTACTCTTGGAGTTACTGCAGATAGAATTCTTAAAAACAAGGTATATGGAACTTAGTCGATTGAATATTTGTGAAGATTAGGTATATCTCATGAGAAAATTTAATATTGATAAGAGGCAACCAAGATGACATGAACACTAAAATTTTTAAAGTTCAAGAGTGGAATAGCCAAGAAGAAAATCTAGTGTTTCTATTCAAACAAATTGGTGGTGGTTCTCATATCGTTGAAATGACAAAGGGACGTATCTGCAATAAGCAAGTTTCAAGATATTCTCGTTTTGAAATTCGAGAGTGAACGATAAATCAGGGAGTGAACGAAATAAACCGTAAATGCTCGATTCAAGGTGCATTTAAATATGTTCCGCAATCTACTAAGGAAGTGGTTGTTATGAGTAGGCTATGACTATAAAAAATAAAGCCAACTCAAAATTTTACATTTTACACTTAATTCTGTTTTGTCATTTTGCCGAAGCTATATATTATATATTATGGGATAAGTATTCTATTCATCATGTACTTAGGTGAAAACCACCCAGTGCCTTGCCTAAGCTGTATTAAGGATACATTAATAAAATATACACAGAACAAAACTGACTCTCCTAGGAGCTTCTGTGGGATTTCCTTAGGGAAGACCTAGAGTGGTTAGTATAATCATTAACATGTCATTAGCAAGCAAAACTGCATGAATTACATTTCAAATGACTTCTGCACCTACCCTATTATTCAGATTTGGCCCTAAGCCACTTTTACCTGTTTACACATAACATTTGCATAATACTATTGCACAAAAAAAAACAGTTGAATTACTCTTAGACCAGTGAATTTTGAACACTTTTCTGTTTTCCTGATATCATGGGTCTCTTACGATCCATCATCAGGGTGTTTGGATGCCAGCGTATACCTATATAATAGGCATTTTCAACGAAACATTTAAATTTTTCTAATTGCAGAATATTTTAAAATATAGGAGTAGAAGGTGATGCAATATAACATGTGTGTAGGTATATATTATGTATATTGTTTTCCCGTGGAACTTCAGGCATATGTTTCTTAAATACTTGTTGCTTAGCATGCTTAACAATGAATACCTCTGAAGAACAGATTTTACTAATATTATAATAGGATGACTTGATAATTCAACGCTAACTTTGTATATGATGTATCCTAGTGTTGCGGAGGAAAATCCAAATATATTTTACAACGAGAAGTAGTATATAAGGAAACGGAGAAAGTCAGTTATCATATTTTAATAATAATCTATATACAAGTATTTATCCTCCCTGCAGTGTTTCACGACTCCTCCATGATTATGTGGGCAGCTGTGGTCCAAACTCGAAAAAATGTATTGCATGCTGCTTGATGTAGAATTGAAATTACTTAAGATGCTTCAGAACCTAACTATACTGCCAAGTTCCAAGTTTGAACACGATCGGATCTATATTGTTGGAGATCCGAGCAGCCTTGTGTGAGTTCCTTAGCTGGATGGGTGGCCGTTGACTCGATAACTTTCGAAGGAAAGGAGATAGGGAGAGTTGAGTTCGGTTTTGGGCAAAATCGGTTTCGGAGTTACACCCACCTGGAATATTATTTCCTCGATAATATCAAAAATATAGACTCGATCGAATTGAAGCTTGGTAACTATAAGTGAAATATCGACATGTGTAAAATTTTGTGAGAAACGAACCCCTCGATTTTTTTTTTAAAGTACAAAAAAAATTGCTTCAAGCTAATGAATAAGTGGAAATTTAATTTTAATATTTCAATATTGAATGGAATATTTAGAGTTTATCTACAATTTCAGATATCTCATCTCATCAACGAGTGACAAAAGTATTAAACTTGATTATGCATTAAACGATGTGTTCAAATGTCAAATTATTACCATATTCCATATCATAATCGGCCCAGTGGTTTCCGAGTAAAAATTTTGTTTTCAACCAATATAAATCCGATCGAATTGAAACTTGGTGGGTAGTTGTAGAATATGAACCTAAGCACGTTTGTGGAATTTTGTGCGAATCGTATGGCTAGAAAATTTTAAAAAAATTATTAAAAAATATTTTTGTTGTCACGATAACTTGAGAACGGAAAGAGAAAGCGGCTTGAAATTTTCAGGTTAGGATGTACACCAGAACGCGACATTTCAGTTCGTTTATGAGCATTATCGGCCAAACGGTTTCAGAGTTATAGCCATCTGAAATTTTATGAAATTTGGTGGTTTTTTGTTCCTCATTAACTCGAAAAATACTGAACCGATTGAATTCAAACATGGTTATTAGTTGTAGAATGCCAACTCAAAAATGTTTGCAAAATTTGGTGAGGATAGCATTCGCAGAAAATTTTTGATAAATCATTAAATTAATGTAATTATTTTCTTCACAAAATTTCTCAAAAATTACTGCGTCGGTATTCTACATGTGATTACAGAGTTTAAATTTGATCGGATCTGTATTTTTTAAGTTATTGAATAAATAACAACAATATTTCAGATGGGTGTAACTCCGAACCGTTTGGCTGAATATGCCCAGTAAGGAACTCAATTCAAATTTTAATACGCAACCTACCCTGAAAATTGCTAGTCGCTATCTCTTTGCGTTCGAAAGTTATCGTGGCAACGGTCACATGCAGCTAATGATTTCACCCAAGGCTGCTCGGCTACCAACATATTTTTTCAAGATCTCCAACAATATAGATCCGATCATGTTCAAATTTAGAACTTTGAAGTAAAATTAGGTTTTGAAGGCTCTCGCTAAATTTTTGCGATATAGGATGAATAGTTTGTGAAATATAGATTTTTTTAATGTTTTTTTATTAATTTTCTAGTGATACAAACCTCATGAAATTTGACAATATTTGCGCGTTGACTTTCTAAAACTAATTACCAAGTTTGAATTGGATGTATTTCTTGAGTTATTGAGGAAATACAAACGAAGTTTAAGATGGGTACTACCAGACCGTTTACCCGATTATGACCATTAACGAATTTAACTGTCATATTCGGATGCGCAACCTACCACGAAAATTTCAAGTCGCTATCTCTTTCCGTTCGAAGGTTATCGTGGCAACGAACTGCCGAACAGAATCGATTTTTACCTCAAATTCAACTTCAGTGAGTCGAACCTAATCAATCGTTTGAGACCATGTTCAGCAAAAACTTACAGACATTTGTGCAAAATGATAGAACACTGTTCCCCGGAACTTGCGCTGAAAAAGAAAAAAATTCGATTAAGGGTGTCCAATACAGAAGAATGGACAATAGAACATACGCGCAAAAGCTATAAACATGATTAGGATTATACTGACCCTCCCAAATCTTCTAGGAGCTTGTGCGACTAAGGAGGGTCAGTTGTGTTCTTTTCCAACTTTGTTACTCTATCCTGATGGCAGCTTAGATATAGCACTGTTAATTTTTGAACCGACAGAGAATGGTGTCCACTATCCTTTGTGTAGATCTTCGGCTCGCTTTATCCACTGAGCTTGAAGTACTCATCATTCAATTCAAATTAGCCACTGTGAACACGCGCGCCAAAGAGTACTGACTTCACGTCAGTGCTTTTTTTTTTTTCACTTAATTGTTTATAACTAAAGCAATTTTTACGAGCGCCCTTAGCATTTTCTCAAAAACTATCTACATGTCATTCCGAATCGAATTACACCTCAACGATAATTTTTAGATAATACGCAAAAATTTCGACCTAAAAAGCACTTGTTGACTTGTCAGTCGTTGGACATTCAGTACGTGGTATCTCGTATATGCGTCTGGCAAACCAAAATCACGCCACTTTGCAATGCTATAAACAGAGGCACAACCATAGAAAAGCCTTTCGTAAACTAAAGACTGAATTAAATGGAATAAAATCACAATTTAGCTGTATTTTCCTTCCCACCAGCTAGTGCTAGCTTAAGTGTTGACTTCACACTAATTGAATTGGAATGAATATGATCGCCAATCAAAAAGATCTGGTTTCGCACCTACCTGGCAATTTTTCTTCCCGATAAACCAGAGTGTTGCTTCCAGAGGGAGGCTATCATCCATTCCCGGGGGTGTGGACTGTATCTGGCTCGTTTTGGGGTGGCACAGAATGATTTTCTCGAGTAATTTCTATTTTGAGTTAGCGAGGACTTCGTAAAATCGTCTTATTCGTGAGGGCAGAGCGAAAAAGATTTACATTGAATTCCATGTGTGTGCGTCTTCGCGGTAGGTGCTATATGGAAACTGTTTGAATGGCGAGATATAGTGATAAAACAAAATAATTACAGACATTTGGGCAAATTGATAAGCACTATGTTCCGAGGAACAAGAGCGCCAAAAAGAATCCTTCCATAATTAAATTTGTTTGATGAAATTATAGAAAATGATTCTCATCACTTAATTAAGAAAAAGTAAAGAGGTTGGCACTAACCAGTACAACAAGAACGTAGTCTACTAGTCTTTTTGCGCGCGTGTTCCGCAAGGAACAGCGTGCTCTCATTTCGTCACAATGTCTGTATTTTTCGAATTTTTTTTCTTAAATGGTCTCAAACGATTGGGTTCGACTCCCTGATGAAGAATTCGAGGTCAAATTCAATTCTGTCCGCCCGGTCTGGCCGGACGGCCAGCCGTTAGCACGATAACTCTCGAACGGAACGACCTTTATATGCCTGCGAAGTTTTGTTATGACCGGACGAGCCTAAAGTGGCAAAAAAAAATTTAAAAAATTTTAAAATTTTGTTTTCACGATAACTCGAAAAATACTGATCTGATTAAATTGAAACTCAGTAGTTAGATGCAAAAGACCAATGCAAACACTTTTGCAAAATTTCGTGAAGATCACGTGACATGAAAAAAATCAAAAAATTACTACTATTTTGCGGAATATTCTGCTTAAAATGCCGAAACCTATTTTTTTGAGGTTCATGCTTCCTTTTCCGGGCATTTTTCGTTGTGCGCATGCGCAGATGAGAAGTCATTTAACTGCTGTAGTTTTCGTCAGAGAGGATTGGGGTTTTGGGGTGGCGGATGCTATTCCTCCATAGAATCCAGATCCCTGATGAGGGTCTGCACATGCGTAGATTAAAGATGCGATATCTCCCGAACCACTAGTGTTGGAGAATCGGAGTTTTTTGTAAGGTGTGTTATTTTGGGAGGACTTTTAGCCGCGAGTAGATTGCGCATGCGCAGAAGAGAAGTGACTGTTTTTTAATTGGATGGGTTATGTTGGGAGTGCTGAGTCGATATTGTGAGGTTTTAAAAGAATATTCATAGCAATTCGAGTTAAACGAGTTAAAGTGTTCGTACCGTGGCCCTGGGGCTAATATTGAAATTGATGTTACCCCTTGCAGGCATTTTTCGTTATGCGCATGAGCAGACCATCAGTGATTTAACTGGTGGTGTTTTCGTCAGAGAGGATTGGGGTTTTGGGGTGGCGGATGCTTTTCCTCCATAGAATCCCCTATTGAGGGTCTGCGCATGCGTGGATTAAAGATGTGCTATCTCCTGAACCACTAGTGTTGGAGAATCGGAGTTTTTTGTAAGGTGTGTGATTTTGAGAGGACTTTTAGCCGCAAGTAGATTGCGCATGCGCAGAAGAGAAGTGACTGTTTTCGGGTTGTATGGGTTATGTTGGGAGTGCTGAGCCGATATTGTGAGGTTTCAAAAGAATATTCATGGCAATTCAGTGCAAGGACAAGTCAGTTTGGGGGATGTAGCGATGTTTCCGAGTTAAAGGGTCCGTACCGTGGCCCTGGGGCTAATTTCGAAATTGATGTACCCCTTACGGGCATTTTTCGTTATGCGCATGAGCAGACCTTCAGTGATTTAACTGCTGGTGCTTCCGTCAGAGAGGATTGGGATTTTGGGGTGGCGGATGCTATTCCTCTATAGAATCCCCTGGTGAGGGTCTGCGCATGCGTGGATTCAAGAAGCGATATCTCCTGAACCACTAGTGTTGGAGAATTGGAGTTTTCTGTGAGGTGTGTAATTTTGGGAGGACTTTGCGCATGCGCATGCGCAGACGAGAAGTGAATGGTTTTGGGTTGTTTGGGTTATGTTGGGAGTAATGAGCCGATATTGTGAGGTTTTAAAAGAATATTCATGTCAATTCAGTGCACGGACAGAAGTCAGTTTGGGGGAAATAGCGTTGTTTCTGAGTTGAAATGTCTGTATGGTAGCCCTGAGGCAAATTTATAAATAACTATATTCGGTAGATCTATATTAAAATACGTTCGGATTTGGAGAAGAGGCAATTGCTTTCCTAACGTTGGTCCCACAACCGCAATTTTTTTTGATCTACAGTAAAGCTAACAGCCAAACTGTATTGATAGCTATATTTGTTAAAGGAACTTGAAAAAAAAAAAAAAGCAGTGACGTGAAGTCAGTACTCTTTGGCGCGCGTGTTCACGGTGGCTAATTTGAATTGAATGATGAGTACTTCAAGCTCAGTGGATAGAGCGAGCCGAAGATCTACGCAAAGGATAGTGGACACCATTCACTGTCGGTTCAAAAATTAACAGTGCTGTATCTAAGCTGCCATCAGGATAGAGTAACAAAGTTGGAAAAGAACACAACTGACTCTCCTTAGTCGCACAAGCTCCTAGAAGATTTGGGAGGGTCAGTATAATCCTAATCATGTTTATAGCACGCGCGCAAAAGCAGATTGACTTAACAATGAAAGAAAAAGTGTAAAAAGTCAATCTGCTTTGGCACGCGTGCTATAAGCATGATTAGGATTATACTGACCCTCCCAAATCTTCTAGGAGCTTGTGCGACTAAGGAGAGTCAGTTGTGTTCTTTTCCAACTTTGTTACTCTATCCTGATGGCAGCTTAGATACAGCACTGTTAATTTTCGAACTGACAGTGAATGGTGTCCACTATCCTTTGGGTAGATCTTCGGCTCGCTCTATCCACTGAGCTTGAAGTACTCATCATTCAATTCAAATTAGCCACCGTGAACACGCGCGCCAAAGAGTACTGACTTCACGTCAGTACTTTTTTTTTGTTGTGGTATATATCCAAGCCTGTTTGCCGTCATTCTATTACTGTTTAATAAAACATTCGCCGTTTGGTGGTCCAATGAATCGGATGAAATTTCGTCGAATAGAATCAAACTTCATGACGCATGGAACAGTAAAATATGCTTATTTTCTTCATAAACGTTTAAAAAATGATGAATTTGATGAAATTAACACATTAGAATATTTGAAAACAACCAGTTTTTGTGGCTTGAAATGGCTTCGAACTGAAATTAAATTTCGAACATTCTCTAGATGCTATGTCATTTTGCAAAACCGCCATGCAAAAAATAATGCTTCTGATGCCATCTGGCGCATCCCAATACGACGGACAAGTTCGTTAATGGGCATTATCGGCCCAGTGATTTCCGAGTAATAATTTTGTGTTCAACCAATATAAATCCGATCGAATTGAAACTTGGTGGGTAGTTGTAGAATATGAACCTAAGCACGTTTGTGGAATTTTGCGCGAATCGTATGGCTAGAAAATTTTAAAAAAATTATTAAAAAATATTTTTGTTGTCACGATAACTTGAGAACGGAATGAGATAGCGGCTTGAAAATTTCAGGTTAGGTTTTGCACCTGAATGTGACATTTGAGTTTGTTTATGAGCATAATTATTTAAAAAAAATATTTTTGTTGTCACGATAACCTGAGAATGGAAAGAGATAGCGGCTTGAAAATTTCAGGTTAGGTTGTGCACCTGAATGTGACATTTGAGTTTGTTTATGAGCATAATCGTCCAAAAGGTTTTAGAGTTATATCCATCTGAAATTTTCTGAAATTTGGTTGTTTTTTGTTCCTCATTAACTCGAAGAATACAAAACCGATTGAATTCAAACATGGTTATTAGTTGTAGAATGCCAACGCGAAAATTCTTGCATAATTTCGTGAGGATGGTATAACTAGAAAATTAAAAAAAAATAATTAAAAATTATTGAAAAAAAATCTATATATCATAAACTATTCGTCCGGCATGGCTGAAATTTTGGAAGAGCCTTCAGAACCTAACTCTACTGCAGAATTTCAAGTTTGAACACGATCGGATCTATATTGTTGGAGAACCGCGCAGCCTTTTGTGAGTTCGGTAGCGAAGCGGTAGTGCTGGTAGCGCATGCGAATCGTCGTATGATATGTTGTCTATGGTCGTATTTTCCGAGAACCTTCAAAAATAAAAATATGAATGTCATGATGACATATCTTTTACGCGTATGTTATGGGAAAATCGTGTTATTTCATCACAAATCTATGGGAGATGATAGCCCTACATTAGTGGTCAGACCTGGTCTTGAAAGAGATCCTCCTTAGGAGGAGGCAACTAAATATTGAAGGGATTTCTATGAACAAGAGTAAATATCTTTGAGAAATAGAGACGATGATTCTTCGTCAAGAGATCCATGTGCCTTCAGAGGAGTATATTTGTGAGAGGGGACTTTTGTCAGTATTATATTCATTATTTTTGTTTTAAACATTCTGAGCGTGAACCGTTTTTGGAACATCGAAGAGGAAGAATGTGGAAAGATCATGCATCTTTTGAATTTCAGAAATATCATCACAGGGTGTTTCAAATTTTGTGTCGAAAATTGTGATCAAAAATTGGCCATAACTTCTGTTTTTCAAATTAGAACCCTATTTTTTTATGATTGCGTTGGTTTCTGCGGTGAAAATTAATGATAGTTTTTTAATATGATTATGTTCCTAAATTGAAAAAAAAACTCAGAAATTATTTAATTTAGGAGCATAATCATGTAAGAAAACTATCATTATTTTTCACCGCAGAATCCAACGAACATAAAAAATAGGGTTCTAATTTGCAAAACAGAAGTTATGGCCAATTTTTTATCACAATTTTCGATACAAAATTTGAAACACCCTGTGATGATATTTCTGAAATTCAAAAGATGCATAACCTTTCCACATTCTTCCTCTTCGATGTTCTAAAAACGGTTCACGCTCAGGGTCTTTAAAACAAGAATAATGAACATAATACTGACTAAATATATTTGACTTTTTTCCCGGTTTTTTTTCGATATTTTGAAAAATATTCAAATGAATACAATGGTTTTAACAGAAATGTATTCAGCATTGAATACTTGATCATAGCAGGAATGCAAAACTTGAAAAAAAAATGTCATCAAATTTATTTTCACTTCCGGAAGTGATTGGGCTTCGAAAATAATTTAGCTCTGTAGAGAATTTCAAGCAATATCATAATACCCATTTTCAGATTTCAAATATGTCCAGTTCTCCAGAAACGTTTAATAGGCACTTGAACTTGGGACACCCTGTATTTATTACATTCTGCTGGGTCTTGGATAAATAATAGCTGGTAATACTTCTTTAATTTACCTGAGAAGTTCTCGTTCGGTATTTGCTCGTTGATGGAATCTTGGAACAACTTGAGATGTGTCTGTATGTTTCCGTCTTGGGGGATGCCCCATTTCTATCTACGACCCAGCCGTTTTCGTTCAAGATGGCGGGGGAGTACCCGGGGTCATATAGGATAGTTATGTCTGCACCCCTGAATTCGTCGTTTGGGTTCTGGACGATACCGTATTTTTCTGCGATCTCCGTGAAGTTCCACTCGTAAGATCTGCATTGGAACGTGGGCATGTTCCAGTAGACTTTTAGGTTTCCTCTGGAGGAAACGATGAATATACTGAAAAAATGGGGCTATATTCGTATACCTATCTTAATACATATATCAAATTCTACTGCAAGTGTGTACGTCATCGTAACTCCTCCTAAACGACGATTTCGATGAAATTTTGTGTGTGTTTTTGAGTGAGTCCCTGGATGGTTTATCGTTGCAATGGGACCCGATAGTATACGTAGTTATTAGAACATGGACTCTCCTTAGATCTCAGACACCAGGATATCTCACACACTTTGACATATTTGTTATTAATTTCAAGTTCAGTAATAAGTATTATGCTGTTTGTAGAAAATAAATTTTAGATTTATTATATTAAAGTGTAATTAATGTGTGAACTGTAATTAAAAACTATACATATATGTGGCGGGATTCGTTAGCTGCAGTATTGAAGTGTCGAGTGTTTCACAGAGTTATCAACTGAAGGAAGTAATCTATATTTATGTGATCTGCAACCACATTATTATACTCACCACCAATCACAGAAAAAATACAGGATCTTCAGCCAAATGAGCCAATTTAAAGCACCAAATATCGTCCGGACATCAAGAAATAGAATGAGTTAGTTGTTGCGCGTATGTTCTGGGGAACATCGCGTTATCATTTTGCCCAATTGTCTGTAATTTTCGAATTTTCGCCGAAAATGTTCTCAAACGATTGGGTTCGACTCCTTGATGAAGAATTCGAGACCAAATTTGATTATTTCCGGCCGGCCGTTGCCAGGATAACTTGAGAACGGAAAGAGATAGCGACTTGAAACTTTCAGGATAGTTCGCGCAACCCAATACGTCTGACAAGTTCGTTAATGGGCATAATCGTCCCAATGGTTTCCGAGTAATAATTTTGTTTTCAAGCAATACTAATCAGATCGAATTGAAACTTGGTAAGTAGTTGGTAGAATACAAACCCAAGGATGTTTGTGAAATTTTGTGAAAATCGTATCGCTAGAGAATTAAAAAAAAATTATTAAAATATATTATTTACGTCACGATAACTTGAGAACGGAAAGAGATAGTGACTTGAAATTTTCAGGTTAGGTTGTGCGTCTGAATGCGACATCTGGGTTTGTTTTAATGCATAATTGGCCAAACGGTTTTGGAGTTATATCCATCTGAAATTTGGTTGTTATTTCCTCAATTAATCGAAAAATTCAAAACCGATCCCATTCAAACATGGTTAATAGTTGTAAAATGCCAATGCGAAAATTCATGAATAATTTCTTAAAGAACGTATCACTAGGAAATTTTTAAAAAATTATTGAAAATCATTTAAAAAATTCTATATATCAGAAACTATACGCTCGAAATCGCTGAAATTTTGCGAGAGCCTTCAGAACCTAACTCTACAACCAAGTTCCAAGTTTGAACACGATCGGATCTCTATTGATGGAGATCCGAGCAGCCTTGAGTGAGTTCAGTAGCTGGGTGGATGACCGTTGCTTCGATGACTTTCGAATGAAAGGAGATAGGATCTTGCAATTCTCTGGGTAGGTTGCGCGACCGAATGGTGTTAAGTTCGATTTTGGGCATAATCGATCCAACGGTTTCGGAGTTATACCCAACTGGAATAATATTTTCCCGATAACTCAAAAAATACAGACCCGATCGAATTGAATCTTGGTATTTAAAAATAGAATATCGACATAAAGACGTATGTGAAATTTTGTGGGAATCGTACCACTAGAAAATTTTAAAAAAATCACGGAAAAATATTATGAATTCCACGATAATTTGAGAACGGAAATAAATAGCGGTTTGCAACTTTCAGGATAGGTTGCGCATTCAAATAATGCCACATTAATTTTTAATAATTTCTTTATAACATAACAATTGATGGAATTTCGCCATGAAATTGTGATCAGTACAATATGTAATCATTTAATGTAACCTAATTTTCGGTTATTTTTTTCTAAAACACGAAAAATTGCACGAATGCGAAACAATGCATCCTTACCTGTTTCCCGAGCATTTCCCAACTTCCAATACATACATGATCCATACTATCCAGGACAATTTCATGAACCCGATCATGTTTGTCACTGGAATATTCACCCACCGACTCTATTCGGTTTTTATAACATTTTTCACATCGTGTTTAAATAAATTTTCGTGGGAATTCCTTATCGGCCACCTAACATGCACTTCTGCGATACGAATATATTTCAATTCCTAATTCGACTAATAAAACAAGGGTTTTATTAAAGCTATTTTTTAATTGTCTGGAAATATACCTTCTATTAATGAACGATTTATAATAAAAGTGAGAGGTTCAAGTATGTATTCAATTGAAGATTTCAGGACTCTCATCGGTACTCCATCGTGACCGCAAGACATTTTATTCTTTAAAGATTTTACCACGGACAAAACTTCTTCCTGAGAAATATCGAACAAAAAGAATGAATTCTCAAGTCTCTCTCCCGAACCTTCAACATCAGACATGTTCAAGTTCTGTGTAATCCTTGAAGAAATATCAGCAAAAAAGTTATTGAATTCTTTTGAAAGAGAGTACGGATCATTATGAGTCAAAGGGACCTTATTTGAATTACTGTTTCTTGTGAGAGACTTAATAATCTTCCAGGAAGCTTTGGACTTATTTTCAGAATTCAGAATAATGTTATTGAAATATTCTTTTTTTTTATTAGACAGAAGAAGATCATATTTTTTCTTCAATGCTTTATACGTGTCCTTATGTTCGGGCTTAGCAAAAATAACAGTATGAAGTTTGTCCAATATATCTTTAAGTTTCCTAATTTCCTCAGTCCGTTTGAAAGTTTTCATTGATGTAGAAGATGTACAAGATACCTTTGGAAAACAATGTTCGAAATATTCCAAGTAACGTCCATGGAAAACATTCCAGAGTTGGTTAGGATCGAGCTGACTGGTATAGATATCATCCCATACTGCATGAGAGAGTTCCCGAAGGAAATTTCCGATTGATATTTCGTTGAAAATTCGTTTCTTAGTCTTTCTTGTATTTGAACTATTATTAAAATTGACATTCAGATTAGAGACAAATTTCAGACCCGAGTGATCACTAATATGGTATTCAATAACTTCAGTTTTTCCACCGATTGAGGTGAATACATTGTCCAGGCAAGAGCCAGAAACTGGACGAGTAGGTGCAAGGTTGGTAACATCAAGTTGAAAATTCTCCAGCAAAGATAAAAACTCCCGAATATCTGGTGAACTTGACAAAATATCCAAATTAAAGTCACCCACCAGAATGCACTTAGCCCTTTCTGTGGAACATCGCTCAAGAATAGTCCTGAGTCTGTCAAGAAATACATCAACATCAGCAAGTGGCTGGGTGTTCGGCCTATAAATACAGATAATAAGTAACTTGCAACATTTGAGTATAATTTGTACAGCACAACATTCAATAACATTCGACACACTCAGTGAAGCATAATCTGGCCTCCCAGTGCATTTGTACTCCATCCTACTATAAATCGCACATCCTCCATGACGACCTTCCGAACGACAAAAACTTGAAATCAATTTATAACCATCTAAGTGATAGGTTTGTAGTTCTTCTATACTCTTCCAGTGCTCTGTTATCGCCACCACGTCAGCTTTCTCCTCGATAGCCATCAACTGTAAACCATTGAAGGCTGTGCCAATGGATTGAACATTCTGGACCAGCAAACAAAAAACAAAAAAGATCTCCTGGGGAGTGATGATGGCCTGAAGATCTCAGGTAGTCGTCTGCGTATCCTTGGTGTTCCGGAAAAATTGTTTGTCAAACTTGAAATCTCTCAAAAATATACCTTCAGGCCAGAAAGTATCATCAAATACTCTTCTATAAGCCTCCTCAGATGGTAGTCCAATGCTGAATGCAGAATTTAGGCCGATGGTGTTTAGCTTCTTCACAACAATGAGCTCACTATCAGGAATCCCCTTTAAAAAATCCTTCATATCCTGCTCAGAAATATTCCTACCAGCAATCTTTCCCACATAAATCCATTGCCTACGAATGGCACCCTGTATTGGAATATTTTGGTCAGCTGTTTTTTTCCCATAACACACTTTAATGTTTCTTTCTTTATTTTTGTTCGTTTCTTCTTTTCAACCTTAGTCCATTCACCATCATTGTCGCCTCCACTGCAACTTTCAGAGACAAGCCATGGTTCTGCCGTGCTTTCTTTGCCGAGAGCAGCCCCATATGACATTTTTGAGGTTGTTGCTACCTCTTTCGGTATTTTTCTATCAGAAATAATATTGATTTTCTTTAATTTATTTGAAATGTTCGTCACATTGGCAACGTCGGATTTAACTGTTTCATGCGCAATGTTATGAGGTTTGTTACCGTAATTCGATTTATTTTCCAACAGCTTGATTATAAGTTCTTTGTCCTTAATTACCTTCTCTAGTCGACCACAGGCCTCTTTGAGATATTTTATTTCTACATTGGCCACTTCCAGTCTACTATCAACAAATGCCTTTGAACCAACAATTTGTAGGTTATCTCCAATAGAATTGCTAGAATCTCCTACAGGAGCATGAGATTGATCGAAACCATCCAAAATATAATCCCTAAGCTTCTCACTGACGTTAACAGTTTCACCAACTTTTCTACTCAAAATAATTTCAATTAATTGATCTTTTCTCAGACGGAGCAATTCAGTAGCATATTCTTCTAACTTAGCCATGTTGCCAATGTTGTTATTATTAAGTGAGTTATAGTTAGTCCCGCCGTTTACCCTCGGTATGTGAATTTTCTAATTTCGAACGATTTCCCTTCGCCGTAGGTCCGTGGAACGAACAGAAAATCGCACGTATTAGAGTCAATTCGCTATCATACGATTACGTATTTTCACGATCAGCATAGCCCAGACCCCGTCATTTCGCCGACCCACGAGGTGGGTGGACGCGCCTCGTGCGCCACCTCGATCCCGATCGTTCGGACTTCGGTGTTTAGCGCTTTGAAGCGAATTTTTTATTTTTTGAGTATGAGATCATGGGAGTTATTGTTGGTCACGGGGTATATGAAATATACAATTTCGAACCATTTCGCATGTCTGTCCGACGTTCCTTGGAATTATGATAATTATTATTAAGTGAGTTATAGTTAGTCCCGCCGTTTACCCTCGGTATGTTAATTTTCTAATTTCGAACGATTTCCCTACGCCGTAGGTCCGTGGAACGAACAGAAAATCGCACGTATTAGAGTCAATTCGCTATCATACGATTACGTATTTTCACGATCAGCATAGCCCAGACCCCGTCATTTCGCCGACCCACGAGGCGGGTGGACGCGCCTCGTGTGCCACCTCGATCCCGATCGTTCGGACTTCGGTGTTTGGCGCTGTGAAGCGAATTTTTTATTTTTTAAGTATGAGATCATGGGAGTTATGGTTGGTCACGGGGTAGATGAAATATACAATTTCGAACCATTTCGCATGTCTGTCCGACGTTCCTTGGAATTATGATAATTATTATTAAGTGAGTTATAGTTAGTCCCGCCGTTTACCCTGGGTATGTTAATTTTCTAATTTCGAACGATTTCCCTTCGCCGTAGGTCCATGGAACGAACAGAAAATCGCACGTATTAATGTCAATTCGCTATCATACGATTACGTATTTTCACGATCAGCATAGCCCAGACCCCGTCATTTCGCCGACCCACGAGGCGGGTGGACGCGCCTCGTGCGCCACCTCGATCCCGATCGTTCGGACTTCGGTGTTTGGCGCTGTGAAGCGAATTTTTTATTTGTTAAGTATGTTAGATTTAAAATAACGGATCGTGGATATAACAGCTTTTATTTGTTCAAAACACAACGGTCTCTAACGAGGTTACGTTCAACGATGCCGGGCAAGAAGAGAGAGAGCTCCACCGAGCACAGAGATAACCTCAACTTGAACATAGAGTCTACTGCGCATAAGACATACAGCGCATACTCTTATACTAGCAATTTGGCCTCAGCATTATGAAATGGGAATTATACAATTATAAATTGCTAACACGGCCATACTGACTATTGAAACGACCTCGTTCAATTCACAATATACAACGTAGCAAAAGAACAGTTGATAACACAAGATTCTTTGATTTTTTTTGTGAAGCATGGCTATGTTTAAAGCGCTGGCTCAACGCTGCGGTATATTAAATCTGATGGAAAAAAGAGCCAGACAAGAAAAAAACCATCACCGCTTCATGCTCACAAATCAATGGTACATAAGACATTTTAAAATTTCTTCAATTATATACAGTTGACAGTTGAAATATGCAAATACAGTTTATTGTACAGAAAATTTGTCATCAGCTTCAACCTTGCACAGAGGTAAACCTCTCTTGGGTCTTACGTGGCAGTGTTGAACTGTGACGTTTAAATTTGCTCAGAGGTAAGCCTCTCTGGAGGTTGACCGCAGCCTCGCCTCACTGGACTTACTTGTCAATTAAACAGTATACAATATGTAAACAAAGCCTATTATAGAAAAACTCTTTTCATCAGCTTCAACATTGCGCAGAGGTAAGCCTCTCTCGGGTCTTACGTGGCATTGTTGAACTGTGACGTTTAAATTTGCTCAGAGGTAAGCCTCTCTGGAGGTTGACCGCAGCCTTGCCTCACTGGACTTACTTGTCAAATTTAAACAATGACTGTAAAATTGCTCAGAGGTAAGCCTCTCTGGAGGTTAACCGCAGCCTCGCCTCACTGGACTTACTTGTCAATTAAACAGTATACAATATGTGTGTGAAATTTAATACAATAGATATGGTATCTACAACCAATATTTTTGGGTCCATTAACGCTCATCAGAGCTCACACACTAATCATTGGCTTTGTCACGCACCCATCATTTGTCTTTTTCGCTCACTCATCATTGGCTTTTTCACGCACTTTTTCTTCGCTCACTCATCATTATCTTTTTCGGGCCAAACTCTTAGTTGTTCTTGGCCAGCTGTAGTGGTTCTATTTTGACCTCCTATTCTTCTCAAGGCATAACGATCATTCGGTAGGACAGCTTTGACTTCAAATGGTCCAATAAATTTCAGTTTAAGTTTGCCACCATTCGACACTTGTGTTACTTCCATGACCACTAGTTGATTTACTTTAAATGGGTAACTTCGTTTTCTTGATAAATTAAATTTCCTCCTTGTTTCGTCGGCCAAGGCATTCAGGTTTTCAGCAAGGACATCTCTATTAACATCGACTTGCTTTATCGGTATGTCACCTAGCAGTTCGACTGTTGATTTCAGTCTCTTATTTGAGTCTGTCATCAAAACCATTGGGGCATATCCCGTAGACTTATTTACTGTTGTGTTTAAATCATTTTCGATTTTTGGTAGAATCTGAAACCATAGTTTCTCTTCCTTCTCGTTGAGAATAGATCTCATGGCGTTGAAAACAGTTCTCATTACTCGTTCTACTTTTCCATTTCCTCGTGGTAGTCCTGTTGCAATACAATGTAGTTCTACGTCTACTGATTCGAGAAACTGTTTAAATTTAGATGATATGAAAGCAGTACCTCTATCTGCTATTATTCTATTTGGTTTTCCTAATTCCTGAAATACCTGTCTGATGGCTTCTATGGTATATTCTGTAGTTTTTTGTTTCAGTGGACATAGTTTTATGTATCTCGTAAAACTGTCAATTATCACTAGTATTTGTGTACAGCCGGAGGACTTAACTAATGGACCTGCATGGTCAATATGCCAAGTATCTAACTTCTCCGTTGGAACTTGGTTGAGCTGGCAGAAGCCAGATCTTCTACCTGTATGTGATTTGCCAATAGTACAGGATCTACAATTCTTCACATATTTTAGAACAGTCTTATTCATCCCTGGCCAGGCCACATCTTCTTTCATCTTGTTGATCATTTTGTCAAATCCTATATGGGAAGACTCATCATGATACAATTTCATGGTATTCAATCTTGCCATCGCTGGGACGAAGCACCTCCTCGGGTCAGTTCGTTTGGCCTGCCAATACACCACATACTCTTGAACTGAGAACCCCTCCTTCTGTCCACCATTCAACATCTCTACACAGAATGGGTCCATCTTCTGCCAGTCTTTTATTGACCGAGAAGTGCCTGTAACATTACACAGAGCCAGTATTTTGTTCTCACAAGGTAAATTTCTACTTAAATAGTCAACATGTTTCATCTTTTCACCGGGGCGATATTCTATTTCAAATTCAAAGTCTTGTAAGCGAATCCACCAGCGAGCCACTCTAGGAAGCAATTCTTTTTTTAATGCTTTGGCCCGTGCCGAATTACAATCCGTGAAAATATTGAATTTAATTCCGTAAAGATAGTTTCTGAAGTAGGTGGTTGCTTCAACGATAGCTAACGTTTCAAGATCATAAGAATGATATTTAGATTCCGCTGCAGTAGTTTTTCTGCTAAAGTACGCTACAGGGTGAACCTCTTTGTTCGAGTTTTTCTGCATTAACATTCCGCCAATACCGACAGTGCTTGCATCTGTGTGTAATTCGGTATCCCATTCTGGATTGAAAATTCTAAGGTTTGGTTCTTAGGTAAGCTTTTGAATTATTTCTAGTCGAGTTGCTTCACATTGTTTGGTCCATTTAAACTCAATATTTTTTTGGAACAAGGAGGTTATTGGAGCAGCTATGGTTGCGAAATTCTTGATGAATTTTCTAAAATAACTAGCAAGACCTAGAAATTGTCTAACCCCTTTAACATCTTTTGGAGGGGACGTATTCTTCAGAGCTTCTACTTTACTTGGACTGGGTTTAACTGACCCACATTCTATTATTACGCCCAAAAACTCTACAGATTTCTTAAAAAACTCGCATTTTTCATAATTAAGTGCGAAACCACACTGAGAAAGCCTATCAATGACTTTCTTTAAATTACAAAGACCTTCTTCGATGTTTTCGCAAGGACAAAGTACATCGTCTACATAGACTAGGGCGATACATTCTTTAAAATCTCCAAGCGCCTTATCAATTGCTGACTGATAACGAGAAGGCGCATTAATGAAGCCAAATGGCATTCTGTTGTATTCATACAACCCGTCAGGAGTAATGAAAGCTGTGATATGCTTAGAAGTTTCTTCTATCTCAATCTGATGGAAACCTGATTTCATATCCAGCTTTGAATAAAACTTAGCATTTGCTAACAAGTCTATTTGATTCTGAATTCTAGGTAAGGGATAAATATATCTTATGACTTTCTTATTCAATTCCCTGTAATCTACGCAAAGTCTGATTTCGCCATTACGCTTTCGGACTAAAACAATAGGGCTTGCATAATTTGATTCACTGTGTCTGATAATCCCTGATTCTAATTGATCTTTTATTATCTCCCTTACTTTCAATCTCTCTTGGTATGCTAAATTTCTGGCGCGAAAAATGACTGGGGACTCATCTCTCAATTGAATTCTCAATTTACCAGTGATTACTGATTCAGGTTTAGATTTGACCGCATCTTTGATTATTTTAGTTACGTTAATTTTCAACTGCTCGTCCAATCCTGACAGATCCATTTTGAAATCTGTTTTACATGTTAATGAAAAGTACTTTGAATTATATGTTACGGACGTTTCGAAATCAACGCAACCATCGGTGATTTTAAGTCAAAAATCCTCCCCTTTGAAAACGTCTAACCCAATCAGAGCATCAATGTTTTTATGAGGAATCACGTGATCTGCTACTATATTAAATACAATCTCTATAGCTAATCCCTGCTTATAAAATAAGAAATTTGCTTCTCCTATAGTTTTGAATTCAACCACTCCTATTCCCATTATAGATCTGGTTGTCGGTGTTATGTCACAGTTCAATTTATTCGCAATGCTTTCCTTAATTAAAGAAATATCTGACCCAGTATCAATTAGATATGCAATTTGAATGAACTTATTTTTGTGTTTGAGTTCTCCTTCTGGGTACTGGCTAATTTTCGAAGTGTTTTTAGCAATGAAGGTATGATTGTGAAATTTCCTTTCTTTTTGTTTGTAGAAACAATTTTCCGCGGTGTGTCTGGTTCTTTTACAGAAGTTGCAATTTAAACTAAATTTCTCGGAGTACGCATGAATGTTATGTATTTTTGACGATTTGCATTCAAATGATTTGTGGCCATATTTACCGCATTTTCTACATTGTCTGTCAAATGATTCCGTTTTTGAACTATGTGGTCTCTTTCTATTTTCACCTACCGACGTCAATGAAATTGGTGTATCACTATCGAAAGAGGAAAGCAGTTTCAGTAGTTTCATTTCATTATTTGGCGATTGCAGTGCAACTCTAGTTTTAACATCACTATTCGCTATATCATGTGTTACTAAACTCAGAATGATTTCCCATAGAAAGCTAGCAAATATTTTTTTTATTGAGTTAAGTTTCGCTTGCCCATACTCTACGAATGAATTAAATGCTGCGCTATTAATTGCCATACACGCTTTAAGCCTAGTCGCAGGTGTTCCCTTCGCTGGAAATGCAATTTCTAAATCTGTAGAAAAGGTCAACCAATTTCTTGTTAGGGGTTTCCAGTTCAGGTAGAACTTTGCCGCGCGTCCTTTCAAAGCATGACCAGCTTTTAAAACAACAACTGTGTCGGACATACCTGTTTCTATCATAATTCGATTGATTTCATCGATCCATTCTCTTGTAGAAAACGTTGTATCATCGGGATCGAACTGTGCAAAGGACAATTGGCTGTTGATCATTCCATCATTTGATTTGTTACTCGTGCTGGACAAATTCGCCAAAACTTCCATCATCTTTAGTTGTACTTGAGCCTGGTTTTCCATCATCCGCATCATTGCCATGGCTTCGGTTGTTTGGACAGGAACGCCTTGATCATTCTCCATTTTGTGATGCACTTTTTCACAATATTTCACTCGAGCGAATACAAAATTACAAACTTACGTTCGTAAATTCAGTTCTCGATTTCTTAAACTTACGTTCGTAAATTGAGTTCTCGATTTCTTCAGTAGAACGAAGAAATTTTATCCCACTTCTGATGTTAGATTTTAAATAACGGATCGTGGATATAACAGCTTTTATTTGTTCAAAACACAATGGTATCATAGAACCGTCTCTAACGAGGTTACGTTCAACGATGCCGGGCAAGAAGAGAGAGAGCTCCACCGAGCACAGAGATAACCTCAACTTGAACATAGAGTCTACTGCGCATATGACATACAGCGCATACTCTTATACTAGCAATTTGGCCTCAGCATTATGAAATGGGAATTATACAATTATAAATTGCTAACATCTATTTACCGATAAATACGAAATTTATCAATGAAATTGTTATAAAACTAACAGACCAAGAGGGTAACTTGGTCAATTTCAACGGAGAAGTGGTAACAGTAAGATTACATGTGAAAAGAATCTACAACAAGTGAACTAAGAGCGATCATGAGATATTTCAACGTTTTCTCAAGCAACCAACAACAACAACAACAATCTAATGGTATGAAAAATAACAAAAAAGGGGCTGATAGAAATATATTGTTCAGTACTACAAAAACCAGTGTACCGTTAACAGCGACAAATAAAATATTTTTAAGGTCTTTGGGTTTTAAAGTGAAGACAAAATGAGTTTCCTAAATTTAAATGTAGCTGAAAATGTTCTAATTGATGAATCTATTGCGAATTTTGAATATCATACTCATCAACCGTATGCTTCAACGACATATAAGTGCAGTGATGAAATAAGAATACCCATCCAAACGCAAGATCTATACACTTTACCATCATATAGTTACATTTATATTGAGGGGAAATTATTAAAAAATAGTGATGATGTTAAACATCCACCTACTGAAACTACACATATAAAATTTATAAAAAATGAAATTTCATTTCTTTTCGATGAAATTCGTTATGAAATAGGAGGCACTGTGATTGATCAAACACGGAATTTAGGAATAACTAGCACATTGAAGAGTTACTTATCCTACACGAAGAATCAATTTGATCGTTTGCAAAATGCTGGATTGGCATTAGATGGACTACCTGATATCCTTGATCAAAAAGGTAATTTTACCGTTTGTATACCTCTTGAATTGTGGCTGGGATTTGCAGAGGATTTCCAAAAGGTTATTATGAATGTTCATCAAGAATTGGTATTGATTAGGAGCAGCAATGATTTGAACGCGATTATTAATCAACCAGTAACAGGAACTGAAAAACCCTTTGTGGAAATCAACAAAATTTATTGGAAAGTGCCACATCTTAAAGTGGCCGATTTGCAAAAATTAAGATTATTGAAATATGTTGAGGAGAGCAGAGATTTATCCATTTCATTTAGAAATTGGGAAATTCAACAATTACCCACTCTTCAAGAGACTACCCATCACACCTGGACTGTTAAATCAAGCAGCTTGATGGAAAAACCCCGAATTGTTATTTTTGCCTTCCAAACGGATCGTAAAAATAGCTTAAACAGAGATTCGGCATTATTTGATCATTGTAATCTAAGGAATATTAAATTATTCCTGAATTCAGACGCATATCCGTATGATAACCTTAACCTTGATTGGGACAAGAATCAATGGTCGTTATTATATGAAATGTATGCGCATTTTCAAAGAGCGTACTATTATAAAAACGAAGCTGAACCAGCGTTTACACCAAGTTCATTCAAACATACAGCACCAATAGCTGTCATAGATTGTACTCATCAGAGTGAGACAATAAAGAACGGTGCAGTCGATATCAGACTTGAAATTGAGACAGCAAAACCGGTACCAAACAAAACAAGTGCTTATTGTTTAATTCTTCACGACCGAAACGTGATATATAATCCATTAAGTGGGACTGTAAGGATTATCTAGAGCTCATACGACGGCACAAAATGGCATTTATTGTGGATTTCCAAGGGTTCCACTACAAAGATAGTGAATTTTACATCAGGGAACTTTCAATTCTAAATATTAACACTTGTGAAAGGAAACATTATTTTATAAGAACACCAGTGAAATTTCATCTACTATCTGAGCATTTCAAATGGCAGATAGATTACACAACAAACAACATCCATGGTTTGGATTGGACGACCAACTATGATTACTATATACCTGTAGAAATGCTAATTTCTGTTTTGAAGAGCCACCTACTACCTGATGCACAAAGCTTAATTTACGTAAAAGGATTGACGAAAGTAAGGATTCTAAGAACACTATTACATAAAGACTCCGATCGATGTATCATCCTAGAGATGTCTGACTGCCCCAAGCTAAAACTCTTAAAAGAAGCATCCACAACAAGTTATCATTGTAGGTTACATGTAAAGAATGAACTCATATGTGCACTCGAAAATGTTAATTTACTATACGATTGGCTTGTCAATAAAAAACAAATATTATAATTGTCTTGTTTTATTTCCTCCCAGAATTCTAGTTCAATTCCACTTATTTTAACATGTAATTTCCCCTAAGGATATCTAAGGTTTATAGTAGCGAAAATTGTTCCTTTCAAAGTTTTTCCAAGTCCAACATAAAGAATTTTCTCTATTTCAGTATCGGAATGAGTCCATTCCAGCACTAAAAACAGTGCTGGAATGAACTCATTCCCGCACTGTTTCTAGTTATATTTTTCGTTTTGTGGTTGTCAGCATTGACACTTGCTCCTATCGAATTTCAACACACGTCAATTGTCAATCCATATATATAATGTAATCTGGATATAGCGAAAAGTTTTATTTTCATTAAAATGTATAATTAGGTACTACCTTCTTGCAGTTCTTGCTAATTTTGAATCATTCATGCTCTTAGAAAACTGTTTTAAATCTGATCTATAGGTTATGTACTTATATATACACTGCCTTTTTTTAGGAATGAAGGGAATTTTCCTAATCCAAAGATGAATACATATAGTACAAATGTATCAATAAAAGCTATTAAGCAGCAATTTATATCCTGAACCAAGTATCGTAAGTGCTACAAGAAAATTATGTTTATGTGTCTGTATAATGTACATTTATACGATTAAAGCTTTTGTTACTTTACGAATGATTCCAATCAAAAAAGCTGTTAATCACATAACAAGTATCCTTAGATGGTAAATATCTGTATGTATGTAATTTGTATATTCTCCAGGATGACGTTACAGGTTCATGTTAATTCTTAATTCCTTAATTGTTTATTCCAAAAAAAAGTTTGGAGCTATAAAGATGTATTATCTTGCCAAGGGAAATTAAATGACTGACAATACCTTTGAGTTTTGATATCTATCAAAATTTCAATAAGCCAGTACTTATTGGAAATTATAGTTTAAAAGCAAGTCCATTGATCACCGTCAGTTAGCATATCGTTCTTGGTCTGTTGTGGAGGCCTAATATCTGTATTATGGTGGTTGCGATACTCAACATTTAAACAAATCAAAGATATTTGAAAAACGATGCGGTGAATTTAGTAGGTAAATTTTTGTACTATAGAAAGTAATTCTTGTCTTATGCTATAAAGTCACTAGAGTTCTACGTTTCTTAGAAGAAATTTTGTTTTCAATATTCTTACTATTAGTTATGTCATATTTGAAGAAACTCTTTTAAAGTGTTGGTGTTAATTAAGTGGGTACAGGTAGTAATTACACACTGAAAAAGTATGATGTATTATAAAAATAAAATAGTAAGTCATTCAATTTTTGCTATCGTACAGTTGTTAAATACTTTCACGTTAATATTACAATTTGAACCAGTATTTAACGTAGAGATTCCTGGTATTTTATGATGTGTTTCATTCATTGAAATAGCCTGATTGAAGCATGCAGAGGAGGTAGAAGGCTGGCTATCATGCATAGAATCCTGTAAAGTTCCAATAGAGACTTCTGACATATTCTGCTGTTTAGAAGTCAAAGGCATATTCAGGTCCTGAGTATTTATGTTGATTTGTTTTGATAGTGTGTTAGAAATATCAATCTTTTTTGATAGAGACGCATCAACATATCCTTCAGCAACTGCTGAACTCTTCCATCCTCCATGTCTCTTTAATGTCATCAAATCTTCTCCGCTGTTCGCTAGATGGGAAGCTGAGCTTCTACGGAAGCAATGACCAGAATAAAGTTCTGGATGGGGCAAATTTAAAAAATTTGCAATTTTTTTTGGCATTCCACCTATTTTATTGATGCCAATAGGTTGTATGCTACATTTTCCTGATCTAAAATTAATGAAGAATCGATCGTGATGTGTATGTGATGGTCTCAATGCATAATATTCTCTAACAAGACTCAACCAGAATGGGTCTGAAATAATAAATTGCCTGGGACTATAAGTTTTTGTATTTGGTATGGTGATCAAAATACAATCATTCTTGAATTCTATGTCTTGAACCTTTATATTGCAGAGCTCTACCCTTCTGCATGCCCCAGCATATCCCATGATTAATATTACCTGAAAGATATTATATTAATCGTACATAGTTAAACATGATTAGATTGTTACCTTAATATCTAAATAAGTATTGTTTAATGCTTCCTTCAAGAATTTGTCAATTTGTTCGAAATCGAGAACTTTTGATTTCTTCGGTTTGTATTCTTTCGAGAAAGTTTTTAATAAGCATTGCAGTCTTGCAAATTTTGAAATATAAATGCTTTGTCTTATATTAAGCATACTACGTAACATCGAATATGTTTTCCATAACGTAGAACATTTATATGTCTTATTTAAATGTTCAAAATACGCTAACAAAACATTTTCTGAAATTCTAATTACCGAATTCTCTTCGGACCACTTCATGAGTTTTACATATTCTCTTTCATACAAGGATCTGGATTTTTGAGGTATTAATTTATTTGCAATTTCATTTGCAATTTCTCTTAATTCTGGTGGTGTTAAATCGATTTCGTCGGACATAATTTACAAATTAAATGTGTAATTCTAGATTATAATGGAATTCGATAAGTCCGATTCAAATTCAAATTTCGTAAACTGTCAAATTTCGTAACAGTCACACCAACTGCCAAGATACAATACAAAAGACACTAGGATGTATGATCCGAATTTTTCGTTAAATTTCAACAGTATTTTACAAAACTTGAATGAAATAGAGAAAATATCGTCTAATACTCGTTGCAGAAGGCTATTCCAACACTCATGCGTTCGAAAACTCGCTCCTTCGTCGCTCGTTTTCGAATTTCGCATTCGTGTTTTAATAGGAGCCCATTCTGCAACTTGTTTTAGAATATACTATTCAAAAATATATTTTTTTTTTCACAATTCTCACAAAATTAATCATCGTTTTATTCGATTTGAAATCCGAACTTGTCGAAATTTTTCTAAGTCCGAACTTTACGAAATTTTTCTAAGTCTGACATTTTTTTAAGTTCGAAAAAAAAATTTTTTTCACTTCTCTCGCAAAATTAACCTACGAAATTTTTCTTAGTCCGAACTTGTCGAAATTTTTGTAAGTCCGAACTTGTCCGAACTTTACGAAATTTTTTTAAGTCCGAAAAAAAATTGTTTTCACTTCTCTCGCAAAATTAACCTACGAAATTTTTCTTAGTCCGAACTTGTCGAAATTTTTGTAACTCCGAACTTGTCCGAACTTTACGAAATTTTTTTAAGTCCGAAAAAAAAATGTTTTCACTTCTCTCGCAAAATTAACCTACGAAATTCTCGAAATTTTTTTAAGTCTGAAATTTTTTTAAGTTCGAAAAAAAAAATTTTTTCACTTCTCTCGCAAAATTAACCTACGAAATTTTTCCGAACTTCACGGAATTTTTCTAAGTCCGAAAGTTTCGAAATTTTTTAAGTCCGAAAAAAAATTTTTTTCACTTCTCTCGCAAAATTAACCTGCGCAAGCCTGGCTAGGCCTGATCTACCAGCCCAAGGTCACCTACAATGACGTCACACGTTTACTACATTAATTTTTGGTTGCCTACCCACTTGGGTTAGGTTCCATTTGGGTGACCTTGAAGTGTACCAGGAACTACCATGGTTTTGGTGGCCTTGAAATTTCCTAGGAACCCGGTAGTTTACCTACTTAAGTTCGACTCCCCAATGAAGAATTCGAGGTGAAATTTGATTCTGTCCGTCCGGCCGTCCGGCCGTTGCCACGATAACTTGAGAACGAAAAGAGCTAGCGACTTGAAATTTTCAGGGTAGGTGGCGCATCCCAATACGACGGACAAGTTCGTTAATGGGGACAATCGGCCCAGTGGTTTCTGAGTAATAATTTTGTTTTCAACCAATAGAAATCCGATCGAATTGATACTTGGTGGGTATTTGTAGAATATGCTGTTTAATTTGATGGTGTGGTTTCCTAGACATTTAGTGAAGTATTGTTCGTCTTCTGCAATGGTTATCAACTTTTTCACCATCTCTGTGTAGTCCACCACTCCATAGATGAATATCGGAGGTGGTTTTAATTGGGCTGCTGTTGTTTTGTTGGATATCCTCGTTCAGGTTACTCAAAGCGTCAAACTTGTTGTTGGTTGTTGTGGGTGTTGTATTGTTGGCATTTATTTTCCTTCTTTTTGTGTAAGTTGTTTTCACTACCTGCCATTTGTTTATCCCTTCATTGGATTCGAACCCATGGAAGTCTTCGTCACTTGTTGACGCCAATCGATGATAATATACATTTTCATTAATTGTGGGATTTGGGCTATATCTCGTTGTTGTGTTTGCTTGGGCCGTTAGGGGTACCTGTGATTTTCCTGCTTGATGAATTAGTTGGTTGGAATCTATTTCCGATTCATATGAGGACGGCATTTTACTCATTTTTCCGATTCAGCGGTACGCCACTGGAAATCAGACAACAGACGTTATCAAGATAACATCTTGATTGAAGATAAGATAACACTTTTGGAGTCCCTTTTCTCACTATTTTTACTAATAAACTGTTTATATTGCGCTTATTATTATTATTATTATTTTGATCATTTGAACATGACTTCTGTTCATACAAATCAGTGTAATTTATGGGATTGTACATGCTGTAACGGTAGGTTCTAGGCACAGGAGGGTAATCAAGAAGACGGATTTTTATAACCCTTTATTATGGTGAACATGTTTCGAGAAAAAAACAGTGTTGAAATAAATCTGCAAGTAACAATATCGGTTAGTTCAGTTTCTTAAGATTATAAAACGAAATGTTTACCTGCAACCAGGGATGTTTTTCGTATTCTACTACGTAAATTCTGAAACGTTGGTCCCAAAAGGCTCGCCAATTAATCTCCTACACTGCTCACAAACAAGTGGTACGAAGAGTGGAAATTATTTTCTACGCATGTAGTTTAAAACGATACGCATACGCGAACAAGAAAACATTAACGCATCTTTGAATATCGCCAGTGGATAGGCAACACGAGAAACCGGATGAGCGATTAGTGGACGAAGGAAATTTCCCGAGTCTTTCGAATATTGTTACAACTCGACCCCCAGTTTCTTCGAAACATTTGAACCATTCAATCCCCACATCAACTCCACGAATAAAGGGCTTTAGATTACATATATGAAAAACACCACGTTCTTTCTTGGTTTTCGGGTATTCCAAAATATAGGTTACCGGAGACACACATTTTTTAACCCGATAAGGTCCTTCGAAAAGAAGTAACATTTTCTTTGTTTCCGATTCCATAGCGGAAGAGGTTGGATTAGCACGTACTAACACGAAATCACCAACTTTAAATTCAGTGAAAGGCCTACTGTGATAACGAGCCTTACGCCGAGCAGCCGAACTCATTAAGCTTTCTTTCGCGAGAAACATACTGATATCTGGAGGAATAGTTTCAACTACTTCTCCCTGAAGATCTTTAGGCATTAGTCCAGTTTTTGGGCCGTCAAATTGTAATTCTTGGGGCGTAAAGCCTGTGGATTCATGCACTACAGAATTTAGGAATTGTTCTATATTTGGCAATTCGAGTGCCCATTTACTCTGATGCTCATGGCAAAAAGTTCTCAATAACCTTCCCAACTCTCTCATAACGCGTTCCGAGGGGTTAGCCTGAGGTCGCCTCACTGAACAATGGATAATTTTAATCCCTAGACCTTCGAAAGCATCCCTCCATTTAGAGGATGTGAACTGACTACCTTGGTCACTCAGTAGCCTTTTCGTGGGTCCAAAATTTGGCAAATAATGATTGAGGACTCGATTCGCAATCGCACGAGTGGTGGCTTTCTTTAAGGGATACAGTTTTACGTACTTAGTAAAAACATTCAAAATTACTAAGATATATGTTACCCCCGCTCTACTAGTAGGTAATGGCCCATATATGTCTAACGCAACTAAATCGTTTTTGTCCTCTGGTATAATAGGTTCGATATTTGGGTGGGGCAGAATGGATATTTTTGCCTTTTGACATATTTCGCAAGATTTAACTACCCGTTTTACGTCTTTGATCATATTTCCCCACCATAACTCTGATCGCAGAGATCTCCAAGTTTTATATGTACCGAAATGACCGTATACCTCATGATATGCTTTTACCAACGTATTGACTAATTGTTTAGGTATCGCCAGTAGATATTTTCTTTCATTGTTTTCACGGATATATAAAAGATTCCGATGAATACGAAATCTGTTCTTCAACTTTTCATCGTGGGGCAACCGCCTAAGGATGTCCTGAAGCTTACAATCTTTGATTTGGTACTGTGGCAAATCTTTAAGCAAATCATTAATTTCTTTCGGGAGTTTTAATAGTGAGAATATTCTAAAATGTTTATCAATAGGCGTAGGAGGACGAGGCAAAGTAAAACGTGAAAGGGCGTCAGCAATCAAATTTTTACTCCCTGGAATATGACCAATTTCAAAGTCGTATTCCTGAAGCGTCAAAGCATATCGCGAAATTCTGTCAGAAAGTAGCCTACACGTCTTCAAATAAGTGATCGCGCTATTGTCAGTGAATATTTCAAATTCTCTTCCCAGCAAATAAATACGAAATCGCCTCAGTGCCCAAACGACAGCTAAAGCTTCTTTTTCGTTGCTAGAATACCGGGTTTCCCTCGGAAGGAGTAAACGCGAAGCCCAAGCAACCAGTCTGCGCTGTTCGCCGATAATTTGGAATAAATGACATCCCAACGCAGTATCACTCGCATCCACTTCTAAACAAAATGGTACGTCCTCACGGGGATGATATAGAAGGGTACAAGTCGATATTAGTTTTTTTATTTTGTTGAAAGCCTCTTGTTCTTTAGAAGACCATCTCCAAGATGTTCCTTTTTTTAATAAATCGTTTAAGGGTTCAGCAGTTAGTGAAAAATTATTACAAAAAGAACGATCAAAATTAGCGAGACCTAAGAATCTCTGAAGTTCTTTTTTATTACTAGGAGGTTTGAAATCATTTATTGCCTTTATCCTTTGTGGATCTGGTTTTATCCCGTCGGTATCTAATATATAACCTAAAAAGGGCATTTCCTTACGAAAAAATTCGCACTTAGACAATTTAAGCGTGAAGCCATGTTGATCCAACTTGGTCAATACCGATTCAAGTCGAAGAATGAAACTGTCAAAGGTAGGAGCAAAAATAAGTAAATTATCAACATATGTTATCAAGAATTTTGAAAATGAACAGTCAAACACCTTATTCAAACATCGAACAAATGCACTCACACTAGTCTGTAATCCGAAAGGAAGTGTACAAAAACAATAGCTTTACCCTCGAACATCTCGGTAAACCTTTGGGAGCGTTCGGTTAAAGGTATTTGCCAATAAGCTGCACTTAAATCCAGAGAAGCCATGAATTTTATTTGCCCTCCCTGTATGGTACGCATAATTTCTTCGATGGGTTTGGCGTATCATGTTCCTTTATCATTCGAGAATTCAAATATCGAGCGTCTAAACAAATTCTAACGGTTTTATCTTTTTTGACGGTGGCCATGAGGGGAGAGAGATATTGCGTAAGACATTTCTTGATCACACCCCATTTCTCCATCAAGTCAAGTTGAGATCGAATAGCTTCCCGGTGCGCTATGGGTATTGGATATTGTTTACGGCAGAAACCGTCATAATTAGTGAGTTCAATATCATGGTAATATACCGAAGTGCGACCTGGAGCGTCCGAAAAAATAGCACGAAATCTTATTAACAGATTTGAAAAAATCTTCGACTGATCTTCGTCTAGAGGACTGGCATCTATTAATTGCTCCAATTTATTAGGAAAATCGATATCTGACTCGGAAAAAACTATCTCTTCCCTCAATTCCTGGTCACGAATTGAAATTGATCTGATTTCACATGTTTCGTACCTTCTGGCCTCTATTGGGGGATTTTTTATTTCCTGAACCTCGCTCCAAAAATTACCAACCTTAAAAAAGATCTTTTGTTTTTCTAAATCAATTCTTGCCGAGCTGTTTCGAAGAAAGTCTATTCCGATGATTATAGGATAATGTAATTCCGGTATAACGAGAAATTCATGTTGGAAAGAAAGATCGCCTATTTTGAAATTAAGGGGGGACTGCTGCTTGACAATCTTATGTTTAGCCTTGAACGCTCCAGAAATCTTAACTCCCGTACATGGAAAAGTGGGTATTTCATTATGGAATGGCTGCAACATAGCCCATACATAATCATTCAAACAGCAAACCTCACTACCTGTATCAACTAATGCAACAAAATTGAAATTAAATATTTTTATTTCGATAAGTGGCGATCTTAAACTTTTTATGTCCTCATCGGGGTCACTTTCCTCAATTAAATCATCGACCGGATTATTTAAAGTTCTTTGAATGGCCCTGCGATTATCAAACTTCGGAATCGGACCTAATTCTGAAGTTCCTCGCAGTTTTCCGGTAATGATTCTACGTCTCTTTCATTCATTTCGATAAGTTCAATTCCCGATATATTCCTATTATTTACGCGATGTTTATTCTGAAAATTAAATCGGTTTTTATAATCGTTATCGCTTGTTTTCATATGCGGCGCGCTTATCTGATGGTGAGAAACGTATTTCTTCTCAGGTATACTAACCGAAGCAACTTTATTAAAATACGAATCGGCCTGTCGTAATCGATCGAGGGCGTCCGAAAAGTTATTTGTCATTACTAATACTGCGCTTATATTGGGGGGAAATAATCGAGATATTTTTTTAATGGATTGTCGTTCGGTATATGGTGGTGATAAATGTTTGACTAAAGACATACATTTCAAAAAATGATCCACTAATGGAACTGATTCATTGTATTTGAACCTGTATAATTTTTCGCGATATTATTCCTGTATGTCTTCGTTCCAAAATTGTTCCAAAAAAGATGTTTTAAATGACTCGAAGCTCTGGAATTGATGTAGACATGCATCACTCCAGAATTTCGATTCTCCTTGAAAATGGTTATAAATAATATACTTAAATTGATCAAAATTCGTATTAAGCACCCTAAAATGATATTCTATCTGTTGCATAAATTCCACTGGATGTATTCCTCTCTTTCCTTCAAAATATGGTAAAATTCTGTTTAGATCTTGGAAATTGCAAGTATTTCCATTCATTACCCTGGTATTCGGTAAACAATTCAACCTTTGCATTGATAAAATTACATTACTAACAATTGATTCGATATCTCCACTATGTATAAGACTACTGGATGTTTCTATTGGATTACTTGGAATATATTCTTGAAATGAACCCCTAACATAATCTAAGTTAGTATGATTAAATTTTTCACCAGCAGGTCTTCTCCCTTCACCTGTCTTATCATATTGGGTTGGTTTGCCATGACTAATATTTTGATTTTCAATATTTGAGTTTAAATTTGGAGGAAAAGACGTACTGATGTTCTCAAAACTGGCCGATTCATTGAATTGAATTTTTTTTGTTTTTTTCGATTGAATTGTTGGGGGAGGTACATTGAACATGAAATTTTGTTTGCATGGCTCAGCTTCAGTATGTGGTGGATTATACAATACATAACTTTCACCTAGCTTATCATGAACAAGAGGTATATTAGTCATTATTTGAACGTTTTTATTTGTACTGGAATTAGGAAAGTAGGTTCTATTTTTTCTTTTATGTTCACTTGATAATTGTACCTGTTCCTCAAAAAGACGGATTGGAAGTGAACCGCTTTCTCTTCTTCTGGGGGTGACGTTGTTGGATGACCCCTGTATTCTCGTAGGATTGTTCGTCGGAATTTGTTTCTCCTGCTTTCCTCCTGAAGAGCTTATGAACTGGTTTTGTTTATGAGGTTGTAGTCCTGATGTTTTTCCGATGGCTCCTGTATTTGGGCGATTTCTTCTTAGGTTATAACCCTCTTCGTTTTCCATACTTTCAACCCTGTGCCCCACGTTGGGCGCCAGATGTAACGGTAGGTTCTAGGCACAGGAGGGTAATCAAGAAGACGGATTTTTATAACCCTTTATTATGGTGAACATGTTTCGAGAAAAGAACAGTGTTGAAATAAATCTGCAAGTAACAATATCGGTTAGTTCAGTTTCTTAAGATTATAAAACGAAATGTTTACCTGCAACCAGGGATGTTTTTCGTATTCTACTACGTAAATTCTGAAACGTTGGTCCCAAAAGGCTCGCCAATTAATCTCCTACACTGCTCACAAACAAGTGGTACGAAGAGTGGAAATTATTTTCTACGCATGTAGTTTAAAACGATACGCATACGCGAACAAGAAAACATTAACGCATCTTTGAATATCGCCAGTGGATAGGCAACACGAGAAACCGGATGAGCGATTAGTGGACGAAGGAAATTTCCCGAGTCTTTCGAATTTGTTACAATGCATAGAGGTAAGTTTCTTTAGTTCTGGAATATTTTGAATGCTTTGTACACTGTGAATATTCCTGAAAACTATGTATGGTAATCTAAATTATATCGAAACAATTGTGTAGTTTATTAGTGTCACTATTCTCCTCATAACACGTATTTCTGGTTTTAGCCTTTCAACATAAAATTTGTCAAAGAAGTTGAAAAGCATCCGGTGTTATACGATTTCAATCTACAAGAGTATTCAAGGAAGGACCAAACAGAAGCAGCATGGATCCTGGTTGGAAAAGAAGTGAACTTATCAGGTAAAGTATCTTTTTATTCTGTTGATACAATAAGTTTGTTTTAAGTATCTATTCATCATTACTTTGATGCGTCTATTAAAATTTATTGAATGCATCTGTAATATTGGTAAAGCGAACAATAATAAATTGAAAAATACGAACAAATAAGTAAAATTCAATATTGAAAGAAATTTCTACACAACATGTTATTAGGTGTGTTTTAGAGAATTTATGCTCATAACCTCTCTGCCTCTACGATGTAGTTGGGCCATTATCTGTATAATTATCATCATCTAATCTGCTAGATTAGAATGATAAACATATGAATCTCTTCAAAACCAATTATAATACGAAAAGTTCTAGTCAAGCTGCATGACTTGATGAGCGAATTTTTTGACAATCATGCTGAAGAAATTTTCACAATAATCCTGAAATGAAATACTTTTCAAACGACAATGAGAGCATCTAATTTTTGTTTGATTTTGTCTTATAGCGGCCGAGTCTAAAGAAAGGTGGAGAAATTTAAGAAGTGCTTTAGGAAGAAATCTCAAACCCAAAGCGAGTGGCGGTGGGACCTCGAAAAAAAAACCATACTACCTGAGTCAAGCGATGCAGTTTGTTATTCCCTTCATGAAAATGTCTGGAACGTCCACCGGAAATTTAACGCAAGAAAATAATCCAAGCCAAAGTTCCATATCCACAACAGATGATTCTGAAATTGAGGATGTACTTCCGGTAAACGAAACTGTGCCTGGGTCGATACCTTCAGATATCGTTGGAAACGAACAACCCTCACCTACAGACCAACTTGGAACTTTCACTACACTTACTTTGCAAGACCCGGCTTCCATAACCCAGGCAGACAGAGATCTACCAGTTAATGGAGCAATAGGTCCTAATCCTTTAAGGATGCGGAAACTATTATCAAATACCCAAAGTGATGTCGACAAAGCATTCTCCGACAATTTTTCGGCAAAGGCTACCAAACTCTCAAATCCGTCTCGTAATGATTTAAAGGAAGCAGGAATTCAGCATTTTCTAACCAGTCTAATTCCAGATTTGATGAGTATGAGCGATTCTCAATTGAGAAGGTTCAAGAGGGAAACATTGCGTCTCATAGATGATATTCTATAGCCACTCCCTCACCCTCCAACATCTTTCACTCGTGAGAATATTTAATTGCCTGCACCATCTAAAGTGAGGGGCCAAAATATTTAAAGGAGGATGATTATTACCTCGCTGTCCGACCGAAAACTCGATTTCTTTAAACACCCATATCTCCCGAAATACTGAACAGAATTGAACGAAATTTGGAGGAGATGATACGACCAACATGCTCTTTCGATGTGCCAAATTTGAGACAACTTTCAAAATTCGAAAAAATCCAAAGGGGTTAACCTTAAATTTTTTTCAGAAAAAAATCGATTGGGCTCAAATTTGGCTCATCGTAAGAGCATGTTGGTTGTATTATCTCTTCCAAATTTCATCAAATTCTGTTGAGTATTTCGGGAGATATAGGGGTTTAAAGAAATCGATATTTTTGGCCGGACAGCGGGGTAATAATCATCATCCTTTAAATATTTTTGCCCCTCACTTAAGATGGTGCAGGCAACCAAAGATTCAACGCGAAGTATTTTCAGTTGCCTGACCGATTTATTATCAGGCCCCGCCAACTCTTGGAATGCATTTGACCTTGAGCGATTCTTAGCACAGGACTGCATTCAGCCCTATGGCCGAGGAAGCGTTTGGATTTAGAGAGCTTTTGAACTTCATCATTTCATATTTATAATTATAAACTAAACTAAACTCTCTTGGTTCGAAAATAAGGTGGAAACAAGAAATCAACGAGTTGCCATACAGAAAAGATTCGAAATACAATAATGAGTATAATGTTTATACCCGGTAGAAATGTTTATAATAATATTACTAGAAATCTTGTGATCTGTGATACGATATATTGAATAAATAAATGATTTCATTGAAACATTCTATACAATTTGAACTTTGAATCAATAAGGACTCCTACTCCAACAATTTTCCAGGGCAAGCATAAAGTCTGAATACAAATATTTATTATCAAGGGCTTAGCAAGGGCTACGCCCTTGCATCAAACCTTTTTAATTCTTCATAATCATTATAATAATGTCTGTCGATATGGAATATAGTAATAATTTGACATTTGAACACATCGTTTGATGCATAATCAATTTCAATACTTTTGTCACTCGTTGATGAGATGAGATATCTGAAATTATAGATAAACTCTAAATATTCCATTCAATGCTGAAATGTCAGTTGAGCTCGCTGGATGTTGTTGCATTAGAGAGGACTAATACTATGTTGAAGAGCGAAGTGTCGACCTTGAAGGATGCTGTCAAACTTTCTAACTCAAGAGCGACAACTGAGGCCGGTAGCACATCGGAGTCTTCGTCGTACGTTGATCCGATTGAGTTATTGGATCGTGTAAAGCGAGCTAATAATCTCATTATACGACATGTTGCTGAGTCTGTAGATGAAGCAACTGATAAGTCTGTGATTCTTGACATTATTTCCAAGATCAAGGATGGTTCAGCCAGCAATGTCATAGCAACCAGGAGACTGGGTAAGGTGCGACAAGGAGCACGAAGACCGGTTAAAGTAGAGTTTTCGAATTCGGCCGTACCTGCCAATATTCTACGTCATAAACGGATCCTAACTACCTTTGATAAGTACAAGAAGATATCTATTGATGATGATAAGACACCGCTCCAGATTAAACAACTGCAGGATCTTCGTAAAGAACTTAACACAAGACGTACGTCTGGAGAGGTTGACCTGACTATTAAATACAGGAGAGGAATTCCTTCAATAATTAAAATATCGTCTTGAGAAGCTGAAATCTAACCTTGTTGTGTCAGTTATAAGAATCTCGCTTCTCTGAGCTCGAAGTTCAATGATTTATCTCTCTAGATTTGTGAACCTGATGTAGGAGTCTGCAGGACAACTGTTATGTTAAAGCATTCTTTATTCTGTCTCTTTTTCATGTTTCGGGAATTTTTCATTGGCTTAATCATTATTGTTTTTTTTTTTCATGTTTTTCTTGATTGTTTTTGTATTACTTTTCTCATTAAGGGTTATATATTTTTTTAAAGAGTTTTATAGTTTTATACTCAACTCTGTATCAAATTTAATAATTTAATAATAATAATAATAATATTGAAATATTAAAATTAAGTGTCCACTTATTTAGTTGTATTTCAAGATGATGAACGTTTGAAGCTCATGATTAATGTAAAATGTCTGTGAAAATTTGTTTCCATGGGTTAGGGGAAAAGATTAAGTAATATCTACCAAGGGCCGATTTATTCAACCTCTCCGTAAAGTATTCGTCAACTATGTGCTCGTTGAATTTACTGATTCCCTTTAAAGTGAACAACCGTGCTGGAGAAGGGAAAAAAATTGTACTTACCAAGTTTGGGCCCCAGATTACAAAAATGATAGCGAGAAGTCTGCAATTCCTTTAGTTTTTTCAAAAAAAAATTCCAAAGTTTCATTCAGGTAGGTGAGGTTATTCATAATTCTAGCCAGTTTTCCTCTATTTTCTCAATCAATAATCGTTGGAAATGATTTTATTATCAATTTCTGAGCGTTTCCTGCAAAATGAAGCCTTCATTTCGTCGAAATCGACGATTTTATACATTGTTTATTTTCCTTACGGCAGCCATTTTAATTCGACTTTCGGCTGTCAACCGTCGCGACTGGTGCAACGTTGCCAATGTCTCATACTTGGAGAGCGCATAGTTTCTGATATATAGAATTTTTTAAATGATTTTCAATAATTTTTTAAAAATTTTCTAGTGATACGTTCTTCAAGAAATTATTCACGAATTTTCGCATTGGCATTTTACAACTAATAACCATGTTTGAATGGGATCGGTTTTGAATTTTTTGATTTATTGAGGAAATAACAACCAAATTTCAGATGGATATAACTCCAAAACCGTTTGGCCAATTATGCATTTAAACAAACTCAGATGTCGCATTCAGACGCACAACCTAACCTGAAAATTTCAAGTCACTATCTCTTTCCGTTCTCAAGTTATCGTGACGTAAATAATATATTTTAATAATTTTTTTTTAATTCTCTAGCGATACGATTCTCACAAAATTTCACAAACATCCTTGGGTTTGTATTCTACAACTACTTACCAAGTTTCAATTCGATCGGATTAGTATTGGTTGGAAACAAAATTATTACTCGGAAACCATTGGGCCGATTATGCCCATTAACGAACTTGTCGGACGTATTGGGTTGCGCGAACTATCCTGAAAGTTTCAAGTCGCTATCTCTTTCTGTTCTCAAGTTATCCTGGCAACGGCCGCCCTAAATAATCAAATTTGGCCTCAAATTCTTCATCAAGGAGTCGAACCCAATCGTTTGAGAACATTTTCGGCGAAAATTCGAAAATTACAGACAATTGGGCAAAATGATAACGCGATGTTCCCCAGAACATACGCGCAACAACTAACTTATTCTATTTCTTGATGTCCGGACGATATTTGGTGCTTTAAATTGGCTCATTTGGCAGAAGATCCTGTATTTTTTCTGTGATTGGTGGTGAGTATAATAATGTGGTTGCAGATCACATAAATATAAATTACTTCCTTCAGTTGATAACTATGTGAAACACTCGACACTTCAATACTGCAGCTAACGAATCCCGCCACATATATGTATAGTTTTTAATTACAGTTCAAAACCCTTCACACATTAATTACACTTCAATATAATAAATCTAAAATTTATTTGCTACAAACAGCATAATACTTATTACTGAACTTGAAATTAATAACAAATATGTCAAAGTGTGTGAGATATCCTGGTGTCTGAGATCTAAGGAGAGTCCATGTTCTAATAACTACGTATACTATCGGGTCCCATTGCAACGATAAACCATCCAGGGACTCACTCAAAAACACACACAAAATTTCATCGAAATCGTCGATTAGGAGGAGTTACGATGACGTACACACTTGCAGTAGAATTTGAGGTAATTGTTTGGAACTAAAACAACCGTGCTGGAGAAGGGAAAAAAATTGTACTTACCAAATTTGGGCCCCAGATTACAAAAATGATAGCGAGAAGTCTGCAATTCCTTTAGTTTTTTCAAAAAAAAATTCCAAAGTTTCATTCAGGTAGGTGAGGTTAATCATAATTCTAGCCAGTTTTCCCCTATTTTCTCAATCAATAATCGTTGGAAATGATTTTATTATCAATTTCTGAGCGTTTCCTGCAAAATAAAGCCTTCATTTCGTCGAAATCGACGATTTTATACATTGTTTATTTTCGTTACGGCAGCCATTTCAATTCCACTTTCGGCTGTCAACCGTCGCGACTGGTGCAACGTTGCCAATGTCTCATACTTGTAGTTAAATTTACGTTGATTAGTTCGAATATTGTTTCGAGATAATGACGTATTAAGGTTATCATCATTTGCGTATCCTATGAACGCTTCAACTTCTGGTGATGGTTGAGCCGTCAGTTTTCGCGACCTTTATTTTATTCGCGTTAGTTTATTCATTGTGATATATTCGATATTTCTTTTTGATTCTTCCTCTTGTACTGCTTTTTCGTCAATTTTTTTGATAAACCATTTTATTTTACCCTTTCTTTAAAGAATTTCTGTTAAGTTTTATATGAATTTATTTTTTATATTATATGTATTCAAAGTGTCTATTAATTTTAGAATTTCTGTTATGTTTGGTTATGGTTCAACATCATCATCCCTATTTACCATATTATCCCAATTGCCTTTCTGTCCTTTGACTCCCCAAAAATCCCTTCCTGGCAAAGTCAGCCCATACCTCCCCGTGGTCTTTGCTGGATTACTCTTCCAGTATGTAATTATTTGACATTTAAAAATGAACATGTTTTTATATAATATGCAGTTTCACCAATTCCGAAATATTTTGCTAAACTTATACCTTCTTGCTGATATTTCTTCTATCACTCTATAATTCATTTCTACTAAGATTGGACAAGTTATCGAAAATGGGTTCTCCCAATCCCATCCACTATTTGTAAGTTACTGGCCATTCGATTTGAGACATTGGCAACGTTGCACCAGTCGCGACGGTTGACAGCCGAAAGTCGAATTAAAATGGCTGCCGTAAGGAAAATAAACAATGTATAAAATCGTCGATTTCGACGAAATGAAGGCTTCATTTTGCAGGAAACGCTCAGAAATTGATAATAAAATCATTTCCAACGATTATTGATTGAGAAAATAGAGGAAAACTGGCTAGAATTATGAATAACCTCACCTACCTGAATGAAACTTTGGAATTTTTTTTTGAAAAAACTAAAGGAATTGCAGACTTCTCGCTATCATTTTCGTAATCTGGGGCCCAAACTTGGTAGGTACAATTTTTTTCACTTCTCCAGTACGGTTCTTTTAGTTCTAAACAATTACCGAATTTGATATATGTATTAAGATAGGTATACGAATATAGCCCCATTTTTTCAGTAAATTCATCGTTTCCTCCAGAGGAAACCTAAAAGTCTACTGGAACATACCCACGTTCCAATGCAGATCTTACGAGTGGAACTTCACGGAGATCGCAGAAAAATACGGTATCGTCCAGAACCCAAACGACGAATTCAGGGGTGCAAACATAACTATTCTATATGACCCCGGGTACTTCCCCGCCATCTTGAACGAAAACGGCAGGGTCGTAGATAGAAATGGGGGCATCCTCCAAGACGGAAACTTACAGACACATCTCAAGTTGTTCCAAGATTCCATCAACGAGCAAATACCGAACGAGAACTTCTCAGGTAAATTAAAGAAGTATTACCAGCTATTATTTATCCAAGACCCAGCAGAATGTAATAAATACAGGGTGTCCCAAGTTCGAGTGCCTATTAGACGTTTCTGGAGAACCGGACATATTTTTAATCTGAAAATGGGTATTATGATATTGCTTGAAATTCTCTACAGAGCTAAATTATTTTCGAAGCCCAATCACTTCCGGAAGTGAAAATAAATTTGAAGACACTTTTTTTTTCAAGTTTTGCATTCCTGCTATGATCAAGTATTTAATGCTGAATACATTTCTGTTAAAACCATTGTATTCATTTGAATATTTTTCAAAATATCGAAAAAAAACCGGGAAAAAAGTCAAATATATTTAGTCAGTATTATGTTCATTATTCTTGTTTTAAAGATCCTGAGCGTGAACCGTTTTTAGAACATCGAAGAGGAAAAATGTGGAAAGGTTATGCATCTTTTGAATTTCAGAAATATCATCACAGGGTGTTTCAAATTTTGTGTCGAAAATTGTGATAAAAAATTGGCCATTACTTCTGTTTTGCAAATTAGAACCCTATTTTTTATGTTCGTTGGATTCTGCGGTGAAAAATAATGATAGTTTTCTTACATGATTATGCTCCTAAATTAAATAATTTCTGAGATTTTTTTTTAATTTAGGAACATAATCATATTAAAAAACTATCATTAATTTTCACCGCAGAAACCAACGCAATCATAAAAAAATAGGGTTCTAATTTGAAAAACAGAAGTTATGGCCAATTTTTGATCACAATTTTCGACACAAAATTTGAAACACCCTGTGATGATATTTCTGAAATTCAAAAGATGCATGATCTTTCCACATTCTTCCTCTTCGATTTTCCAAAAACGGTTCACGCTCAGAATGTTTAAAACAAAAATAATGAATATAATACTGACAAAAGTCCCCTCTCACAAATATACTCCTCTGAAGGCACATGGATCTCTTGACGAAGAATCATCGTCTCTATTTCTCAAAGATATTCACTCTTGTTCATAGAAATCCCTTCAATATTTAGTTGCCTCCTCCTAAGGAGGATCTCTTTCAAAACCAGGTCTGACCACTAATGTAGGGCTATCATCTCCCATAGATTTGTGATGAAATAACACGATTTTCCCATAACATACGCGTAAAAGATATGTCATCATGACATTCATATTTTTATTTTTGAAGGTTCTCGGAAAATACGACCATAGACAACATATCATACGACGATTCGCATGCGCTACCAGCACTACCGCTTCGCTACCGAACTCACAAAAGGCTGCGCGGTTCTCCAACAATATAGATCCGATCGTGTTCAAACTTGGAATTCTGCAGTAGAGTTAGGTTCTGAAGGCTCTTCCAAAATTTCAGCCATGCCGGACGAATAGTTTATGATATATAGATTTTTTTTCAATAATTTTTAATTATTTTTTTTTTAATTTTCTAGTTATACCATCCTCACGAAATTATGCAAGAATTTTCGCGTTGGCATTCTACAACTAATAACCATGTTTGAATTCAATCGGTTTTGTATTCTTCGAGTTAATGAGGAACAAAAAACAACCAAATTTCAGAAAATTTCAGATGGATATAACTCTAAAACCGTTTGGACGATTATGCTCATAAACAAACTCAAATGTCACATTCAGGTGCACAACCTAACCTGAAATTTTCAAGCCGCTATCTCTTTCCATTCTCAGGTTATCGTGACAACAAAAATATTTTTTTTAAATAATTATGCTCATAAACAAACTCAAATGTCACTTTCAGGTGCACAACCTAACCTGAAATTTTCAAGCCGCTATCTCATTCCGTTCTCAAGTTATCGTGACAACAAAAATATTTTTTAATAATTTTTTTAAAATTTTCTAGCCATACGATTCGCGCAAAATTCCACAAACGTGCTTAGGTTCATATTCTACAACTACCCACCAAGTTTCAATTCGATCGGATTTATATTGGTTGAACACAAAATTATTACTCGGAAATCACTGGGCCGATTATGCCCATTAACGAACTTGTCCGTCATATTGGGATGCGCCAGATGGCATCAGAAGCATTATTTTTTGCATGGCGGTTTTGCAAAATGACATAGCATCTAGAGAATGTTCGAAATTTAATTTCAATTCGAAGCCATTTCAAGCCACAAAAACTGGTTGTTTTCAAATATTCTAATGTGTTAATTTCATCAAATTCATCATTTTTTAAACGTTTATAAAGAAAATAAGCATATTTTACTGTTCCATGCGTCATGAAGTTTGATTCTATTCGACGAAATTTCATCCGATTCATTGGACCACAGAACGGCGAATGTTTTGTTAAACGGTAATAGAATGACGGTACTGAGTTTTTGAAAAGATTCTAAGCTGTCAGAGGGTATATCAGAAAATTTTAACGAGTTTGCTATTGATTTGAAATTACTGTAAGCGGACTGTGCTTCAGATAATTTTTTATGAAAAATTTCTCCCTTTCGCCTTTCAGGGCCAATCTTTCTTAAATAAATTTGGATTGAATTTAAAGATTCTAAAATTCCTTCTAAACTATTAATTTCCATAAAATTTAATATTATATAACTAATAACTATCTATTCTAATTTCAATGTTCGTAACTTAATTCACCATATGTCACTGCACGGAAACCTGGTATAGCTGAAGACATACATTATAGGGTAGTTTACCTGCATTTATTGGCTGATGTTGTTCATGTTTATCTGGCTTCGTGCGATTTCTCTCCGGATTTTTCGCTCCATTTTCTTTTTGCAGTATTGGTAGAAGTATACCATGATAGCCATAATTAATATAAGGAATACGATTATCTCGCAGACTTCTCTAATGGAAATAGCACCCCACTGGTCGGTACTTTGGCCACCACTGTTGCCTGCTTGTGCTATGATTACCTCTTCTTTAACTTCTTTTGACTTCGACGAACCCATTTTTGTACATTTAACACGTAGGTACCTTCAGGTAAGGGCAGGATCGCCATGTGATGTATCGAGGGTGTTTGCAATAAAGGGGATTATTCAGTAAGGAACGAACCACCTACTTTGCTCTTTATTTACTTATCTATGGTACAGTTGGACTGGGAATGGAATGAAATCCATTGTCTTCCATCGAAGTAGCGGTGTGTTATGATAACATGTTTTGATATTATGATTAATAATTAAAACAATGTGAGCAATACACCACAAGGCTTGGATATATACCACAACAAAAAAAAAGCACTGACGTGAAGTCAGTACTCTTTGGCGCGCGTGTTCACGGTGGCTAATTTGAATTGAATGATGAGTACTTCAAGCTCAGTGGATAGAGCGAGCCGAAGATCTACCCAAAGGATAGTGGACACCATTCACTGTCGGTTCGAAAATTAACAGTGCTGTATCTAAGCTGCCATCAGGATAGAGTAACAAAGTTGGAAAAGAACACAACTGACTCTCCTTAGTCGCACAAGCTCCTAGAAGATTTGGGAGGGTCAGTATAATCCTAATCATGTTTATAGCACGCGCGCCAAAGCAGATTGACTTTTTACACTTTTTCTTTCATTGTTAAGTCACTCTGCTTTTGCGCGCGTGCTACAAACATGATTAGGATTATACTGACCCTCCCAAATCTTCTAGGAGCTTGTGCGACTAAGGAGAGTCAGTTGTGTTCTTTTCCAACTTTGTTACTCTATCCTGATGGCAGCTTAGATACAGCACTGTTAATTTTTGAACCGACAGTGAATGGTGTCCGCTATCCTTAGGGTAGATCTTCGGCTCGCTCTATCCACTGAGCTTGAAGTACGCAACATTCAATTCAAATTAGCCACCGTGAACACGCGCGCCAAAGAGTACTGACTTCACGTCACTGCTTTTTTTTTTTCAAGTTCCTTTAGCAAATATAGCTATCAATACAGTTTGGCTGTTAGCTTTACTGTAGATCAAAAAAAATTGCGGTTGTGGGACCTCCCTTAGGAAAGCAATTGCCTCTTCTCCAAATCCGAACGTATTTTAATATAGATCTACCGAATATAGTTATTTATAAATTTGCCTCAGGGCTACCATACAGACATTTCAACTCAGAAACAACGCTATTTCCCCCAAACTGACTTCTGTCCGTGCACTGAATTGACATGAATATTCTTTTAAAACCACACAATATCGGCTCATTACTCCCAACATAACCCAAACAACCCAAAACCATTCACTTCTCGTCTGCGCATGCGCAATATACTCTTGGCTGCAAGTCCTCCCAAAACTACACACCTCACAAAAAACTCCAATTCTCCAACACTAGTGGTTCAGAAGATATCGCTTCTTGAATCCACGCATGCGCAGACCCTCACCAGGGGATTCTATAGAGGAATAGCATCCGCCACCCCAAAATCCCTATCCTCTCTGACGGAAGCACCAGCAGTTAAATCACTGATGGTCTGCTCATGCGCATAACGAAAAATGCCCGTAAGGGGTACATCAATTTCAAAATTAGCCCCAGGGCCACGGTACGGACCCTTTTACTCGGAAACATCGCTACATCCCCCAAACTGACTTGTCCTTGCACTGAATTGCCATGAAATGTTCTTTTGAAACCTCACAATATCGGCTCAGCACTCCCAACATAACCCATACAACCCGAAAACAGTCACTTCTCTTCTGCGCATGCGCAATCTACTTACGGCTAAAAGTCCTCTCAAAATCACACACCTCACAAAAAACTCCGATTCTCCAACACTAGTGGTTCAGGAGATAGCACATCTTTAATCCACGCATGCGCAGACCCTCAATAGGGGATTCTATGGAGGAAAAGCATCCGCCACCCCAAAACCCCAATCCTCTCTGACGAAAACACCACCAGTTAAATCACTGATGGTCTGCTCATGCGCATAACGAAAAATGCCTGCAAGGGGTAACATCAATTTCAATATTAGCCCCAGGGCCACGGTACGAACAATTTAACTCGTTTAACTCGAATTGCTATGAATATTCTTTTAAAACCTCACAATATCGACTCAGCACTCCCAACATAACCCATCCAATTAAAAAACAGTCACTTTTCTCCTGTGCATGCGCAATCTATTCGCGGCTAAAAGTCCTCCCAAAATAACACACCTTACAAAAAACTCCGATTCTCCAACACTAGTGGTTCGGGAGATATCGCATCTTTAATCTACGCATGCGCAGACCCTCATCAGGGATCTGGATTCTATGGAGGAATAGCATCCGCCACCCCAAAACCCCAATCCTCTCTGACGAAAACTACAGCAGTTAAATGACTTCTCATCTGCGCATGCGCACAACGAAATATGCCCGGAAAAGCAAGCATGAACCTCAAAAAAATAGGTTTCGGCATTTTAAGCAAAATATTCCGCAAAATAGTAGTAATTTTTTGATTTTTTTCATGTCACGTGATCTTCACGAAATTTTGCAAAAGTGTTTGCATTGGTCTTTTGCATCTAACTACTGAGTTTCAATTTAATCAGATCAGTATTTTTCGAGTTATCGTGAAAACAAAATTTTAAAATTTTTGAAATTTTTTTTTGCCACTTTAGGCTCGTCCGGTCATAACAAAACTTCGCAGGCATATAAAGGTCGTTCCGTTCGAGAGTTATCGTGCTAACGGCTGGCCGTCCGGCCGGACCAAACGGACAGAATTGAATTTGACCTCGAATTCTTCATCAGGGAGTCGAACCCAATCGTTTGAGACCATTTAAGAAAAAAAATTCGAAAAATACAGACATTGTGACGGAATGAGAGCACGCTGTTCCTTGCGGAACACGCGCGCAAAAAGACTAGTAGACTACGTTCTTGTTGTACTGGTTAGTGCCAACCTCTTTACTTTTTCTTAATTAAGTGATGAGAATCATTTTCTATAATTTCATCAAACAAATTTAATTATGGAAGGATTCTTTTTGGCGCTCTTGTTCCTCGGAACATAGTGCTTATCAATTTGCCCAAATGTCTGTAATTATTTTGTTTGACCACTATATCTCGCCATTCAAAGAGTTTCCATATAGCACCTACCGCGAAGACGCACACACATGGAATTCAATGTAAATCTTTTTCGCTCTGCCCTCACGAATAAGACGATTTTACGAAGTCCTCGCTAACTCAAAATAGAAATTACTCGAGAAAATCATTCTGTGCCACCCCAAAACGAGCCAGATACAGTCCACACCCCCGGGAATGGATGATAGCCTCCCTCTGGAAGCACCACTCTGGTTTATCGGGAAGAACAATTGCCAGGTAGGTGCAAAACCAGATCTTTTTGATTGGCGATCATATTCATTCCAATTCAATTAGTGTGAAGTCAACACTAAAGCTAGCACTAGCTGGTGGGAAGGAAAATACAGCTAAATTGTGATTTTATTCCATTTAATTCAGTCTTCAGTTTACGAAAGGCTTTTCTATGAATTTCCAACGACTGACAAGTCAACAAGTGCTTTTTAGGTCGAAATTTTTGAGTATTCTCCAAAAATTATCGTTGAGGTGTAATTCGATTCGGAATGACATGTAGATAGTTTTTGAGAAAATGCTAAGGCCGCTCGTAAAAATTGCTTCAGTTTTAAACAATTAAGTGAAAAAAAAAGCACTGACGTGAAGTCAGTACTCTTTGGCGCGCGTGTTCACAGTGGCTAATTTGAATTTAATGATGAGTACTTCAAGCTCAGTGGATAAAGCGAGCCGAAGATCTACCCAAAGGATAGTGGTCACAATTCTCTGTCGGTTCAAAAATTAACAGTGCTGTATCTAAGCTGCTATCAGGATAGAGTAACAAAGTTGGAAAAGAACACAACTGACCCTCCTTAGTCGCACAAGCTCCTAGAAGATTTGGGAGGGTCAGTATAATCCTAATCATGTTTATAGCTTTTGCGCGTATATTCTATTGTCCATTCTTCTGTATTGGACACCCTTAATCGAATTTTTTTCTTTTTCAGCGCAAGTTCCGGGGAACAGTGTTCTATCATTTTGCACAAATGTCTGTAAGTTTTTGCTGAACATGGTCTCAAACGATTGATTAGAAATCTCTTTCGCAGAAATAATAATGCTCTTTTGTTGGGTGATCTCAACGCTAGACACGAATCTTGGAATTGCATCGACCGAAATACCAACGGTTATACTTTATTCAGGATCCTTGAAACCAACAACGAATTAAACTTACACATCCCGAATAGACCCACTCACTACCCATATAACGGTTCAACACCGTCAACAATTGACCTGATTTTCTCCAAAAACATAAGTAGAATATCGGAACTAGATTCGAGTTGCCAATTATGCTCTGATCACAATCCGGTAATCTTCGACATTGACATCGATACAATCGAAAAAGTACCCGAAAAGTTAGCAAACAACTATTCAGCCACTAACTGGGATACTTATCGTAAATTACTGGATAAAAAAATAACAATTAATAACAACATTAAAACTGCCGAAGACATCGAACTGGAAGTTGGAAAATTCACAGAGGCCCTCAAGTATGCCCGCAAAAAATCTACCCCACTTAACCCTATAAAACCACCACAACACAAACTCCCTACACATATCATAGAGCAAATCAAGTACAGAAATAGAGTCAGAAAACGTTGACAATCTCTCAGATCCCGAGCCGACAAAGAATTATTGAATCACCTTACCCATGATATCCAATCCCAATTAATCCTTTTCAAAAACCAAATGTGGGAAGAATAACTTTCGAAAATAAATCCCAAAGATAACTCTCTCTGGAAAACAGCCCAGAACTTCAACAAAGAATTCAGCGGTATTCCCACATTGAAACAAAATTCTACCACATTTACCACGGATCTAGAAAAGTCGGCAATATTTGCGGAAATCTTTGAAAAAGCCCACAATATCTCCCAGTTAGATGACACAGAACAGGCAAACATTAAAAAAACTGTTAAGGAATATCTATCCGAAAACAGAAACACACAACCAGGTCAATTGTACTTAACTAACCCGAACGAAATTGCCGAAGTAATTAAAAAATTACCTAACAACAAGGCACCAGGCTTGGACGAGATCGATAACAGACTTATCAAAAACCTCTCTAAAAAAGCAATTGTGCAGTTGAATTACTTGAAAAACTCAATAATAAAAATAAAAATACAACATTGGCCAAATACATGGAAAACGGCAATAGTTGCACCAATTCCAAAACCAGGAAAAAATTAATCACACCCGGAAAATTATAGGCCGATAAGTCTGTTATCGCATCTCAGCAAAGTCGTTGAAAAAGTTGTTTTGAATAAAATTAAAATTTGTATCAAACAACTGAAAATCAGAGATGACCACCAATTTGGTTTCAAGGAAAAGCACAGCTCGACACAGCAAGTCTGCAGGATCATAATAGATATAATTAAAAGCTTCAACGACAAAAACCACACTGTCATGCTTTTATTAGATATAGAAAAGGCGTTCGATAAGGTATGGATCGATGGCTTGATCTATAAAATGATCTGGTTAGACTTTCCACCCTTCATAATAAAAATCATAAATTCATATCTAACTAACAGAAATTTTCAAGTGAAAATCGGAAATAAACTGTCAAATTACAAAAATATTCCTGCAGGCATCGTACAAGGATCAGTCCTCGGACCTAGACTGTTCAATATCTACGTCCAGGACATCCCAAAGTACGAACATACCAATATCGCTCTATTCGCAGATGATACGGCCATATATGCCCATTCAAACTGTGCAGAAGAAGCAAACAACGAGCTAAAAAAACATCTCAAAATCCTACAAAAATATTTTGACAGATGGGAAATAAAACTGAATGAAGGCAAATCTGAGCAAATCGTGTTTAGTAGAAGAGTGAATGACAAAACTATCCGCCACCCTATCAAAATTGGAAATATTGAGATATTTCCCAAAGACTCGGTCAAATATCTGGGCATAGAACTAGATAAGAGATTGAACTTTCACACGCAGATTAAAACCTCGGTAAACAAGGCATATGCGGCTAAGAAAAAACTATATCCTCTATTGTGCAGAAAGAGTAAATTAGACCAAAAAAACAAAAGCCTTATCTACACCTCCCTCATACGTCCCATAATATCATACGCGGCCCCGGCCTTCTGCCACCTCCGTCCTTCCCCCTTGAGACCGCTACAAAATTTCCAAAACAAAGTCCTTCGACTCATTACAAACAAACCATTTTTCACCAGAATCTCTGAATTGCACAAAATTTCCGGGCTCCCCACAATCAGAGAATTTTTCGATCAAATCGCGAGCAACTTCTACGAAAATCAGTGTCGGGTAAGCGTCCTCACCAAAAACATGGTTAGAACGAGGGCACATAATTTAGAACCTCAAAGCCCCCATCCCCTTCCATACCAATACCTTCCCATATTCCTCAAACATTCTTCCAATCCATAACAATATCCCAAAACACTGCTATTAAAACGATATAATAAAAGTATCACATAGGCACCGTCTCTTCTTAGCTGGGAGCAACACCGCGAACGACGTGGCCCCACCCCCTCTTCGGGAAGCCTAATCGACCGAAAGGGTATTGACCCAATAGCGGGACGAGCCGGCCAGCGAGGAGGAGGCATGGCCACGCCCAGCGAATGGCGCTTTCAGCTAGAAAAGACGAATGCCTATTGTCATAATGATGGTTGCAAAAGAAAAAACCGCGCAATCTGTATATATTGTGAATTTTTTTGTAAATAATCCTTCTCCCCTTTTTCGTCAATGAAAAGCAGGTTTTTTATTATTTTTCCTGCAGAATCCGATCACATCACAAAAATACCCAAATCCCAATAATAAATAAACCTCCCCACCAATTACTTGAAGTATCGATATACATTAGAAAAAATTGTAAATATAGCTAATACTGTTTGGTAGGAACTATAAATGTAGTAAAATTATTATAAGTGTGACATATTTCATAGACTGTAACATAATAGGAGAAATAAACGTTTTTGATTTGATTTGAACACTGAAGCCAAGCAGCGTCGGGCGCAGATAGTACTTGGATGGGTGACCGCTTGGGAACACCGCGTGCTGTAAACTTTTTCAATTTAGCTTCGATGTGTTAAATTTCAGTAATTTTCATAATTAAACGTAATAATGTGTTAATAAATGATAATTCATAGCTGTATTCGTTTTTGCGCGTATGTTCTGGGGAACATCGCGTTATAGTTTTGCCCAAATGTCTGTAACTTTCGAATTTTTTGACGAAAATGGTCTCAAACGATTAAGTTCGACTCCCCAATGAAGAATTCGAGGTCAAATTTGATTCTGTCCGTCCGGCCGTCCGGCCGTTGCCACGATAACTTGAGAACGAAAAGAGCTAGCGACTTGAAATTTTCAGGTTAGGTGGCGCATCCCAATACGACGGACAAGTTCGTTAATGGGGATAATCGGCCCAGTGGTTTCTGAGTAATAATTTTGTTTTCAACCAATAGAAATCCGATCGAATTGAAACTTGGTGGGTATTCGTAGAATATGCTGTTTAATTTGATGGTGTTGTCTGCTAAGCATTTAGTGAAGTATTGTTCGTCTTCTGCAATGGTTTTCAACTTTTTCACCATCTCTGTGTAGTCCACCACTCCATAGATGAATATCGGAGGTGTTTTTAATTGGGCTGCTGTTGTTTTGTTGGATATCCTCGTTCAGGTTACTCAAAGCGTCAAACTTGTTGTTGGTTGTTGTGGGTGTTGTATTGTTGGCATTTATTTTCCTTCTTTTTGTGTTAGTTGTTTTCACTACCTGCCATTTGTTTATCCCTTCATTGGATTCGAACCCATGGAAGTCTTCGTCACTTGTTGACGACAATCGATGATAATATACATTTTCATTAATTGTGGGATTTGGGCTATATCTCGTTGTTGTGTTTGCTTGGGCCGTTAGGGGTACCTGTGATTTTCCTGCTTGATGAATTAGTTGGTTGGAATCTATTTCCGATTCATATGAGGACGGCATTTTACTCATTTTTCCGATTCAGCGGTACGCCACTGGAAATCAGACAACAGACGTTATCAAGATAACATCTTGATTGAAGATAAGATAACACTTTTGGAGTCCCTTTTCTCACTATTTTTACTAATAAACTGTTTATATTGCGCTTATTATTATTATTATTATTTTGATCATTTGAACATGACTTCTGTTCATACAAATCAGTGTAATTTATGGGATTGTACATGCATAGAGGTAAGTTTCTTTAGTTCTGGAATATTTTGAATGCTTTGTACATTGTGAATATTCCTGAAAACTATGTATGGTAATCTAAATTATATCGAAACAATTGTGTAGTTTATTAGTGTCACTATTCTCCTCATAACACGTATTTCTGGTTTTAGCCTTTCAACATAAAATTTGTCAAAGAAGTTGAAAAGCATCCGGTGTTATACGATTTCAATCTACAAGAGTATTCAAGGAAGGACCAAACAGAAGCAGCATGGATCCTGGTTGGAAAAGAAGTGAACTTATCAGGTAAAGTATCTTTTTATTCTGTTGATACAATAAGTTTGTTTTAAGTATCTATTCATCATTACTTTGATGCGTCTATTAAAATTTATTGAATGCATCTGTAATATTGGTAAAGCGAACAAAAATAAATTGAAAAATACGAACAAATAAGTAAAATTCAATATTGAAAGAAATTTCTACACAACATGTTATTAGATGTGTTTTAGAGAATTTATGCTCATAACCTCTCTGCCTCTACGATGTAGTTGGGCCATTATCTGTATAATTATCATCATCTAATCTGCTAGATTAGAATGATAAACATATGAATCTCTTCAAAACCAATTAGAATACGAAAAGTTCTAGTCAAGCTGCATGACTTGATGAGCGAATTTTTTGACAATCATGCTAAAGAAATTTTCACAATAATTCTGAAATGAATTACTTTTCAAACGACAATGAGAGCATCTAATTTTTGTTTGATTTTGTCTTATAGCGGCCGAGTCTAAAGAAAGGTGGAGAAATTTAAGAAGTGCTTTAGGAAGAAATCTCAAACCCAAAGCGAGTGGCGGTGGGACCTCGAAAAAAAAACCATACTACCTGAGTCAAGCGAAGCGATGTTATTCCCTTCATGAAAATATCTGGAACGTCCACCGGAAATTTAACGCAAGAAAATAATCCAAGCCAAAGTTCCATATCCACAACAGATGATTCTGAAATTGAGGATGTGCTTCCGGTAAACGAAACTGTGCCTGGGTCGGTACCTTCAGATATCGTTGGAAACGAAAAACCCTCACCTACAGACCAACTCGGAACTTTCACTACACTTACTTTGCAAGACCCGGCTTCCATAACCCAGGCAGGCAGAGATCTACCAGTTAATGGAGCAATAGGTCCTAATCCTTTAAGGATGCGGAAACTATTATCAAATACCCAAAGTGATGTCGACAAAGCATTCTCCGACAATTTTTCGGCAAAGGCTACCAAACTCTCAAATCCGTCTCATAATGATATAAAGGAAGCAGGAATTGAGCATTTTCTAACCAGTCTAATTCCAGATTTGATGAGTATGAGCGATTCTCAATTGAGAAGGTTCAAGAGGGAAACATTGCGTCTCATAGATGATATTCTATAGCCACTCCCTCACCCTCCAACATCTTTCACTCGTGAGAATCTTTAATTGCCTGCACCATCTAAAGTGAGGGGCCAAAATATTTAAAGGAGGATGATTATTACCTCGCTGTCCGACCGAAAACTCGATTTCTTTAAACACCCATATCTCCCGAAATACTGAACAGAATTTGATGAAATTTGGAGGAGATGATACGACCAACCTGTTCTTTCGATGTGACAACTTTCAAAATTCGAAAAAATCCAAAGGGGTTAACCTTAAATTTTTTTCAGAAAAAAAATCGATTGGGCTCAAATTTGGCTCATCGTAAGAGCATGTTGGTTGTATTATCTCTTCCAAATTTCATCAAATTCTGTTGAGTATTTCGGGAGATATAGGGGTTTAAAGAAATCGATATTTTTGGCCAGACAGCGTGGTAATAATCATCATCCTTTAAATATTTTTGCCCCTCAATTAAGATGGTGCAGGCAACCAAAGATTCAACGCGAAGTATTTTGTGTTGCCTGACCGATTTATTATCAGGCCCCGCCAACTCTTGGAATGCATTTGACCTTGAGCGATTCTTAGCACAGGACTGCATTCAGCCCTATGGCCGAGGAAGCGTTTGGATTTAGAGAGCTTTTGAACTTCATCATTTCATATTTATAATTATAAACTAAACTAAACTCTCTTGGTTCAAAAATAAGGTGGAAACAAGAAATCAACGAGTTGCCATACAGAAAAGATTCGAAATACAATAATGAGTATAATGTTTATACCCAGTAGAAATGTTTATAATAATATTACTAGAAATCTTGTGATCTGTGATACGATATATTGAATAAATAAATGATTTCATTGAAACATTCTATACAATTTGAACTTTGAATCAATAAGGACTCCTACTCCAACAATTTTCCAGGGCAAGCATAAAGTCTGAATACAAATATTTATTATCAAGGGCTTAGCCAGGGCTACGTCCTTGCATCAAACCTTTTTAATTCTTCATAATCATTACAATAATGTCTGTCGATATGGAATATAGTAATAATTTGACATTTGAACACATCGTTTGATGCATAATCAATTTCAATACTTTTGTCACTCGTTGATGAGATGAGATATCTGAAATTATAGATAAACTCTAAATATTCCATTCAATATTGAAATATTAAAATTAAGTGTCCACTTATTTAGTTGTATTTCAAGATGATGAACGTTTGAAGCTTATGATTAATGTAAAATGTCTGTGAAAATTTGTTTCCATGGGTTAGGGGAAAAGATTAATTGTGAAAATAAGATTAATTTATTTAGATACCAATCTATATACCTACTGTTTTATAATATCTACCAAGGGCCGATTTATTCAACCTCTCCGTAAAGTATTCGTCAACTATGTGCTCGTTGAATTTACTGATTCCCTTTAAAGTGAAAAGGCGTAAATTTCAGCGATTTCGAGCGTATAGTTTCTGATATATAGAATTTTTTAAATGATTTTCAATAATTTTTTGAAAATTTTCTAGTGATACGTTCTTCAAGAAATTATTCACGAATTTTCGCATTGGCATTTTACAACTAATAACCATGTTTGAATGGGATCGGTTTTGAATTTTTTGATTTATTGAGGAAATAACAACCAAATTTCAGATGGATATAACTCCAAAACCGTTTGGCCAATTATGCATTTGAACAAACTCAGATGTTGCATTCAGACGCACAACCTAACCTGAAAATTTCAAGTCACTATCTCTTTCCGTTCTCAAGTTATCGTGACGTAAATAATATATTTTAATAATTTTTTTTTAATTTTCTAGCGATACGATTCTCACAAAATTTCACGAACATCCTTGAGTTTGCATTCTACAACTACTTACCAAGTTCCAATTCGATCGGATTAGTATTGGTTGAAAACAAAATTATTACTCGGAAACTATTGGGCCGATTATGCCCATTAACGAACTTGTCGGACGTATTGGGTCACGCGAACTATCCTGAAAGTTTCAAGTCGCTGTCTCTTTCCGTTCTCAAGTTATCCTGGCAACGGCCGGCCGGAAATAATCAAATTTGGCCTCGAATTCTTCATCAAGGAGTCGAACCCAATTCGAAAATTACAGACAATTGGGCAAAATGATAACGCGATGTTCCCCAGAACATACGCGCAACAACTAACTTATTCTGGAAATATTGAGATATTTCCCAAAGACTCGGTCAAATATCTGGGCATAGAACTAGATAAGAGATTGAACTTTCACACGCAGATTAAAACCTCGGTAAACAAGGCATATGCGGCTAAGAAAAAACTATATCCTCTATTGTGCAGAAAGAGTAAATTAGACCAAAAAAACAAAAGCCTTATCTACACCTCCCTCATACGTCCCATAATATCATACGCGGCCCCGGCCTTCTGCCACCTCCGTCCTTCCCCCTTGAGACCGCTACAAAATTTCCAAAACAAAGTCCTTCGACTCATTACAAACAAACCATTTTTCACCAGAATCTCTGAATTGCACAAAATTTCCGGGCTCCCCACAATCAGAAAATTTTTCGATCAAATCGCGAGCAACTTCTACGAAAATCAGTGTCGGGTAAGCGTCCTCACCAAAAACATGGTTAGAACGAGGGCACATAATTTAGAACCTCAAAGCCCCCATCCCCTTCCATACCAATACCTTCCCATATTCCTCAAACATTCTTCCAATCCATAACAATATCCCAAAACACTGCTATTAAAACGATATAATAAAAGTATCACATAGGCACCGTCTCTTCTTAGCTGGGAGCAACACCGCGAACGACGTGGCCCCACCCCCTCTTCGGGAAGCCTAATCGACTGAAAGGGTATTGACCCAATAGCGGGACGAGCCGGCCAGCGGGGAGGAGGCATGGCCACGCCCAGCGAATGGCGCTTTCAGCTAGAAAAGACGAATGCCTATTGTCATAATGATGGTTGCAAAAGAAAAAACCGCGCAATCTGTATATATTGTGAATTTTTTTGTAAATAATCCTTCTCCCCTTTTTCGTCAATGAAAAGCAGGTTTTTTATTATTTTTCCTGCAGAATCCGATCACATCACAAAAATACCCAAATCCCAATAATAAATAAACCTCCCCAACAATTACTTGAAGTATCGATATACATTAGAAAAAATTGTAAATATAGCTAATACTGTTTAGTAGGAACTATAAATGTAGTAAAATTATTATAAGTGTGACATATTTCATAGACTGTAACATAATAGGAGAAATAAACGTTTTTGATTTGATTTGAACACTGAAGCCAAGCAGCGTCGGGCGCAGATAGTACTTGGATGGGTGACCGCTTGGGAACACCGCGTGCTGTAAACTTTTTCAATTTGGCTTCGATGTGTCAAATTTCAGTAATTTTCATAATTAAACGTAATAATGTGTTAATAAATGATAATTCATAGCTGTATTCGTTTTTGCGCGTATGTTCTGGGGAACATCGCGTTATAGTTTTGCCCAAATGTCTGTAACTTTCGAATTTTTTGACGAAAATGGTCTCAAACGATTAAGTTCGACTCCCCAATGAAGAATTCGAGGTCAAATTTGATTCTGTCCGTCCGGCCGTCCGGCCGTTGCCACGATAACTTGAGAACGAAAAGAGCTAGCGACTTGAAATTTTCAGGTTAGGTGGCGCATCCCAATACGACGGACAAGTTCGTTAATGGGGATAATCGGCCCAGTGGTTTCTGAGTAATAATTTTGTTTTCAACCAATAGAAATCCGATCGAATTGAAACTTGGTGGGTATTCGTAGAATATGCTGTTTAATTTGATGGTGTTGTCTGCTAAGCATTTAGTGAAGTATTGTTCGTCTTCTGCAATGGTTTTCAACTTTTTCACCATCTCTGTGTAGTCCACCACTCCATAGATGAATATCGGAGGTGTTTTTAATTGGGCTGCTGTTGTTTTGTTGGATATCCTCGTTCAGGTTACTCAAAGCGTCAAACTTGTTGTTGGTTGTTGTGGGTGTTGTATTGTTGGCATTAATTTTCCTTCTTTTTGTGTTAGTTGTTTTCACTACCTGCCATTCGTTTATCCCTTCATTGGATTCGAACCCATGGAAGTCTTCGTCACTTGTTGACGACAATCGATGATAATATACATTTTCATTAATTGTGGGATTTGGGCTATATCTCGTTGTTGTGTTTGCTTGGGCCGTTAGGGGTACCTGTGATTTTCCTGCTTGATGAATTAGTTGGTTGGATTCTATTTCCGATTCATATGAGGACGGCATTTTACTCATTTTTCCGATTCAGCGGTACGCCACTGGAAATCAGACAACAGACGTTATCAAGATAACATCTTGATTGAAGATAAGATAACACTTTTGGAGTCCCTTTTCTCACTATTTTTACTAATAAACTGTTTATATTGCGCTTATTATTATTATTATTATTTTGATCATTTGAACATGACTTCTGTTCATACAAATCAGTGTAATTTATGGGATTGTACATGAATAGAGGTAAGTTTCTTTAGTTCTGGAATATTTTGAATGCTTTGTACATTGTGAATATTCCTGAAAACTATGTATGGTAATCTAAATTATATCGAAACAATTGTGTAGTTTATTAGTGTCACTATTCTCCTCATAACACGTATTTCTGGTTTTAGCCTTTCAACATAAAATTTGTCAAAGAAGTTGAAAAGCATCCGGTGTTATACGATTTCAATCTACAAGAGTATTCAAGGAAGGACCAAACAGAAGCAGCATGGATCCTGGTTGGAAAAGAAGTGAACTTATCAGGTAAAGTATCTTTTTATTCTGTTGATACAATAAGTTTGTTTTAAGTATCTATTCATCATTACTTTGATGCGTCTATTAAAATTTATTGAATGCATCTGTAATATTGGTAAAGCGAACAAAAATAAATTGAAAAATACGAACAATTAAGTAAAATTCAATATTGAAAGAAATTTCTACACAACATGTTATTAGATGTGTTTTAGAGAATTTATGCTCATAACCTCTCTGCCTCTACGATGTAGTTGGGCCATTATCTGTATAATTATCATCATCTAATCTGCTAGATTAGAATGATAAACATATGAATCTCTTCAAAACCAATTAGAATACGAAAAGTTCTAGTCAAGCTGCATGACTTGATGAGCGAATTTTTTGACAATCATGCTGAAGAAATTTTCACAATAATTCTGAAATGAATTACTTTTCAAACGACAATGAGAGCATCTAATTTTTGTTTGATTTTGTCTTATAGCGGCCGAGTCTAAAGAAAGGTGGAGAAATTTAAGAAGTGCTTTAGGAAGAAATCTCAAACCCAAAGCGAGTGGCGGTGGGACCTCGAAAAAAAAACCATACTACCTGAGTCAAGCGAAGCGATGTTATTCCCTTCATGAAAATATCTGGAACGTCCACCGGAAATTTAACGCAAGAAAATAATCCAAGCCAAAGTTCCATATCCACAACAGATGATTCTGAAATTGAGGATGTGCTTCCGGTAAACGAAACTGTGCCTGGGTCGGTACCTTCAGATATCGTTGGAAACGAAAAACCCTCACCTACAGACCAACTCGGAACTTTCACTACACTTACTTTGCAAGACCCGGCTTCCATAACCCAGGCAGGCAGAGATCTACCAGTTAATGGAGCAATAGGTCCTAATCCTTTAAAGATGCGGAAACTATTATCAAATACCCAAAGTGATGTCGACAAAGCATTCTCCGACAATTTTTCGGCAAAGGCTACCAAACTCTCAAATCCGTCTCATAATGATATAAAGGAAGCAGGAATTGAGCATTTTCTAACCAGTCTAATTCCAGGTTTGATGAGTATGAGCGATTCTCAATTGAGAAGGTTCAAGAGGGAAACATTGCGTCTCATAGATGATATTCTATAGCCACTCCCTCACCCTCCAACATCTTCCACTCGTGAGAATCTTTAATTGCCTGCACCATCTAAAGTGAGGGGCCAAAATATTTAAAGGAGGATGATTATTACCTCGCTGTCCGACCGAAAACTCGATTTCTTTAAACACCCATATCTCCCGAAATACTGAACAGAATTTGATGAAATTTGGAGGAGATGATACGACCAACCTGTTCTTTCGATGTGACAACTTTCAAAATTCGAAAAAATCCGAAGGGGTTAACCTTAAATTTTTTTCAGAAAAAAAATCGATTGGGCTCAAATTTGGCTCATCGTAAGAGCATGTTGGTTGTATTATCTCTTCCAAATTTCATCAAATTCTGTTGAGTATTTCGGGAGATATAGGGGTTTAAAGAAATCGATATTTTTGGCCGGACAGCGAGGTAATAATCATCATCCTTTAAATATTTTTGCCCCTCACTTAAGATGGTGCAGGCAACCAAAGATTCAACGCGAAGTATTTTGTGTTGCCTGACCGATTTATTATCAGGCCCCGCCAACTCTTGGAATGCATTTGACCTTGAGCGATTCTTAGCACAGGACTGCATTCAGCCCTATGGCCGAGGAAGCGTTTGGATTTAGAGAGCTTTTGAACTTCATCATTTCATATTTATAATTATAAACTAAACTAAACTCTCTTGGTTCGAAAATAAGGTGGAAACAAGAAATCAACGAGTTGCCATACAGAAAAGATTCGAAATACAATAATGAGTATAATGTTTATACCCGGTAGAAATGTTTATAATAATATTACTAGAAATCTTGTGATCTGTGATACGATATATTGAATAAATAAATGATTTCATTGAAACATTCTATACAATTTGAACTTTGAATCAATAAGGACTCCTACTCCAACAATTTTCCAGGGCAAGCATAAAGTCTGAATACAAATATTTATTATCAAGGGCTTAGCAAGGGCTACGCCCTTGCATCAAACCTTTTTAATTCTTCATAATCATTATAATAATGTCTGTCGATATGGAATATAGTAATAATTTGACATTTGAACACATCGTTTGATGCATAATCAATTTCAATACTTTTGTCACTCGTTGATGAGATGAGATATCTGAAATTATAGATAAACTCTAAATATTCCATTCAATGCTGAAATGTCAGTTGAGCTCGCTGGATGTTGTTGCATTAGAGAGGACTAATACTATGTTGAAGAGCGAAGTGTCGACCTTGAAGGATGCTGTCAAACTTTCTAACTCAAGAGCGACAACTGAGGCCGGTAGCACATCGGAGTCTTCGTCGTACGTTGATCCGATTGAGTTATTGGATCGTGTAAAGCGAGCTAATAATCTCATTATACGACATGTTGCTGAGTCTGTAGATGAAGCAACTGATAAGTCTGAGTTTCGTGCCTTCTGAGCGCTCTTCAGACAAATCTATCGTGCGTACAACGTGATTGCGATATTTCCGCGTTTGTTTATTGTTGGGACACCGTGTACGTATCCCGCGTCGAATTAGGAATTGAAATATATTCGTATCGCAGAAGTGCATGTTAGGTGGCCGATAAGGATTTCCCACGAAAATTTATTTAAACACGATGTGAAAAATGTAATAAAAACCGAATAGAGTCGGTGGGTGAATATTTCAGTGACAAACATGATCGGGTTCATAAAATTGTCCTGGATAGTATGGATCATGTATGTGTTGGAGGTTGGGAAATGCTCGGGAAACAGGTGAGGATGCATTGTTTCGCATTCGCGCAATTTTTCGTGTTTTAGAAAAAAATAACCGAGAATTAGGTTACATTAAATGATGCCATATTGGACTGATCACAATTTCATGGTGAAATTCCATCAATTGTTATGTTATAAAGAAATTATTAAAAATTAATGTGGCATTATTTGAATGCGCAACCTATCCTGAAAGTTGCAAACCGCTATTTATTTCCGTTCTCAAATTATCGTGGAAATCATAATATTTTTCCGTGATTTTTTTAAAATTTTCTAGTGGTACGATTCCCACAAAATTTCACACACGTCTTTATGTCGATATTCTATATTTAAATACCAAGATTCAATTCGATCGGGTCTGTATTTTTTGAGTTATCGGGAAAATATTATTCCAGTTGGGTATAACTCCGAAACCGTTGGATCGATTATGCCCAAAATCGAACTTAACACCATTCGGTCGCGCAACCTACCCAGAGAATTGCAAGTTCCTATCTCCTTTCATTCGAAAGTCATCGAAGCAACGGTCATCCACCCAGCTACTGAACTTACTCAAGGCTGCTCGGATCTCCATCAATATAGATCCGATCGTGTTCAAACTTGGAACTTGGTGGTAGAGTTAGGTTCTGAAGGCTCTCGCAAAATTTCAGCGATTTCGAGCGTATAGTTTCTGATATATAGAATTTTTTAAATGATTTTCAATAATTTTTTAAAAATTTTCTAGTGATACGTTCTTCAAGAAATTATTCACGAATTTTCGCATTGGCATTTTACAACTAATAACCATGTTTGAATGGGATCGGTTTTGAATTTTTTGATTTATTGAGGAAATAACAACCAAATTTCAGATGGATATAACTCCAAAACCGTTTGGCCAATTATGCATTTAAACAAACTCAGATGTCGCATTCAGACGCACAACCTAACCTGAAAATTTCAAGTCACTATCTCTTTCCGTTCTCAAGTTATCGTGACGTAAATAATATATTTTAATAATTTTTTTTTAATTCTCTAGCGATACGATTCTCACAAAATTTCACAAACATCCTTGGGTTTGTATTCTACAACTACTTACCAAGTTTCAATTCGATCGGATTAGTATTGGTTGGAAACAAAATTATTACTCGGAAACCATTGGGCCGATTATGCCCATTAACGAACTTGTCGGACGTATTGGGTTGCGCGAACTATCCTGAAAGTTTCAAGTCGCTATCTCTTTCCGTTCTCAAGTTATCCTGGCAACGGCCGCCCTAAATAATCAAATTTGGCCTCAAATTCTTCATCAAGGAGTCGAACCCAATCGTTTGAGAACATTTTCGGCGAAAATTCGAAAATTACAGACAATTGGGCAAAATGATAACGCGATGTTCCCCAGAACATACGCGCAACAACTAACTTATTCTATTTCTTGATGTCCGGACGATATTTGGTGCTTTAAATTGGCTCATTTGGCAGAAGATCCTGTATTTTTTCTGTGATTGGTGGTGAGTATAATAATGTGGTTGCAGATCACATAAATATAAATTACTTCCTTCAGTTGATAACTATGTGAAACACTCGACACTTCAATACTGCAGCTAACGAATCCCGCCACATATATGTATAGTTTTTAATTACAGTTCAAAACCCTTCACACATTAATTACACTTTAATATAATAAATCTAAAATTTATTTGCTACAAACAGCATAATACTTATTACTGAACTTGAAATTAATAACAAATATGTCAAAGTGTGTGAGATATCCTGGTGTCTGAGATCTAAGGAGAGTCCATGTTCTAATAACTACGTATACTATCGGGTCCCATTGCAACGATAAACCATCCAGGGACTCACTCAAAAACACACACAAAATTTCATCGAAATCGTCGATTAGGAGGAGTTACGATGACGTACACACTTGCAGTAGAATTTGAGGTAATTGTTTGGAACTAAAACAACCGTGCTGGAGAAGGGAAAAAAATTGTACTTACCAAGTTTGGGCCCCAGATTACAAAAATGATAGCGAGAAGTCTGCAATTCCTTTAGTTTTTTCAAAAAAAAATTCCAAAGTTTCATTCAGGTAGGTGAGGTTAATCATAATTCTAGCCAGTTTTCCCCTATTTTCTCAATCAATAATCGTTGGAAATGATTTTATTATCAATTTCTGAGCGTTTCCTGCAAAATAAAGCCTTCATTTCGTCGAAATCGACGATTTTATACATTGTTTATTTTCGTTACGGCAGCCATTTCAATTCCACTTTCGGCTGTCAACCGTCGCGACTGGTGCAACGTTGCCAATGTCTCATACTTGTAGTTAAATTTACGTTGATTAGTTCGAATATTGTTTCGAGATAATGACGTATTAAGGTTATCATCATTTGCGTATCCTATGAACGCTTCAACTTCTGGTGATGGTTGAGCTGTCAGTTTTCGCGACCTTTATTTTATTCGCGTTAGTTTATTCATTGTGATATATTCGATATTTCTTTTTGATTCTTCCTCTTGTACAGCTTTTTCGTCAATTTTTTTGATAAACCATTTTATTTTACCCTTTCTTTAAAGAATTTCTGTTAAGTTTTATATGAATTTATTTTTTATATTATATGTATTCAAAGTGTCTATTAATTTTAGAATTTCTGTTATGTTTGGTTATGGTTCAACATCATCATCCCTATTTACCATATTATCCCAATTGCCTTTCTGTCCTTTGACTCCCCAAAAATCCCTTCCTGGCAAAGTCAGCCCATACCTCCCCGTGGTCTTTGCTGGATTACTCTTCCAGTATGTAATTATTTGACATTTAAAAATGAACATGTTTTTATATAATATGCAGTTTCACCAATTCCGAAATATTTTGCTAAACTTATACCTTCTTGCTGATATTTCTTTTATCACTCTATAATTCATTTCTACTAAGATTGGACAAGTTATCGAAAATGGGTTCTCCCAATCCCATCCACTATTTGTAAGTTACTGGCCATTCGATTTGAGACATTGGCAACGTTGCACCAGTCGCGACGGTTGACAGCCGAAAGTCGAATTAAAATGGCTGCCGTAAGGAAAATAAACAATGTATAAAATCGTCGATTTCGACGAAATGAAGGCTTCATTTTGCAGGAAACGCTCAGAAATTGATAATAAAATCATTTCCAACGATTATTGATTGAGAAAATAGAGGAAAACTGGCTAGAATTATGAATAACCTCACCTACCAAAATGAAACTTTGGAATTTTTTTTTGAAAAAACTAAAGGAATTGCAGACTTCTCGCTATCATTTTCGTAATCTGGGGCCCAAACTTGGTAGGTACAATTTTTTTCACTTCTCCAGTACGGTTCTTTTAGTTCTAAACAATTACCGAATTTGATATATGTATTAAGATAGGTATACGAATATAGCCCCATTTTTTCAGTAAATTCATCGTTTCCTCCAGAGGAAACCTAAAAGTCTACTGGAACATACCCACGTTCCAATGCAGATCTTACGAGTGGAACTTCACGGAGATCGCAGAAAAATACGGTATCGTCCAGAACCCAAACGACGAATTCAGGGGTGCAAACATAACTATTCTATATGACCCCAGGTACTTCCCCGCCATCTTGAACGAAAACGGCAGGGTCGTAGATAGAAATGGGGGCATCCTCCAAGACGGAAACTTACAGACACATCTCAAGTTGTTCCAAGATTCCATCAACGAGCAAATACCGAACGAGAACTTCTCAGGTAAATTAAAGAAGTATTACCAGCTATTATTTATCCAAGACCCAGCAGAATGTAATAAATACAGGGTGTCCCAAGTTCGAGTGCCTATTAGACGTTTCTGGAGAACCGGACATATTTGAAATCTGAAAATGGGTATTATGATATTGCTTGAAATTCTCTACAGAGCTAAATTATTTTCGAAGCCCAATCACTTCCGGAAGTGAAAATAAATTTGAAGACATTTTTTTTTTCAAGTTTTGCATTCCTGCTATGATCAAGTATTCAATGCTGAATACATTTCTGTTAAAACCATTGTATTCATTTGAATATTTTTCAAAATATCGAAAAAAAACCGGGAAAAAAGTCAAATATATTTAGTCAGTATTATGTTCATTATTCTTGTTTTAAAGATCCTGAGCGTGAACCGTTTTTAGAACATCGAAGAGGAAGAATGTGGAAAGGTTATGCATCTTTTGAATTTCAGAAATATCATCACAGGGTGTTTCAAATTTTGTGTCGAAAATTGTGATAAAAAATTGGCCATTACTTCTGTTTTGCAAATTAGAACCCTATTTTTTATGTTCGTTGGATTCTGCGGTGAATAATAATGATAGTTTTCTTACATGATTATGCTCCTAAATTAAATAATTTCTGAGTTTTTTTTTTAATTTAGGAACATAATCATATTAAAAAACTATCATTAATTTTCACCGCAGAAACCAACGCAATCATAAAAAAATAGGGTTCTAATTTGAAAAACAGAAGTTATGGCCAATTTTTGATCACAATTTTCGACACAAAATTTGAAACACCCTGTGATGATATTTCTGAAATTGAAAAGATGCATGATCTTTCCACATTCTTCCTCTTCGATGTTCCAAAAACGGTTCACGCTCAGAATGTTTAAAACAAAAATAATGAATATAATACTGACAAAAGTCCCCTCTCACAAATATACTCCTCTGAAGGCACATGGATCTCTTGACGAAGAATCATCGTCTCTATTTCTCAAAGATATTCACTCTTGTTCATAGAAATCCCTTCAATATTTAGTTGCCTCCTCCTAAGGAGGATCTCTTTCAAAACCAGGTCTGACCACTAATGTAGGGCTATCATCTCCCATAGATTTGTGATGAAATAACACGATTTTCCCATAACATACGCGTAAAAGATATGTCATCATGACATTCATATTTTTATTTTTGAAGGTTCTCGGAAAATACGACCATAGACAACATATCATACGACGATTCGCATGCGCTACCAGCACTACCGCTTCGCTACCGAACTCACAAAAGGCTGCGCGGTTCTCCAACAATATAGATCCGATCGTGTTCAAACTTGGAATTCTGCAGTAGAGTCAGGTTCTGAAGGCTCTTCCAAAATTTCAGCCATGCCGGAGGAATAGTTTATGATATATAGATTTTTTTTCAATAATTTTTAATTATTTTTTTTTTAATTTTCTAGTTATACCATCCTCACGAAATTATGCAAGAATTTTCGCGTTGGCATTCTACAACTAATAACCATGTTTGAATTCAATCGGTTTTGTATTCTTCGAGTTAATGAGGAACAAAAAACAACCAAATTTCAGAAAATTTCAGATGGATATAACTCTAAAACCGTTTGGACGATTATGCTCATAAACAAACTCAAATGTCACATTCAGGTGCACAACCTAACCTGAAATTTTCAAGCCGCTATCTCTTTCCATTCTCAGGTTATCGTGACAACAAAAATATTTTTTTCAAATAATTATGCTCATAAACAAACTCAAATGTCACTTTCAGGTGCACAACCTAACCTGAAATTTTCAAGCCGCTATCTCATTCCGTTCTCAAGTTATCGTGACAACAAAAATATTTTTTAATAATTTTTTTAAAATTTTCTAGCCATACGATTCGCGCAAAATTCCACAAACGTGCTTAGGTTCATATTCTACAACTACCCACCAAGTTTCAATTCGATCGGATTTATATTGGTTGAACACAAAATTATTACTCGGAAATCACTGGGCCGATTATGCCCATTAACGAACTTGTCCGTCGTATTGGGATGCGCCAGATGGCATCAGAAGCATTATTTTTTGCATGGCGGTTTTGCAAAATGACATAGCATCTAGAGAATGTTCGAAATTTAATTTCAATTCGAAGCCATTTCAAGCCACAAAAACTGGTTGTTTTCAAATATTCTAATGTGTTAATTTCATCAAATTCATCATTTTTTAAACGTTTATGAAGAAAATAAGCATATTTTACTGTTCCATGCGTCATGAAGTTTGATTCTATTCGACGAAATTTCATCCGATTCATTGGACCACAGAACGGCGAATGTTTTGTTAAACGGTAATAGAATGACGGCAATCAGGCTTGGATATATACCACAACAAAAAAAAGCACTGACGTGAAGTCAGTACTCTTTGGCGCGCGTGTTCACGGTGGCTAATTTGAATTGAATGATGAGTACTTCAAGCTCAGTGGATAGAGCGAGCCGAAGATCTACCCAAAGGATAGTGGACACCATTCACTGTCGGTTCGAAAATTAACAGTGCTGTATCTAAGCTGCCATCAGGATAGAGTAACAAAGTTGGAAAAGAACACAACTGACTCTCCTTAGTCGCACAAGCTCCTAGAAGATTTGGGAGGGTCAGTATAATCCTAATCATGTTTATAGCACGCGCGCCAAAGCAGATTGACTTTTTACACTTTTTCTTTCATTGTTAAGTCACTCTGCTTTTGCGCGCGTGCTACAAACATGATTAGGATTATACTGACCCTCCCAAATCTTCTAGGAGCTTGTGCGACTAAGGAGAGTCAGTTGTGTTCTTTTCCAACTTTGTTACTCTATCCTGATGGCAGCTTAGATACAGCACTGTTAATTTTTGAACCGACAGTGAATGGTGTCCACTATCCTTAGGGTAGATCTTCGGCTCGCTCTATCCACTGAGCTTGAAGTACGCAACATTCAATTCAAATTAGCCACCGTGAACACGCGCGCCAAAGAGTACTGACTTCACGTCACTGCTTTTTTTTTTCAAGTTCCTTTAACAAATATAGCTATCAATACAGTTTGGCTGTTAGCTTTACTGTAGATCAAAAAAAATTGCGGTTGTGGGACCTCCCTTAGGAAAGCAATTGCCTCTTCTCCAAATCCGAACGTATTTTAATATAGATCTACCGAATATAGTTATTTATAAATTTGCCTCAGGGCTACCATACAGACATTTCAACTCAGAAACAACGCTATTTCCCCCAAACTGACTTCTGTCCGTGCACTGAATTGACATGAATATTCTTTTAAAACCTCACAATATCGGCTCATTACTCCCAACATAACCCAAACAACCCAAAACCATTCACTTCTCGTCTGCGCATGCGCAATATACTCGTGGCTGCAAGTCCTCCCAAAACTACACACCTCACAAAAAACTCCAATTCTCCAACACTAGTGGTTCAGAAGATATCGCTTCTTGAATCCACGCATGCGCAGACCCTCACCAGGGGATTCTATAGAGGAATAGCATCCGCCACCCCAAAATCCCTATCCTCTCTGACGGAAGCACCAGCAGTTAAATCACTGATGGTCTGCTCATGCGCATAACGAAAAATGCCCGTAAGGGGTACATCAATTTCAAAATTAGCCCCAGGGCCACGGTACGGACCCTTTTACTCGGAAACATCGCTACATCCCCCAAACTGACTTGTCCTTGCACTGAATTGCCATGAATATTCTTTTGAAACCTCACAATATCGGCTCAGCACTCCCAACATAACCCATACAACCCGAAAACAGTCACTTCTCTTCTGCGCATGCGCAATCTACTTGCGGCTAAAAGTCCTCTCAAAATCACACACCTTACAAAAAACTCCGATTCTCCAACACTAGTGGTTCAGGAGATATCGCATCTTTAATCTACGCATGCGCAGACCCTCATCAGGGATCTGGATTCTATGGAGGAATAGCATCCGCCACCCCAAAACCCCAATCCTCTCTGACGAAAACTACAGCAGTTAAATGACTTCTCATCTGCGCATGCGCACAACGAAATATGCCCAGAAAAGGAAGCATGAACCTCAAAAAAATAGGTTTCGGCATTTTAAGCAAAATATTCCGCAAAATAGTAGTAATTTATTGATTTTTTTCATGTCACGTGATCTACACGAAATTTTGCAAAAGTGTTTGCATTGGTCTTTTGCATCTAACTACTGAGTTTCAATTTAATCAGATCAGTATTTTTCGAGTTATCGTGAAAACAAAATTTTAAAATTTTTGAAATTTTTTTTTGCCACTTTAGGCTCGTCCGGTCATAACAAAACTTCGCAGGCATATAAAGGTCGTTCCGTTCGAGAGTTATCGTGCTAACGGCTGGCCGTCCGGCCGGACCGGACGGACAGAATTGAATTTGACCTCGAATTCTTCATCAGGGAGTCGAACCCAATCGTTTGAGACCATTTAAGAAAAAAAATTCGAAAAATACAGACATTGTGACGGAATGAGAGCACGCTGTTCCTTGCGGAACACGCGCGCAAAAAGACTAGTAGACTACGTTCTTGTTGTACTGGTTAGTGCCAACCTCTTTACTTTTTCTTAATTAAGTGATGAGAATCATTTTCTATAATTTCATCAAACAAATTTAATTATGGAAGGATTCTTTTTGGCGCTCTTGTTCCTCGGAACATAGTGCTTATCAATTTGCCCAAATGTCTGTAATTATTTTGTTTGACCACTATATCTCGCCATTCAAAGAGTTTCCATATAGCACCTACCGCGAAGACGCACACACATGGAATTCAATGTAAATCTTTTTCGCTCTGCCCTCACGAATAAGACGATTTTACGAAGTCCTCGCTAACTCAAAATAGAAATTACTCGAGAAAATCATTCTGTGCCACCCCAAAACGAGCCAGATACAGTCCACACCCCCGGGAATGGATGATAGCCTCCCTCTGGAAGCACCACTCTGGTTTATCGGGAAGAACAATTGCCAGGTAGGTGCAAAACCAGATCTTTTTGATTGGCGATCATATTCATTCCAATTCAATTAGTGTGAAGTCAACACTAAAGCTAGCACTAGCTGGTGGGAAGGAAAATACAGCTAAATTGTGATTTTATTCCATTTAATTCAGTCTTCAGTTTACGAAAGGCTTTTCTATGAATTTCCAACGACTGACAAGTCAACAAGTGCTTTTTAGGTCGAAATTTTTGAGTATTCTCCAAAAATTATCGTTGAGGTGTAATTCGATTCGGAATGACATGTAGATAGTTTTTGAGAAAATGCTAAGGCCGCTCGTAAAAATTGCTTCAGTTATAAACAATTAAGTGAAAAAAAAAGCACTGACGTGAAGTCAGTACTCTTTGGCGCGCGTGTTCACAGTGGCTAATTTGAATTTAATGATGAGTACTTCAAGCTCAGTGGATAAAGCGAGCCGAAGATCTACCCAAAGGATAGTGGACACAATTCTCTGTCGGTTCAAAAATTAACAGTGCTGTATCTAAGCTGCTATCAGGATAGAGTAACAAAGTTGGAAAAGAACACAACTGACCCTCCTTAGTCGCACAAGCTCCTACACGGAAAAAAATGATCCAGAACGACGTCGTACGAACGTGTAACATATACCAGTAACATGAATTTCCTATATTAACGATATAATGTTTCAATGATTTAGAAACCCTTTCCGATACGAATCAAAAAATCAATCTTTCTAGAAATCGTGGTCCAATGACAGATTTCCAGCTTATCGATCGAATAGAGCATTATATACGCGTTATATTCTCAACCATACTATAAAATTTCGCACGGTTCTAGTATTCCCGTCGTATAAATGGAATTATCCCGTCTGTTCGAAATGAACATTCGTTGTTCAAGAAGAGAAGATAATGACCCAATGACCGCCTAAATCTTCACAAACTTGCAGTAGGTTGCGGAAGTTGTGTTGTGTAGGGCATTTCCATTTGTGAAGCGATTCAGTAATATTTTATTATTTTTATATTTGTGCGAAGAACAATGTATACTTATAAGTACCTACTTATCTGAGCGATTTCAAGAATGGAAGCCTTCCTGAAGGATTTAAATTTGGAATATATTTTAAGATTTCTATAGGTAAGTACCTACACGCCATTCGCTTATTGATTGATAGTGTATGATACTTGGAAAATATTTTCTTTAATTCTTTGAGTATGAATTCATGTCTGTATACATCAGAATCGTTAATTTTTTTTAAGTATGTATATACGTCAGTAATACCCAACTCTGAGAATAAATTCTTTTTGTTCAGGGGGACATTTTTGATGTTTCATTATTACAACTTTCAAACTATAAGAGATAGCGGAAATCTAATATCATATCCTTGGTTTATTTTTAGAGAAACTGATGAAATGATACTATCCGCGTTTTTTCCTATCTTCTTTTGGTTTGATTTATAAACGAAAATCGGAATAATGGCTAAATTGAAAACGAATCATAACAACTTTCTCCGAAACAATAACATTATACAGACATTTTTGCGTAGAATACAGGGACTTATTCACATTGTTTGTAGAGGTTCAAATTATAAAAAAATATGAGGTTAATTTGCAGTTTATCGCCCCTCACCAGTTTTCAATATATTTTACATATTTGGGCAGGTTAGAGGTTAGGTTAGTTTAGGTTAGCTATAAAAAACAACGTCAAAAATACATTTCTTATCATTTTGAATAATGTAAAATGAAGAAAATAATTGGAGTATTGAAAAATGTTTTTGTTATGAATGAAAATCATCAGTGATCGTTTTAAAATTTTCCTTCATTAACATTGCCAAAAAATCGAAATTACACATCCAATTATAATCTCAGTTCACATCTGCAATCTATGAAGATGATTATAACTCAAACAGCTTTTTAATTTGAGATGTTACATCGAACATCTAATTACATATTTACATTGGGATGGGGGAAATCAAAAATACTTTGGATACGTTTAGATGCGATTCTTGATGATTATGATTCATACATCCATAAGAATAATGACGGAATAAAACCATTTTGAAAAAAATCAGCCCCTGATTTATTTGCTTATCTATTGTACATTTTTCTTTCAGATGAGGAAATTGATCAAGGGTCCGTTAAAATGCTTAACCAAGACACGTTGAAAATATTGATCCCGAACATTGGTCCTCGCTTTAAATTTCAAACGGCACTCGCTCTTCATGTAAGAAATGGAAGTGCCAGTGTGAGTATTATGTTGTACCTATTATGATTCAAATTTTTATAACTGATTACATTTTTAAAACTCCAGAATTTTCCGATGAAATTCATTATTCAAGGCTATCAATGATATGCTAATATTAGAATCATCAAATTGCATCATCAATTTGCATCATTTTTTCTCCAAATGGTTCTTTTCATTCTGTTAATAATTTTTTTTTTTTCAGTACGAATCGCCCAGTATTGGACAAACTCCAATATTCGAATCTACAGACACTGACGGCGAAAGTAACTCTTTTTCTGAGGAATCAGAATTTGAGTCCATTTTGAATGAAATTCATTAGAACACGAACCCTTCATTGACTTCAGTATTACCGAATTAATGTATATATACCTTTTGTAGTATTAAAGCTAGTCATTTTTTATGTTATTTATAATATTTTATAGTGTTATGTATATGTGACAGACTGGCACAAGAATTGTTATTAATTTTTATTGAATATTTTCTATTTTAGAATTTTAGATGTTTATTTTCATTATGTGAAGAGATCAATAAATTTTTCCAGGATAAAATCGTTTTTGTTTGTCTTGAAGTTTTTTATAATATTTCTATCTATTCTGATGATGTTCGATTTCTTGTTCATCTGGCTGATATTGATCTCATCTGATACATATGGATGTGCTTGAAGAAATGATCAAAATGATTCGAAAAAACTTCTTTTTCGAATAATTTTTCTCGGTTCTCCGGGCTCATACGTATAAATATAATAATAGATCATCATCTGCCAGATAAACGAGAAATGAAGACTCATATGATGAGGTTACTAGTTTTATATTACAAGATTCAAGATTACAGGTTTATATGATGAGATTACTAAATTCATATAACTGAATCATAAGTCTAATATGACTGGAATATAACCAATGTATAACAATAATGCTAGGTTCGAAAGCGGGACTAACTAGTACTCAAAATCGTTGGTATACTGTTAATCTGATTAGATTCTCATCTTTATATGCTCGGGATTCTACATTGGTATACGATGGTTCTAGTTCCATATGTCAAAATCATCAGATCCTTCAGACCTGACTGTTACTAATAATATGAAAGTAGATTAGTTTCAAGATCCGGATGCGTGTTATGAATAGGTGCTGCAGTCAGATAAGATTAGATGTAAGTTCTTCTGTCACGCCGAGTATATGAAATTCAGTTAGTCAGTATATGAATTTCATATATTAGAAGCAATATTTTTTTTCCGTGTAGAAGATTTGGGAGGGTCAGTATAATCCTAATCATGTTTATAGCTTTTGCGCGTATATTCTATTGTCCATTCTTCTGTATTGGACACCCTTAATCGAATTTTTTTCTTTTTCAGCGCAAGTTCCGGGGAACAGTGTTCTATCATTTTGCACAAATGTCTGTAAGTTTTTGCTGAACATGGTCTCAAACGATTGATTAGAAATCTCTTTCGCAGAAATAATAATGCTCTTTTGTTGGGTGATCTCAACGCTAGACACGAATCTTGGAATTGCATCGACCGAAATACCAACGGTTATACTTTATTCAGGATCCTTGAAACCAACAACGAATTAAACTTACACATCCCGAATAGACCCACTCACTACCCATATAACGGTTCAACACCGTCAACAATTGACCTGATTTTCTCCAAAAACATAAGTAGAATATCGGAACTAGATTCGAGTTGCCAACTATGCTCTGATCACAATCCGGTAATCTTCGACATTGACATCGATACAATCGAAAAAGTACCCGAAAAGTTAGCAAACAACTCTTCAGCCACTAACTGGGATACTTATCGTAAATTACTGGATAAAAAAATAACAATTAATAACAACATTAAAACTGCCGAAGACATCGAACTGGAAGTTGGAAAATTCACAGAGGCCCTCAAGTATGCCCGCAAAAAATCTACCCCACTTAACCCTATAAAACCACCACAACACAAACTCCCTACACATATCATAGAGCAAATCAAGTACAGAAATAGAGTCAGAAAACGTTGACAATCTCTCAGATCCCGAGCCGACAAAGAATTATTGAATCACCTTACCCATGCTATCCAATCCCAATTAATCCTTTTCAAAAACCAAATGTGGGAAGAATAACTTTCGAAAATAAATCCCAAAGATAACTCTCTCTGGAAAACAGCCCAGAACTTCAACAAAGAATTCAGCGGTATTCCCACATTGAAACAAGATTCTACCACATTTACCACGGATCTAGAAAAGTCGGCAATACTTGCGGAAATCTTTGAAAAAGCCCACAATATCTCCCAGTTAGATGACACAGAACAGGCAAACATTAAAAACACTGTTAAGGAATATCTATCCGAAAACAGAAACACACAACCAGGTCAATTGTACTTAACTAACCCGAACGAAATTGCCGAAGTAATTAAAAAATTTCCTAACAACAAGGCACCAGGCTTGGACGAGATCGATAACAGACTTATCAAAAACCTCTCTAAAAAAGCAATTGTGCAGTTGAATTACTTGAAAAACTCAATAATAAAAATAAAAATACAACATTGGCCAAATACATGGAAAACGGCAATAGTTGCACCAATTCCAAAACCAGGAAAAAATAAATCACACCCGGAAAATTATAGGCCGATAAGTCTGTTATCGCATCTCAGCAAAGTCGTTGAAAAAGTTGTTTTGAATAAAATTAAAATTTGTATCAAACAACTGAAAATCAGAGATGACCACCAATTTGGTTTCAAGGAAAAGCACAGCTCGACACAGCAAGTCTGCAGGATCATAATAGATATAATTAAAAGCTTCAACGACAAAAACCTCACTGTCATGCTTTTATTAGATATAGAAAAGGCGTTCGATAAGGTATGGATCGATGGCTTGATCTATAAAATGATCTGGTTAGACTTTCCACCCTTCATAATAAAAATCATAAATTCATATCTAACTAACAGAAATTTTCAAGTGAAAATCAGAAATAAACTGTCAAATTACAAAAATATTCCTGCAGGCATCGTACAAGGATCAGTCCTCGGACCTAGACTGTTCAATATCTACGTCCAGGACATCCCAAAGTACGAACATACCAATATCGCTCTATTCGCAGATGATACGGCCATATATGCCCATTCAAACTGTGCAGAAGAAGCGAACAACGAGCTAAAAAAACATCTCAAAATCCTACAAAAATATTTTGACAGATGGGAAATAAAACTGAATGAAGGCAAATCTGAGCAAATCGTGTTTAGTAGAAGAGTGAATGACAAAACTATCCGCCACCCTATCAAAATTGGAAATATTGAGATATTTCCCAAAGACTCGGTCAAATATCTGGGCATAGAACTAGATAAGAGATTGAACTTTCACACGCAGATTAAAACCTTGGTAAACAAGGCATATGCGCCTAAGAAAAAACTATATCCTCTATTGTGCAGAAAGAGTAAATTAGACCAAAAAAACAAAAGCCTTATCTACACCTCCCTCATACGTCCCATAATATCATACGCGGCCCCGGCCTTCTGCCATCTCCGTCCTTCCCCCTTGAGACCGCTACAAAATTTCCAAAACAAAGTCCTTCGACTCATTACAAACAAACCATTTTTCACCAGAATCTCTGAATTGCACAAAATTTCCGGGCTCCCCACAATCAGAGAATTTTTCGATCAAATCGCGAGCAACTTCTACGAAAATCAGTGTCGGGTAAGCGTCCTCACCAAAAACATGGTTAGAACGAGGGCACATAATTTAGAACCTCAAAGCCCCCATCCCCTTCCATACCAATACCTTCCCATATTCCTCAAACATTCTTCCAATCCATAACAATATCCCAAAACACTGCTATTAAAACGATATAATAAAAGTATCACATAGGCACCGTCTCTTCTTAGCTGGGAGCAACACCGCGAACGACGTGGCCCCACCCCCTCTTCGGGAAGCCTAATCGACCGAAAGGGTATTGACCCAATAGCGGGACGAGCCGGCCAGCGAGGAGGAGGCATGGCTACGCCCAGCGAATGGCGCTTTCAGCTAGAAAAGACGAATGCCTATTGTCATAATGATGGTTGCAAAAGAAAAAACCGCGCAATCTGTATATATTGTGAATTTTTTTGTAAATAATCCTTCTCCCCTTTTTCGTCAATGAAAAGCAGGTTTTTTATTATTTTTCCTGCAGAATCCGATCACATCACAAAAATACCCAAATCCCAATAATAAATAAACCTCCCCACCAATTACTTGAAGTATCGATATACATTAGAAAAAATTGTAAATATAGCTAATACTGTTTAGTAGGAACTATAAATGTAGTAAAATTATTATAAGTGTGACATATTTCATAGACTGTAACATAATAGGAGAAATAAACGTTTTTGATTTGATTTGAATACACTGAAGCCAAGCAGCGTCGGGCGCAGATAGTACTTGGATGGGTGACCGCTTGGGAACACCGCGTGCTGTAAACTTTTTCAATTTGGCTTCGATGTGTCAAATTTCAGTAATTTTCATAATTAAACGTAATAATGTGTTAATAAATGATAATTCATAGCTGTATTCGTTTTTGCGCGTATGTTCTGGGGAACATCGCGTTATAGTTTTGCCCAAATGTCTGTAACTTTCGAATTTTTTGACGAAAATGGTCTCAAACGATTAAGTTCGACTCCCCAATGAAGAATTCGAGGTCAAATTTGATTCTGTCCGTCCGGCCGTCCGGCCGTTGCCACGATAACTTGAGAACGAAAAGAGCTAGCGACTTGAAATTTTCAGGTTAGGTGGCGCATCCCAATACGACGGACAAGTTCGTTAATGGGGATAATCGGCCCAGTGGTTTCTGAGTAATAATTTTGTTTTCAACCAATAGAAATCCGATCGAATTGAAACTTGGTGGGTATTCGTAGAATATGCTGTTTAATTTGATGGTGTTGTCTGCTAAGCATTTAGTGAAGTATTGTTCGTCTTCTGCAATGGTTTTCAACTTTTTCACCATCTCTGTGTAGTCCACCACTCCATAGATGAATATCGGAGGTGTTTTTAATTGGGCTGCTGTTGTTTTGTTGGATATCCTCGTTCAGGTTACTCAAAGCGTCAAACTTGTTGTTGGTTGTTGTGGGTGTTGTATTGTTGGCATTTATTTTCCTTCTTTTTGTGTTAGTTGTTTTCACTACCTGCCATTTGTTTATCCCTTCATTGGATTCGAACCCATGGAAGTCTTCGTCACTTGTTGACGACAATCGATGATAATATACATTTTCATTAATTGTGGGATTTGGGCTATATCTCGTTGTTGTGTTTGCTTGGGCCGTTAGGGGTACCTGTGATTTTCCTGCTTGATGAATTAGTTGGTTGGAATCTATTTCCGATTCATATGAGGACGGCATTTTACTCATTTTTCCGATTCAGCGGTACGCCACTGGAAATCAGACAACAGACGTTATCAAGATAACATCTTGATTGAAGATAAGATAACACTTTTGGAGTCCCTTTTCTCACTATTTTTACTAATAAACTGTTTATATTGCGCTTATTATTATTATTATTATTTTGATCATTTGAACATGACTTCTGTTCATACAAATCAGTGTAATTTATGGGATTGTACATGCATAGAGGTAAGTTTCTTTAGTTCTGGAATATTTTGAATGCTTTGTACATTGTGAATATTCCTGAAAACTATGTATGGTAATCTAAATTATATCGAAACAATTGTGTAGTTTATTAGTGTCACTATTCTCCTCATAACACGTATTTCTGGTTTTAGCCTTTCAACATAAAATTTGTCAAAGAAGTTGAAAAGCATCCGGTGTTATACGATTTCAATCTACAAGAGTATTCAAGGAAGGACCAAAGAGAAGCAGCATGGATCCTGGTTGGAAAAGAAGTGAACTTATCAGGTAAAGTATCTTTTTATTCTGTTGATACAATAAGTTAGTTTTAAGTATCTATTCATCATTACTTTGATGCGTCTATTAAAATTTATTGAATGCATCTGTAATATTGGTAAAGCGAACAAAAATAAATTGAAAAATACGAACAAATAAGTAAAATTCAATATTGAAAGAAATTTCTACACAACATGTTATTAGATGTGTTTTAGAGAATTAATGCTCATAACCTCTCTGCCTCTACGATGTAGTTGGGCCATTATCTGTATAATTATCATCATCTAATCTGCTAGATTAGAATGATAAACATATGAATCTCTTCAAAACCAATTAGAATACGAAAAGTTCTAGTCAAGCTGCATGACTTGATGAGCGAATTTTTTGACAATCATGCTAAAGAAATTTTCACAATAATTCTGAAATGAATTACTTTTCAAACGACAATGAGAGCATCTAATTTTTGTTTGATTTTGTCTTATAGCGGCCGAGTCTAAAGAAAGGTGGAGAAATTTAAGAAGTGCTTTAGGAAGAAATCTCAAACCCAAAGCGAGTGGCGGTGGGACCTCGAAAAAAAAACCATACTACCTGAGTCAAGCGAAGCGATGTTATTCCCTTCATGAAAATATCTGGAACGTCCACCGGAAATTTAACGCAAGAAAATAATCCAAGCCAAAGTTCCATATCCACAACAGATGATTCTGAAATTGATGATGTGCTTCCGGTAAACGAAACTGTGCCTGGGTCGGTACCTTCAGATATCGTTGGAAACGAAAAACCCTCACCTACAGACCAACTCGGAACTTTCACTACACTTACTTTGCAAGACCCGGCTACCATAACCCAGGCAGGCAGAGATCTACCAGTTAATGGAGCAATAGGTCCTAATCCTTTAAGGATGCGGAAACTATTATCAAATACCCAAAGTGATGTCGACAAAGCATTCTCCGACAATTTTTCGGCAAAGGCTACCAAACTCTCAAATCCGTCTCATAATGATATAAAGGAAGCAGGAATTGAGCATTTTCTAACCAGTCTAATTCCAGATTTGATGAGTATGAGCGATTCTCAATTGAGAAGGTTCAAGAGGGAAACATTGCGTCTCATAGATGATATTCTATAGCCACTCCCTCACCCTCCAACATCTTTCACTCGTGAGAATCTTTAATTGCCTGCACCATCTAAAGTGAGGGGCCAAAATATTTAAAGGAGGATGATTATTACCTCGCTGTCCGACCGAAAACTCGATTTCTTTAAACACCCATATCTCCCGAAATACTGAACAGAATTTGATGAAATTTGGAGAAGATGATACGACCAACCTGTTCTTTCGATGTGACAACTTTCAAAATTCAAAAAAATCCAAAGGGGTTAACCTTAAATTTTCTTCAGAAAAAAAATCGATTGGGCTCAAATTTGGCTCATCGTAAGAGCATGTTGGTTGTATTATCTCTTCCAAATTTCATCAAATTCTGTTGAGTATTTCGGGAGATATAGGGGTTTAAAGAAATCGATATTTTTGGCCAGACAGCGTGGTAATAATCATCATCCTTTAAATATTTTTGCCCCTCAATTAAGATGGTGCAGGCAACCAAAGATTCAACGCGAAGTATTTTGTGTTGCCTGACCGATTTATTATCAGGCCCCGCCAACTCTTGGAATGCATTTGACCTTGAGCGATTCTTAGCACAGGACTGCATTCAGCCCTATGGCCGAGGAAGCGTTTGGATTTAGAGAGCTTTTGAACTTCATCATTTCATATTTATAATTATAAACTAAACTAAACTCTCTTGGTTCAAAAATAAGGTGGAAACAAGAAATCAACGAGTTGCCATACAGAAAAGATTCGAAATACAATAATGAGTATAATGTTTATACCCAGTAGAAATGTTTATAATAATATTACTAGAAATCTTGTGATCTGTGATACGATATATTGAATAAATAAATGATTTCATTGAAACATTCTATACAATTTGAACTTTGAATCAATAAGGACTCCTACTCCAACAATTTTCCAGGGCAAGCATAAAGTCTGAATACAAATATTTATTATCAAGGGCTTAGCCAGGGCTACGTCCTTGCATCAAACCTTTTTAATTCTTCATAATCATTACAATAATGTCTGTCGATATGGAATATAGTAATAATTTGACATTTGAACACATCGTTTGATGCATAATCAATTTCAATACTTTTGTCACTCGTTGATGAGATGAGATATCTGAAATTATAGATATAGAAATAACTCTAAATATTCCATTCAATATTGAAATATTAAAATTAAGTGTCCACTTATTTAGTTGTATTTCAAGATGATGAACGTTTGAAGCTTATGATTAATGTAAAATGTCTGTGAAAATTTGTTTCCATGGGTTAGGGGAAAAGATTAATTGTGAAAATAAGATTAATTTATTTAGATACCAATCTATATACCTACTGTTTTATAATATCTACCAAGGGCCGATTTATTCAACCTCTCCGTAAAGTATTCGTCAACTATGTGCTCGTTGAATTTACTGATTCCCTTTAAAGTGAAAAGGCGTAAATTTCAGCGATTTCGAGCGTATAGTTTCTGATATATAGAATTTTTTAAATGATTTTCGATAATTTTTTAAAAATTTTCTAGTGATACGTTCTTCAAGAAATTATTCACGAATTTTCGCATTGGCATTTTACAACTAATAACCATGTTTGAATGGGATCGGTTTTGAATTTTTTGATTTATTGAGGAAATAACAACCAAATTTCAGATGGATATAACTCCAAAACCGTTTGGCCAATTATGCATTTGAACAAACTCAGATGTTGCATTCAGACGCACAACCTAACCTGAAAATATCAAGTCACTATCTCTTTCCGTTCTCAAGTTATCGTGACGTAAATAATATAATTTAATAATTTTTTTTTAATTTTCTAGCGATACGATTCTCACAAAATTTCACGAACATCCTTGAGTTTGCATTCTACAACTACTTACCAAGTTCCAATTCGATCGGATTAGTATTGGTTGAAAACAAAATTATTACTCGGAAACTATTGGGCCGATTATGCCCATTAACGAACTTGTCGGACGTATTGGGTTGCGCGAACTATCCTGAAAGTTTCAAGTCGCTATCTCTTTCCGTTCTCAAGTTATCCTGGCAACGGCCGGCCGGAAATAATCAAATTTGGCCTCGAATTCTTCATCAAGGAGTCGAACCCAATTCGAAAATTACAGACAATTGGGCAAAATGATAACGCGATGTTCCCCAGAACATACGCGCAACAACTAACTTATTCTGGAAATATTGAGATATTTCCCAAAGACTCGGTCAAATATCTGGGCATAGAACTAGATAAGAGATTGAACTTTCACACGCAGATTAAAACCTCGGTAAACAAGGCATATGCGGCTAAGAAAAAACTATATCCTCTATTGTGCAGAAAGAGTAAATTAGACCAAAAAAACAAAAGCCTTATCTACACCTCCCTCATACGTCCCATAATGTCATACGCGGCCCCGGCCTTCTGCCACCTCCGTCCTTCCCCCTTGAGACCGCTACAAAATTTCCAAAACAAAGTCCTTCGACTCATTACAAACAAACCATTTTTCACCAGAATCTCTGAATTGCACAAAATTTCCGGGCTCCCCACAATCAGAGAATTTTTCGATCAAATCGCGAGCAACTTCTACGAAAATCAGTGTCGGGTAAGCGTCCTCACCAAAAACATGGTTAGAACGAGGGCACATAATTTAGAACCTCAAAGCCCCCATCCCCTTCCATACCAATACCTTCCCATATTCCTCAAACATTCTTCCAATCCATAACAATATCCCAAAACACTGCTATTAAAACGATATAATAAAAGTATCACATAGGCACCGTCTCTTCTTAGCTGGGAGCAACACCGCGAACGACGTGGCCCCACTCCCTCTTCGGGAAGCCTAATCGACCGAAAGGGTATTGACCCAATAGCGGGACGAGCCGGCCAGCGAGGAGGAGGCATGGCCACGCCCAGCGAATGGCGCTTTCAGCTAGAAAAGACGAATGCCTATTGTCATAATGATGGTTGCAAAAGAAAAAACCGCGCAATCTGTATATATTGTGAATTTTTTTGTAAATAATCCTTCTCCCCTTTTTCGTCAATGAAAAGCAGGTTTTTTATTATTTTTCCTGCAGAATCCGATCACATCACAAAAATACCCAAATCCCAATAATAAATAAACCTCCCCACCAATTACTTGAAGTATCGATATACATTAGAAAAAATTGTAAATATAGCTAATACTGTTTAGTAGGAACTATAAATGTAGTAAAATTATTATAAGTGTGACATATTTCATAGACTGTAACATAATAGGAGAAATAAACGTTTTTGATTTGATTTGAACACTGAAGCCAAGCAGCGTCGGGCGCAGATAGTACTTGGATGGGTGACCGCTTGGGAACACCGCGTGCTGTAAACTTTTTCAATTTGGCTTCGATGTGTCAAATTTCAGTAATTTTCATAATAAAACGTAATAATGTGTTAATAAATGATAATTCATAGCTGTATTCGTTTTTGCGCGTATGTTCTGGGGAACATCGCGTTATAGTTTTGCCCAAATGTCTGTAACTTTCGAATTTTTTGACGAAAATGGTCTCAAACGATTAAGTTCGACTCCCCAATGAAGAATTCGAGGTCAAATTTGATTCTGTCCGTCCGGCCGTCCGGCCGTTGCCACGATAACTTGAGAACGAAAAGAGCTAGCGACTTGAAATTTTCAGGTTAGGTGGCGCATCCCAATACGACGGACAAGTTCGTTAATGGGGATAATCGGCCCAGTGGTTTCTGAGTAATAATTTTGTTTTCAACCAATAGAAATCCGATCGAATTGAAACTTGGTGGGTATTCGTAGAATATGCTGTTTAATTTGATGGTGTTGTCTGCTAAGCATTTAGTGAAGTATTGTTCGTCTTCTGCAATGGTTTTCAACTTTTTCACCATCTCTGTGTAGTCCACCACTCCATAGATGAATATCGGAGGTGTTTTTAATTGGGCTGCTGTTGTTTTGTTGGATATCCTCGTTCAGGTTACTCAAAGCGCCAAACTTGTTGTTGGTTGTTGTGGGTGTTGTATTGTTGGCATTTATTTTCCTTCTTTTTGTGTTAGTTGTTTTCACTACCTGCCATTTGTTTATCCCTTCATTGGATTCGAACCCATGGAAGTCTTCGTCACTTGTTGACGACAATCGATGATAATATACATTTTCATTAATTGTGGGATTTGGGCTATATCTCGTTGTTGTGTTTGCTTGGGCCGTTAGGGGTACCTGTGATTTTCCTGCTTGATGAATTAGTTGGTTGGAATCTATTTCCGATTCATATGAGGACGGCATTTTACTCATTTTTCCGATTCAGCGGTACGCCACTGGAAATCAGACAACAGACGTTATCAAGATAACATCTTGATTGAAGATAAGATAACACTTTTGGAGTCCCTTTTCTCACTATTTTTACTAATAAACTGTTTATATTGCGCTTATTATTATTATTATTATTTTGATCATTTGAACATGACTTCTGTTCATACAAATCATTGTAATTTATGGGATTGTACATGCATAGAGGTAAGTTTCTTTAGTTCTGGAATATTTTGAATGCTTTGTACATTGTGAATATTCCTGAAAACTATGTATGGTAATCTAAATTATATCGAAACAATTGTGTAGTTTATTAGTGTCACTATTCTCCTCATAACACGTATTTCTGGTTTTAGCCTTTCAACATAAAACTTGTCAAAGAAGTTGAAAAGCATCCGGTGTTATACGATTTCAATCTACAAGAGTATTCAAGGAAGGACCAAACAGAAGCAGCATGGATCCTGGTTGGAAAAGAAGTGAACTTATCAGGTAAAGTATCTTTTTATTCTGTTGATACAATAAGTTTGTTTTAAGTATCTATTCATCATTACTTTGATGCGTCTATTAAAATTTATTGAATGCATCTGTAATATTGGTAAAGCGAACAAAAATAAATTGAAAAATACGAACAAATAAGTAAAATTCAATATTGAAAGAAATTTCTACACAACATGTTATTAGATGTGTTTTAGAGAATTTATGCTCATAACCTCTCTGCCTCTACGATGTAGTTGGGCCATTATCTGTATAATTATCATCATCTAATCTGCTAGATTAGAATGATAAACATATGAATCTCTTCAAAACCAATTAGAATACGAAAAGTTCTAGTCAAGCTGCATGACTTGATGAGCGAATTTTTTGACAATCATGCTAAAGAAATTTTCACAATAATTCTGAAATGAATTACTTTTCAAACGACAATGAGAGCATCTAATTTTTGTTTGATTTTGTCTTATAGCGGCCGAGTCTAAAGAAAGGTGGAGAAATTTAAGAAGTGCTTTAGGAAGAAATCTCAAACCCAAAGCGAGTGGCGGTGGGACCTCGAAAAAAAAACCATACTACCTGAGTCAAGCGAAGCGATGTTATTCCCTTCATGAAAATATCTGGAACGTCCACCGGAAATTTAACGCAAGAAAATAATCCAAGCCAAAGTTCCATATCCACAACAGATGATTCTGAAATTGAGGATGTGCTTCCGGTAAACGAAACTGTGCCTGGGTCGGTACCTTCAGATATCGTTGGAAACGAAAAACCCTCACCTACAGACCAACTCGGAACTTTCACTACACTTACTTTGCAAGACCCGGCTTCCATAACCCAGGCAGGCAGAGATCTACCAGTTAATGGAGCAATAGGTCCTAATCCTTTAAGGATGCGGAAACTATTATCAAATACCCAAAGTGATGTCGACAAAGCATTCTCCGACAATTTTTCGGCAAAGGCTACCAAACTCTCAAATCCGTCTCATAATGATATAAAGGAAGCAGGAATTGAGCATTTTCTAACCAGTCTAATTCCAGATTTGATGAGTATGAGCGATTCTCAATTGAGAAGGTTCAAGAGGGAAACATTGCGTCTCATAGATGATATTCTATAGCCACTCCCTCACCCTCCAACATCTTTCACTCGTGAGAATCTTTAATTGCCTGCACCATCTAAAGTGAGGGGCCAAAATATTTAAAGGAGGATGATTATTACCTCGCTGTCCGACCGAAAACTCGATTTCTTTAAACACCCATATCTCCCGAAATACTGAACAGAATTTGATGAAATTTGGAGGAGATGATACGACCAATTCTTTCGATGTGACAACTTTCAAAATTCGAAAAAATCCAAAGGGGTTAACCTTAAATTTTTTTCAGAAAAAAAATCGATTGGGCTCAAATTTGGCTCATCGTAAGAGCATGTTGGTTGTATTATCTCTTCCAAATTTCATCAAATTCTGTTGAGTATTTCGGGAGATATAGGGGTTTAAAGAAATCGATATTTTTGGCCGGACAGCGAGGTAATAATCATCATCCTTTAAATATTTTTGCCCCTCACTTAAGATGGTGCAGGCAACCAAAGATTCAACGCGAAGTATTTTGTGTTGCCTGACCGATTTATTATCAGGCCCCGCCAACTCTTGGAATGCATTTGACCTTGAGAAATTCTTAGCACAGGACTGCATTCAGCCCTATGGCCGAGGAAGCGTTTGGATTTAGAGAGCTTTTGAACTTCATCATTTCATATTTATAATTATAAACTAAACTAAACTCTCTTGGTTCGAAAATAAGGTGGAAACAAGAAATCAACGAGTTGCCATACAGAAAAGATTCGAAATACAATAATGAGTATAATGTTTATACCCGGTAGAAATGTTTATAATAATATTACTAGAAATCTTGTGATCTGTGATACGATATATTGAATAAATAAATGATTTCATTGAAACATTCTATACAATTTGAACTTTGAATCAATAAGGACTCCTACTCCAACAATTTTCCAGGGCAAGCATAAAGTCTGAATACAAATATTTATTATCAAGGGCTTAGCAAGGGCTACGCCCTTGCATCAAACCTTTTTAATTCTTCATAATCATTATAATAATGTCTGTCGATATGGAATATAGTAATAATTTGACATTTGAACACATCGTTTGATGCATAATCAATTTCAATACTTTTGTCACTCGTTGATGAGATGAGATATCTGAAATTATAGATAAACTCTAAATATTCCATTCAATGCTGAAATGTCAGTTGAGCTCGCTGGATGTTGTTGCATTAGAGAGGACTAATACTATGTTGAAGAGCGAAGTGTCGACCTTGAAGGATGCTGTCAAACTTTCTAACTCAAGAGCGACAACTGAGGCCGGTAGCACATCGGAGTCTTCGTCGTACGTTGATCCGATTGAGTTATTGGATCGTGTAAAGCGAGCTAATAATCTCATTATACGACATGTTGCTGAGTCTGTAGATGAAGCAACTGATAAGTCTGTGATTCTTGACATTATTTCCAAGATCAAGGATGGTTCAGCCAGCAATGTCATAGCAACCAGGAGACTGGGTAAGGTGCGACAAGGAGCACGAAGACCGGTTAAAGTAGAGTTTTCGAATTCGGCCGTACCTGCCAATATTCTACGTCATAAACGGATCCTAACTACCTTTGATAAGTACAAGAAGATATCTATTGATGATGATAAGACACCGCTCCAGATTAAACAACTGCAGGATCTTCGTAAAGAACTTAACACAAGACGTACGTCTGGAGAGGTTGACCTGACTATTAAATACAGGAGAGGAATTCCTTCAATAATTAAAATATCGTCTTGAGAAGCTGAAATCTAACCTTGTTGTGTCAGTTATAAGAATCTCGCTTCTCTGAGCTCGAAGTTCAATGATTTATCTCTCTAGATTTGTGAACCTGATGTAGGAGTCTGCAGGACAACTGTTATGTTAAAGCATTCTTTATTCTGTCTCTTTTTCATGTTTCGGGAATTTTTCATTGGCTTAATCATTATTGTTTTTTTTTTTTTCATGTTTTTCTTGATTGTTTTTGTATCACTTTTCTCATTAAGGGTTATATATTTTTTTAAAGAGTTTTATACTCAACTCTGTATCAAATTTAATAATTTAATAATAATAATAATAATATTGAAATATTAAAATTAAGTGTCCACTTATTTAGTTGTATTTCAAGATGATGAACGTTTGAAGCTCATGATTAATGTAAAATGTCTGTGAAAATTTGTTTCCATGGGTTAGGGGAAAAGATTAATTGTGAAAATAAGATTAATTTATTTAGATACCAATCTATATACCTACTGTTTTATAATATCTACCAAGGGCCGATTTATTCAACCTCTCCGTAAAGTATTCGTCAACTATGTGCTCGTTGAATTTACTGATTCCCTTTAAAGTGAACAGTTGTAGCCAGGGGGGGGGTTAGGGGTTCAACCCCCCCCCCCCCCCTGAAATGTTATTTTTCTCTTAAAAAAAATTTGCTGCAGAAAGTGACCCTTACACCCCCTATATACCCTATGTTTACTTCGGAAAGAAGAAGACTGGTATGAATAAGATCGAAATACATATGAATAATTCAATTCGGAGGAAATGAGCTAATTTTTATGCGTGATTAAGGTGAAACCATTACATTTCAATCACATTCAATAGGCAATCAAGATAAAATACTCGTTAAAATGTTTGTTTATTCCAACCAATTTTTTTTATCACTTCCTTGAATTTCCCCCACGAATAAAACAGGTAAATTCTCGAAATTATGCTCAAGAATAGTTAGGAAATATCGGTCCAAGGAACACTATAGCAAAATTACTCTTTCACAACGTTTCGGCACTTTATTGTGCCTTCTTCAGGCTAAAAACAAAACAAAATTTTTTATTCTTCCTATGAACCCTCGCCTCATACACTCAATCAAGGTGATGAGACGGAGAATAATGGTGTTAGCTTTTGTAAATTGATTTATGTACCGTGGTTGTCTGAACAACTGAAGCGATTGATTAGAGATAGTACAAATCGGGTTGTTTTTTACTATAAAAAAACTGTTCGGTCTGTTTTTTCAAGGATTAAGGATAGGGATCCGAAAGAAAGATGTTCTGGGTTGGTTTATAAGATTAATTGTAGTGATTGTAGCGGTTGTTATGTCGGACAAACAGGCCAATATTTGTCTAGCAGGTCGGCACAACATAGGAGGGATTGTGAGAATAAAAAAGGGTCGACAGCCTTGTCCGCTCACGCATTATCCTACAACCACAAATTTGATTTCCAGAATGTTGAAATTTTATGTCGCGAGAATAATTGGTTTAAACGTGGTTTTAAGGAGATGATTTACATTAAAAAGTTTCCAAACACAGTTAATGCCCGCACTGACGTGAGCACATTGAGTTTGGCATATTCCAACTTAATTCAAAAATGTAAATAAAATAACCACAGTTCAGAATGCGGATGTGTCCTCCCGGTTACGCCGCTGTTCGTATGTTTTTTGTGCTGTCTTCTTGTTCCGGGTGTTGGCGATTGTTTTTGCTTGTATTCATTTTGTTGCTGCAGTGGATGTGTCATGATCGCTGAAACAAACACAAATCGATGCTTAGATCTCGTAGAACTCGTCTTTGATGTATTTTTATTTTTCCATTGACGATTTTCTTTATGTATATGAAGATATTTAATAACTTTTTATTATTCTGACAGTGAGTATTTTCGTGTTCTTTTTGCTTTGTTCTATCTGACTTGTCTTGCCTTGTCCGCTTTGTTTTTCGGTGTTCGTGATGTAGTATATTTGGTATTTGCTTAGAAATATTTTATGTAATACGTGAGATGATATAATCTTTGTTTTATATGAACGTTGTACTACATTTTATCTTATGTATGTCATGTATTGTAAACATTTTTGATTTTGTTTTGTTTTTAGCCTGAAGAAGGCACAATAAAGTGCCGAAACGTTGTGAAAGAGTAATTTTGCTATAGTGTTCCTTGGACCGATATTTCCTAACTATTGTTAACCATTACTTGGAACGAGATTTTTTCTACGTGTACCGAATTTGGTCTAGATTGACATGGGTTTCTACGGTGACATATTGATTTTGTTTGGTCTGAATGTGGTCATGCACTTCAAAAAATGGGCCTCTGATAACAGCAAATTGGCGAGAGCAATCAACAACAGAATTTTTCTACTAAGATGCCGTAAACGTGGGGTATTTCCCAAACACATTATTAATGAAGTTAAGTGTGTACATTCTCTTTTTCAAGATAGACATCCTTTCAGCCATAAGGTCAGTAGGTTGATTTATAAACTTAAGAAAGATATATTAAATGTTGAAATAATGATTGTTAATTGGAAGATAGGAATGTTAAAAGATAGCATTCACACTAGTAGAGATTTTTTATGTAGTGCAGTTCCATCCTCCTATATCGATAGTTTTTCTAAAAGTCAACAGAGATTTTTCAAACACTCATTTATCAAGATCAAAAATACCAATGTGAGAAAATTTCAACGGTTAATATCAGGTGTTGAACAACATGATATTGTGACACAGTCCAATTGGCTTGTTAATTATACTGATATATCCATCCCAGATTTTGTTAACAAGATTTTGTCCTTGGGTCCTACATTTGCATTGCCTTATACTAGTAGAGACTTTCCTATGATAGATATTTTAAGTGATATTGAATCATTCATTAATTTTAATACTCAATGGCTTGCAGATGTGAAGAATAGTGTCAGGTTGTCGTTATGTAATATTGTCCATAATTTTTATAGAAGGTTGGGCACTTGTAGGAACAGAGATGGATTTGGCAAGACTTTACTTTTTTGGTATAGTAAAACTAGGTTGTTCCTTAAGAACCATTCAGATATATATGTGTTGAAGTCTGACAAAGGTAATAAGACGGTCATTCTCTCAAAGAGCGAATATGATGACAAAATAAGACAGCTGTTGTCTGACACATCTACTTATAAGTTGTTGAGAAAGGATCCAACAATGAGGATACAGGTTAGTGGCAACAAGTTGATAGGTGGTTTACATGCTTGTGGTCTTATGGATGACAGAGAGGCCAGGAGCATGAAGCAGTACAATTCTTTACCACCCAAAATATATGGTTTAGTTAAAATACATAAGAGTAATAGACCCTTGAGGCCAGTTATTTCTTGTTGTAACTCTCCTACGTTTAATATTTCAAAATTTTTAGTCAGCGTTTTGGGTCATATTAGATACAAGTTCACTTATTCCCTAAAGAACTCTTTCACTTTGGTATCAAAATTGCGAGACATAACAGTTCCTGATGATTATGTGTTAATTAGCTTTGATGTGGTTTCATTATTTACAAACATTCCCCAAGGTTTGATTCTTGACCTCATTGATGAACACTGGGATGATTTGAAAACTTATACACAGATTCCGCTGACGACAGTTAAGAATATTATTAAATTCATTTTTGAAAACAGCTATTGTACATATGATGGTGAATTTTACTCCCAGATCAGAGGTTCAGCTATGGGAAACCCAGCCTCCCCAATTTTGGCTGAGATGGTCATGAATAGAGTAATTTCGTATGTTCTATCTAATGTTGACTTCCTGATCCCATTTGTGTATTTCTATGTAGATGACATTATTATATCGGTTCCAAAAGATAAGGTTCAACAAGTACTTCAATTTTTTAATAGTTTTAATAGGGAACTCCAATTCACATATGAGTTGGAGATTAATAACCGAATTCCATTCTTGGATATTCTCCTAATTAGAGAGGGAAATAAGATCATCACTGATATTTATCAAAAACCGATATCATCGGGTAGAGTGTTACATTATGAGTCTGCTCACTGTCGTATTCAAAAGGTCATGATAGTGAAATCTATAAAACATAAGATCCTTAATTTATCGCACGAGTCATTTCATAAGAAAAATTTTGCGGAGCAGACTTCTTTTTTGCTCAGGAATGGTTATCCAAAATATTTGATAAATAAAATTTTTTATTTTTCCTATGAACCCTCGCCTCATACACTCAATCAAGGTGATGAGACGGAGAATAATGGTGTTAGCTTTTGTAAATTGATTTATGTACCGTGGTTGTCTGAACAACTGAAGCGATTGATTAGAGATAGTACAAATCGGGTTGTTTTTTACTATAAAAAAACTGTTCGGTCTGTTTTTTCAAGGATTAAGGATAGGGATCCGAAAGAAAGATGTTCTGGGTTGGTTTATAAGATTAATTGTAGTGATTGTAGCGGTTGTTATGTCGGACAAACAGGCCAATATTTGTCTAGCAGGTCGGCACAACATAGGAGGGATTGTGAGAATAAAAAAGAGTCGACAGCCTTGTCCGCTCACGCATTATCCTACAACCACAAATTTGATTTCCAGAATGTTGAAATTTTATGTCGCGAGAATAATTGGTTTAAATGTGGTTTTAAGGAGATGATTTACATTAAAAAGTTTCCTAACACAGTTAATGCCCGCACTGACGTGAGCACATTGAGTTTGGCATATTCCAACTTAATTCAAAAATGTAAATAAAATAACCACAGTTCAGAATGCGGATGTGTCCTCCCGGTTACGCCGCTGTTCGTATGTTTTTTGTGCTGTCTTCTTGTTCCGGGTGTTGGCGATTGTTTTTGCTTGTATTCATTTTGTTGCTGCAGTGGATGTGTCATGATCGCTGAAACAAACACAAGTCGATGCTTAGATCTCGTAGAACTCGTCTTTGATGTATTTTTATTTTTCCATTGACGATTTTCTTTATGTATATGAAGATATTTAATAACTTTTTATTATTCTGACAGTGAGTATTTTCGTGTTCTTTTTGCTTTGTTCTATCTGACTTGTCTTGCCTTGTCCGCTTTGTTTTTCGGTGTTCGTGATGTAGTATATTTGGTATTTGCTTAGAAATATTTTATGTAATACGTGAGATGATATTTTCTTTGTTTTATATGAACGTTGTACTACATTTTATCTTATGTATGTCATGTATTGTAAACATTTTTGATTTTGTTTTGTTTTTAGCCTGAAGAAGGTACAATAAAGTGCCGAAACGTTGTGAAAGAGTAATTTTGCTATAGTGTTCCTTGGACCGATATTTCCTAACTATTGTTAACCATTACTTGTAACGAGATTTTTCTACGTGTATGCTCAAGAATTATGGTATTTCAATACTACAGTGGAAATGAAAGTAACTCATGCGTAGAATATGGCATGGTTCGAAGATTAACATCAGCAATCGAAGAATTAGGATCAGGAACACAATAAACTTTTTGGGAATAGGTCAGATAGGTCAGACTATTTCTCTGGTATAGGTACAATGATGTGAACGGTTTTTCATAAATCTGTAGTGTTGTTAATACGCATCTCGGTTGTATTAACATAGAAAAATCCTTAAATATCTCTGGGAATATTTGGCCAGATGACAAAAATGAGACAACAATAATAACACGTGCATGGTCAATCCACTCTCCCATATATACGATCCTGCAAAAATAATTTCTGGTCAAAATTCCAAAGGGAATACTCAATATTTAAATATACAGAATTAATCGTTAAAGATGCGGAACAACCATAAGTAAAATAATTGTAGGCTTTAAAAGCACGAAGCGTGCTTATAAAAACTGCAATTAATCAAAATTGAACAAATATCTGGGAACGACAGGAGATTAGATAAATGCAGGATCTGATGCAAAATAAGTTTCCCTGCGTTAATTGAAACCAATTAATCCCATATCGCAGATAATAGTTTTTCCAGGCTGCTGCAATGTTTCAAAGGGCCTCTATATAGTCGCAAACAAAAACATCTGATCATAATTGGGATTTTGATTAATTTTATCCGACCCGCCACCTCGTTTTGCTCGATAATGGATATCTTTGTGTACATTTCGCATCGATCCGAACCAATCTCGACCGGTTTAGGTCCGATGCCGTCGCTACAGACGAAGTTTCGTGCCTTCTGAGCGTTCTTCAGACAAATCTATCGTGCGTACAACGTGATTGCGATATTTCCGCGTTTGTTTATTGTTGGGACACCGTGTACGTATCCCGCGTCGAATTAGGAATTGAAATATATTCGTATCGCAGAAGTGCATGTTAGGTGGCCGATAAGGATTTCCCACGAAAATTTATTTAAACACGATGTGAAAAATGTAATAAAAACCGAATAGAGTCGGTGGGTGAATATTTCAGTGACAAACATGATCGGGTTCATAAAATTGTCCTGGATAGTATGGATCATGTATGTGTTGGAGGTTGGGAAATGCTCGGGAAACAGGTGAGGATGCATTGTTTCGCATTCGCGCAATTTTTCGTGTTTTAGAAAAAAATAACCGAAAATTAGGTTACATTAAATGATGCCATATTGGACTGATCACAATTTCATGGTGAAATTCCATCAATTGTTATGTTATAAAGAAATTATTAAAAATTAATGTGGCATTATTTGAATGCGCAACCTATCCTGAAAGTTGCAAACCGCTATTTATTTCCGTTCTCAAATTATCGTGGAAATCATAATATTTTTCCGTGATTTTTTTAAAATTTTCTAGTGGTACGATTCCCACAAAATTTCACACACGTCTTTATGTCGATATTCTATATTTAAATACCAAGATTCAATTCGATCGGGTCTGTATTTTTTGAGTTATCGGGAAAATATTATTCCAGTTGGGTATAACTCCGAAACCGTTGGATCGATTATGCCCAAAATCGAACTTAACACCATTCGGTCGCGCAACCTACCCAGAGAATTGCAAGTTCCTATCTCCTTTCATTCGAAAGTCATCGAAGCAACGGTCATCCACCCAGCTACTGAACTTACTCAAGGCTGCTCGGATCTCCATCAATATAGATCCGATCGTGTTCAAACTTGGAACTTGGTGGTAGAGTTAGGTTCTGAAGGCTCTCGCAAAATTTCAGCGATTTCGAGCGTATAGTTTCTGATATATAGAATTTTTTAAATGATTTTCAATAATTTTTTAAAAATTTTCTAGTGATACGTTCTTCAAGAAATTATTCACGAATTTTCGCATTGGCATTTTACAACTAATAACCATGTTTGAATGGGATCGGTTTTGAATTTTTTGATTTATTGAGGAAATAACAACCAAATTTCAGATGGATATAACTCCAAAACCGTTTGGCCAATTATGCATTTAAACAAACTCAGATGTCGCATTCAGACGCACAACCTAACCTGAAAATTTCAAGTCACTATCTCTTTCCGTTCTCAAGTTATCGTGACGTAAATAATATATTTTAATAATTTTTTTTTAATTCTCTAGCGATACGATTCTCACAAAATTTCACAAACATCCTTGGGTTTGTATTCTACAACTACTTACCAAGTTTCAATTCGATCGGATTAGTATTGGTTGGAAACAAAATTATTACTCGGAAACCATTGGGCCGATTATGCCCATTAACGAACTTGTCGGACGTATTGGGTTGCGCGAACTATCCTGAAAGTTTCAAGTCGCTATCTCTTTCCGTTCTCAAGTTATCCTGGCAACGGCCGCCCTAAATAATCAAATTTGGCCTCAAATTCTTCATCAAGGAGTCGAACCCAATCGTTTGAGAACATTTTCGGCGAAAATTCGAAAATTACAGACAATTGGGCAAAATGATAACGCGATGTTCCCCAGAACATACGCGCAACAACTAACTTATTCTATTTCTTGATGTCCGGACGATATTTGGTGCTTTAAATTGGCTCATTTGGCAGAAGATCCTGTATTTTTTCTGTGATTGGTGGTGAGTATAATAATGTGGTTGCAGATCACATAAATATAAATTACTTCCTTCAGTTGATAACTATGTGAAACACTCGACACTTCAATACTGCAGCTAACGAATCCCGCCACATATATGTATAGTTTTTAATTACAGTTCAAAACCCTTCACACATTAATTACACTTTAATATAATAAATCTAAAATTTATTTGCTACAAACAGCATAATACTTATTACTGAACTTGAAATTAATAACAAATATGTCAAAGTGTGTGAGATATCCTGGTGTCTGAGATCTAAGGAGAGTCCATGTTCTAATAACTACGTATACTATCGGGTCCCATTGCAACGATAAACCATCCAGGGACTCACTCAAAAACACACACAAAATTTCATCGAAATCGTCGATTAGGAGGAGTTACGATGACGTACACACTTGCAGTAGAATTTGAGGTAATTGTTTGGAACTAAAACAACCGTGCTGGAGAAGGGAAAAAAATTGTACTTACCAAGTTTGGGCCCCAGATTACAAAAATGATAGCGAGAAGTCTGCAATTCCTTTAGTTTTTTCAAAAAAAAATTCCAAAGTTTCATTCAGGTAGGTGAGGTTAATCATAATTCTAGCCAGTTTTCCCCTATTTTCTCAATCAATAATCGTTGGAAATGATTTTATTATCAATTTCTGAGCGTTTCCTGCAAAATAAAGCCTTCATTTCGTCGAAATCGACGATTTTATACATTGTTTATTTTCGTTACGGCAGCCATTTCAATTCCACTTTCGGCTGTCAACCGTCGCGACTAGTGCAACGTTGCCAATGTCTCATACTTGTAGTTAAATTTACGTTGATTAGTTCGAATATTGTTTCGAGATAATGACGTATTAAGGTTATCATCATTTGCGTATCCTATGAACGCTTCAACTTCTGGTGATGGTTGAGCCGTCAGTTTTCGCGACCTTTATTTTATTCGCGTTAGTTTATTCATTGTGATATATTCGATATTTCTTTTTGATTCTTCCTCTTGTACTGCTTTTTCGTCAATTTTTTTGATAAACCATTTTATTTTACCCTTTCTTTAAAGAATTTCTGTTAAGTTTTATATGAATTTATTTTTTATATTATATGTATTCAAAGTGTCTATTAATTTTAGAATTTCTGTTATGTTTGGTTATGGTTCAACATCATCATCCCTATTTACCATATTATCCCAATTGCCTTTCTGTCCTTTGACTCCCCAAAAATCCCTTCCTGGCAAAGTCAGCCCATACCTCCCCGTGGTCTTTGCTGGATTACTCTTCCAGTATGTAATTATTTGACATTTAAAAATGAACATGTTTTTATATAATATGCAGTTTCACCAATTCCGAAATATTTTGCTAAACTTATACCTTCTTGCTGATATTTCTTCTATCACTCTATAATTCATTTCTACTAAGATTGGACAAGTTATCGAAAATGGGTTCTCCCAATCCCATCCACTATTTGTAAGTTACTGGCCATTCGATTTGAGACATTGGCAACGTTGCACCAGTCGCGACGGTTGACAGCCGAAAGTCGAATTAAAATGGCTGCCGTAAGGAAAATAAACAATGTATAAAATCGTCGATTTCGACGAAATGAAGGCTTCATTTTGCAGGAAACGCTCAGAAATTGATAATAAAATCATTTCCAACGATTATTGATTGAGAAAATAGAGGAAAACTGGCTAGAATTATGAATAACCTCACCTACCTGAATGAAACTTTGGAATTTTTTTTTGAAAAAACTAAAGGAATTGCAGACTTCTCGCTATCATTTTCGTAATCTGGGGCCCAAACTTGGTAGGTACAATTTTTTTCACTTCTCCAGTACGGTTCTTTTAGTTCTAAACAATTACCGAATTTGATATATGTATTAAGATAGGTATACGAATATAGCCCCATTTTTTCAGTAAATTCATCGTTTCCTCCAGAGGAAACCTAAAAGTCTACTGGAACATACCCACGTTCCAATGCAGATCTTACGAGTGGAACTTCACGGAGATCGCAGAAAAATACGGTATCGTCCAGAACCCAAACGACGAATTCAGGGGTGCAAACATAACTATTCTATATGACCCCAGGTACTTCCCCGCCATCTTGAACGAAAACGGCAGGGTCGTAGATAGAAATGGGGGCATCCTCCAAGACGGAAACTTACAGACACATCTCAAGTTGTTCCAAGATTCCATCAACGAGCAAATACCGAACGAGAACTTCTCAGGTAAATTAAAGAAGTATTACCAGCTATTATTTATCCAAGACCCAGCAGAATGTAATAAATACAGGGTGTCCCAAGTTCGAGTGCCTATTAGACGTTTCTGGAGAACCGGACATATTTGAAATCTGAAAATGGGTATTATGATATTGCTTGAAATTCTCTACAGAGCTAAATTATTTTCGAAGCCCAATCACTTCCGGAAGTGAAAATAAATTTGAAGACATTTTTTTTTTCAAGTTTTGCATTCCTGCTATGATCAAGTATTCAATGCTGAATACATTTCTGTTAAAACCATTGTATTCATTTGAATATTTTTCAAAATATCGAAAAAAAACCGGGAAAAAAGTCAAATATATTTAGTCAGTATTATGTTCATTATTCTTGTTTTAAAGACCCTGAGCGTGAACCGTTTTTAGAACATCGAAGAGGAAGAATGTGGAAAGGTTATGCATCTTTTGAATTTCAGAAATATCATCACAGGGTGTTTCAAATTTTGTGTCGAAAATTGTGATAAAAAATTGGCCATTACTTCTGTTTTGCAAATTAGAACCCTATTTTTTATGTTCGTTGGATTCTGCGGTGAAATATAATGATAGTTTTCTTACATGATTATGCTCCTAAATTAAATAATTTCTGAGTTTTTTTTTTAATTTAGGAACATAATCATATTAAAAAACTATCATTAATTTTCACCGCAGAAACCAACGCAATCATAAAAAAATAGGGTTCTAATTTGAAAAACAGAAGTTATGGCCAATTTTTGATCACAATTTTCGACACAAAATTTGAAACACCCTGTGATGATATTTCTGAAATTCAAAAGATGCATGATCTTTCCACATTCTTCCTCTTCGATGTTCCAAAAACGGTTCACGCTCAGAATGTTTAAAACAAAAATAATGAATATAATACTGACAAAAGTCCCCTCTCACAAATATACTCCTCTGAAGGCACATGGATCTCTTGACGAAGAATCATCGTCTCTATTTCTCAAAGATATTCACTCTTGTTCATAGAAATCCCTTCAATATTTAGTTGCCTCCTCCTAAGGAGGATCTCTTTCAAAACCAGGTCTGACCACTAATGTAGGGCTATCATCTCCCATAGATTTGTGATGAAATAACACGATTTTCCCATAACATACGCGTAAAAGATATGTCATCATGACATTCATATTTTTATTTTTGAAGGTTCTCGGAAAATACGACCATAGACAACATATCATACGACGATTCGCATGCGCTACCAGCACTACCGCTTCGCTACCGAACTCACAAAAGGCTGCGCGGTTCTCCAACAATATAGATCCGATCGTGTTCAAACTTGGAATTCTGCAGTAGAGTTAGGTTCTGAAGGCTCTTCCAAAATTTCAGCCATGCCGGACGAATAGTTTATGATATATAGATTTTTTTTCAATAATTTTTAATTATTTTTTTTTTAATTTTCTAGTTATACCATCCTCACGAAATTATGCAAGAATTTTCGCGTTGGCATTCTACAACTAATAACCATGTTTGAATTCAATCGGTTTTGTATTCTTCGAGTTAATGAGGAACAAAAAACAACCAAATTTCAGAAAATTTCAGATGGATATAACTCTAAAACCGTTTGGACGATTATGCTCATAAACAAACTCAAATGTCACATTCAGGTGCACAACCTAACCTGAAATTTTCAAGCCGCTATCTCTTTCCATTCTCAGGTTATCGTGACAACAAAAATATTTTTTTTAAATAATTATGCTCATAAACAAACTCAAATGTCACTTTCAGGTGCACAACCTAACCTGAAATTTTCAAGCCGCTATCTCATTCCGTTCTCAAGTTATCGTGACAACAAAAATATTTTTTAATAATTTTTTTAAAATTTTCTAGCCATACGATTCGCGCAAAATTCCACAAACGTGCTTAGGTTCATATTCTACAACTACCCACCAAGTTTCAATTCGATCGGATTTATATTGGTTGAACACAAAATTATTACTCGGAAATCACTGGGCCGATTATGCCCATTAACATTAACGAACTTGTCCGTCGTATTGGGATGCGCCAGATGGCATCAGAAGCATTATTTTTTGCATGGCGGTTTTGCAAAATGACATAGCATCTAGAGAATGTTCGAAATTTAATTTCAATTCGAAGCCATTTCAAGCCACAAAAACTGGTTGTTTTCAAATATTCTAATGTGTTAATTTCATCAAATTCATCATTTTTTAAACGTTTATGAAGAAAATAAGCATATTTTACTGTTCCATGCGTCATGAAGTTTGATTCTATTCGACGAAATTTCATCCGATTCATTGGACCACAGAACGGCGAATGTTTTGTTAAACGGTAATAGAATGACGGCAATCAGGCTTGGATATATACCACAACAAAAAAAAAGCACTGACGTGAAGTCAGTACTCTTTGGCGCGCGTGTTCACGGTGGCTAATTTGAATTGAATGATCAGTACTTCAAGCTCAGTGGATAGAGCGAGCCGAAGATCTACCCAAATGATAGTGGACACCATTCACTGTCGGTTCGAAAATTAACAGTGCTGTATCTAAGCTGCCATCAGGATAGAGTAACAAAGTTGGAAAAGAACACAACTGACTCTCCTTAGTCGCACAAGCTCCTAGAAGATTTGGGAGGGTCAGTATAATCCTAATCATGTTTATAGCACGCGCGCCAAAGCAGATTGACTTTTTACACTTTTTCTTTCATTGTTAAGTCACTCTGATTTTGCGCGCGTGCTACAAACATGATTAGGATTATACTGACCCTCCCAAATCTTCTAGGAGCTTGTGCGACTAAGGAGAGGCAGTTGTGTTCTTTTCCAACTTTGTTACTCTATCCTGATGGCAGCTTAGATACAGCACTGTTAATTTTTGAACCGACAGTGAATGGTGTCCACTATCCTTAGGGTAGATCTTCGGCTCGCTCTATCCACTGAGCTTGAAGTACGCAACATTCAATTCAAATTAGCCACCGTGAACACGCGCGCCAAAGAGTACTGACTTCACGTCACTGCTTTTTTTTTTCAAGTTCCTTTAACAAATATAGCTATCAATACAGTTTGGCTGTTAGCTTTACTGTAGATCAAAAAAAATTGCGGTTGTGGGACCTCCCTTAGGAAAGCAATTGCCTCTTCTCCAAATCCGAACGTATTTTAATATAGATCTACCGAATATAGTTATTTATAAATTTGCCTCAGGGCTACCATACAGACATTTCAACTCAGAAACAACGCTATTTCCCCCAAACTGACTTCTGTCCGTGCACTGAATTGACATGAATATTCTTTTAAAACCTGACAATATCGGCTCATTACTCCCAACATAACCCAAACAACCCAAAACCATTCACTTCTCGTCTGCGCATGCGCAATATACTCGTGGCTGCAAGTCCTCCCAAAACTACACACCTCACAAAAAACTCCAATTCTCCAACACTAGTGGTTCAGAAGATATCGCTTCTTGAATCCACGCATGCGCAGACCCTCACCAGGGGATTCTATAGAGGAATAGCATCCGCCACCCCAAAATCCCTATCCTCTCTGACGGAAGCACCAGCAGTTAAATCACTGATGGTCTGCTCATGCGCATAACGAAAAATGCCCGTAAGGGGTACATCAATTTCAAAATTAGCCCCAGGGCCACGGTACGGACCCTTTTACTCGGAAACATCGCTACATCCCCCAAACTGACTTGTCCTTGCACTGAATTGCCATGAATATTCTTTTGAAACCTCACAATATCGGCTCAGCACTCCCAACATAACCCATACAACCCGAAAACAGTCACTTCTCTTCTGCGCATGCGCAATCTACTTGCGGCTAAAAGTCCTCTCAAAATCACACACCTTACAAAAAACTCCGATTCTCCAACACTAGTGGTTCAGGAGATAGCACATCTTTAATCCACGCATGCGCAGACCCTCAATAGGGGATTCTATGGAGGAAAAGCATCCGCCACCCCAAAACCCCAATCCTCTCTGACGAAAACACCACCAGTTAAATCACTGATGGTCTGCTCATGCGCATAACGAAAAATGCCTGCAAGGGGTAACATCAATTTCAATATTAGCCCCAGGGCCACGGTACGAACACTTTAACTCGTTTAACTCGAATTGCTATGAATATTCTTTTAAAACCTCACAATATCGACTCAGCACTCCCAGCATAACCCATCCAATTAAAAAACAGTCACTTCTCTCCTGCGCATGCGCAATCTACTCGCGGCTAAAAGTCCTCCCAAAATAACACACCTTACAAAAAACTCCGATTCTCCAACACTAGTGGTTCGGGAGATATCGCATCTTTAATCTACGCATGCGCAGACCCTCATCAGGGATCTGGATTCTATGGAGGAATAGCATCCGCCACCCCAAAACCCCAATCCTCTCTGACGAAAACTACAGCAGTTAAATGACTTCTCATCTGCGCATGCGCACAACGAAATATGCCCGGAAAAGGAAGCATGAACCTCAAAAAAATAGGTTTCGGCATTTTAAGCAAAATATTCCGCAAAATAGTAGTAATTTATTGATTTTTTTCATGTCACGTGATCTTCACGAAATTTTGCAAAAGTGTTTGCATTGGTCTTTTGCATCTAACTACTGAGTTTCAATTTAATCAGATCAGTATTTTTCGAGTTATCGTGAAAACAAAATTTTAAAATTTTTGAAATTTTTTTTTGCCACTTTAGGCTCGTCCGGTCATAACAAAACTTCGCAGGCATATAAAGGTCGTTCCGTTCGAGAGTTATCGTGCTAACGGCTGGCCGTCCGGCCGGACCGGACGGACAGAATTGAATTTGACCTCGAATTCTTCATCAGGGAGTCGAACCCAATCGTTTGAGACCATTTAAGAAAAAAAATTCGAAAAATACAGACATTGTGACGAAATGAGAGCACGCTGTTCCTTGCGGAACACGCGCGCAAAAAGACTAGTAGACTACGTTCTTGTTGTACTGGTTAGTGCCAACCTCTTTACTTTTTCTTAATTAAGTGATGAGAATCATTTTCTATAATTTCATCAAACAAATTTAATTATGGAAGGATTCTTTTTGGCGCTCTTGTTCCTCGGAACATAGTGCTTATCAATTTGCCCAAATGTCTGTAATTATTTTGTTTGACCACTATATCTCGCCATTCAAAGAGTTTCCATATAGCACCTACCGCGAAGACGCACACACATGGAATTCAATGTAAATCTTTTTCGCTCTGCCCTCACGAATAAGACGATTTTACGAAGTCCTCGCTAACTCAAAATAGAAATTACTCGAGAAAATCATTCTGTGCCACCCCAAAACGAGCCAGATACAGTCCACACCCCCGGGAATGGATGATAGCCTCCCTCTGGAAGCACCACTCTGGTTTATCGGGAAAAACAATTGCCAGGTAGGTGCAAAACCAGATCTTTTTGATTGGCGATCATATTCATTCCAATTCAATTAGTGTGAAGTCAACACTAAAGCTAGCACTAGCTGGTGGGAAGGAAAATACAGCTAAATTGTGATTTTATTCCATTTAATTCAGTCTTCAGTTTACGAAAGGCTTTTCTATGAATTTCCAACGACTGACAAGTCAACAAGTGCTTTTTAGGTCGAAATTTTTGAGTATTCTCCAAAAATTATCGTTGAGGTGTAATTCGATTCGGAATGACATGTAGATAGTTTTTGAGAAAATGCTAAGGCCGCTCGTAAAAATTGCTTCAGTTATAAACAATTAAGTGAAAAAAAAAGCACTGACGTGAAGTCAGTACTCTTTGGCGCGCGTGTTCACAGTGGCTAATTTGAATTTAATGATGAGTACTTCAAGCTCAGTGGATAAAGCGAGCCGAAGATCTACCCAAAGGATAGTGGACACAATTCTCTGTCGGTTCAAAAATTAACAGTGCTGTATCTAAGCTGCTATCAGGATAGAGTAACAAAGTTGGAAAAGAACACAACTGACCCTCCTTAGTCGCACAAGCTCCTAGAAGATTTGGGAGGGTCAGTATAATCCTAATCATGTTTATAGCTTTTGCGCGTATATTCTATTGTCCATTCTTCTGTATTGGACACCCTTAATCGAATTTTTTTCTTTTTCAGCGCAAGTTCCGGGGAACAGTGTTCTATCATTTTGCACAAATGTCTGTAAGTTTTTGCTGAACATGGTCTCAAACGATTGATTAGAAATCTCTTTCGCAGAAATAATAATGCTCTTTTGTTGGGTGATCTCAACGCTAGACACGAATCTTGGAATTGCATCGACCGAAATACCAACGGTTATACTTTATTCAGGATCCTTGAAACCAACAACGAATTAAACTTACACATCCCGAATAGACCCACTCACTACCCATATAACGGTTCAACACCGTCAACAATTGACCTGATTTTCTCCAAAAACATAAGTAGAATATCGGAACTAGATTCGAGTTGCCAACTATGCTCTGATCACAATCCGGTAATCTTCGACATTGACATCGATACAATCGAAAAAGTACCCGAAAAGTTAGCAAACAACTATTCAGCCACTAACTGGGATACTTATCGTAAATTACTGGATAAAAAAATAACAATTAATAACAACATTAAAACTGCCGAAGACATCGAACTGGAAGTTGGAAAATTCACAGAGGCCCTCAAGTATGCCCGCAAAAAATCTACCCCACTTAACCCTATAAAACCACCACAACACAAACTCCCTACACATATCACAGAGCAAATCAAGTACAGAAATAGAGTCAGAAAACGTTGACAATCTCTCAGATCCCGAGCCGACAAAGAATTATTGAATCACCTTACCCATGATATCCAATCCCAATTAATCCTTTTCAAAAACCAAATGTGGGAAGAATAACTTTCGAAAATAAATCCCAAAGATAACTCTCTCTGGAAAACAGCCCAGAACTTCAACAAAGAATTCAGCGGTATTCCCACATTGAAACAAGATTCTACCACATTTACCACGGATCTAGAAAAGTCGGCAATACTTGCGGAAATCTTTGAAAAAGCCCACAATATCTCCCAGTTAGATGACACAGAACAGGCAAACATTAAAAAAACTGTTAAGGAATATCTATCCGAAAACAGAAACACACAACCAGGTCAATTATCAAGATCGATAACAGACTTATCAAAAACCTCTCTAAAAAAGCAATTGTGCAGTTGAATTACTTGAAAAACTCAATAATAAAAATAAAAATACAACATTGGCCAAATACATGGAAAACGGCAATAGTTGCACCAATTCCAAAACCAGGAAAAAATAAATCACACCCGGAAAATTATAGGCCGATAAGTCTGTTATCGCATCTCAGCAAAGTAGTTGAAAAAGTTGTTTTGAATAAAATTAAAATTTGTATCAAACAACTGAAAATCAGAGATGACCACCAATTTGGTTTCAAGGAAAAGCACAGCTCGACACAGCAAGTCTGCAGGATCATAATAGATATAATTAAAAGCTTCAACGACAAAAACCTCACTGTCATGCTTTTATTAGATATAGAAAAGGCGTTCGATAAGGTATGGATCGATGGCTTGATCTATAAAATGATCTGGTTAGACTTTCCACCCTTCATAATAAAAATCATAAATTCATATCTAACTAACAGAAATTTTCAAGTGAAAATCGGAAATAAACTGTCAAATTACAAAAATATTCCTGCAGGCATCGTACAAGGATCAGTCCTCGGACCTAGACTGTTCAATATCTACGTCCAGGACATCCCAAAGTACGAACATACCAATATCGCTCTATTCGCAGATGATACGGCCATATATGCCCATTCAAACTGTGCAGAAGAAGCGAACAACGAGCTAAAAAAACATCTCAAAATCCTACAAAAATATTTTGACAGATGGGAAATAAAACTGAATGAAGGCAAATCTGAGCAAATCGTGTTTAGTAGAAGAGTGAATGACAAAACTATCCGCCACCCTATCAAAATTGGAAATATTGAGATATTTCCCAAACACTCGGTCAAATATCTGGGCATAGAACTAGATAAGAGATTGAACTTTCACACGCAGATTAAAACCTTGGTAAACAAGGCATATGCGCCTAAGAAAAAACTATATCCTCTATTGTGCAGAAAGAGTAAATTAGACCAAAAAAACAAAAGCCTTATCTACACCTCCCTCATACGTCCCATAATATCATACGCGGCCCCGGCCTTCTGCCATCTCCGTCCTTCCCCCTTGAGACCGCTACAAAATTTCCAAAACAAAGTCCTTCGACTCATTACAAACAAACCATTTTTCACCAGAATCTCTGAATTGCACAAAATTTCCGGGCTCCCCACAATCAGAGAATTTTTCGATCAAATCGCGAGCAACTTCTACGAAAATCAGTGTCGGGTAAGCGTCCTCACCAAAAACATGGTTAGAACGAGGGCACATAATTTAGAACCTCAAAGCCCCCATCCCCTTCCATACCAATACCTTCCCATATTCCTCAAACATTCTTCCAATCCATAACAATATCCCAAAACACTGCTATTAAAACGATATAATAAAAGTATCACATAGGCACCGTCTCTTCTTAGCTGGGAGCAACACCGCGAACGACGTGGCCCCACCCCCTCTTCGGGAAGCCTAATCGACCGAAAGGGTATTGACCCAATAGCGGGTCGAGCCGGCCAGCGAGGAGGAGGCATGGCCACGCCCAGCGAATGGCGCTTTCAGCTAGAAAAGACGAATGCCTATTGTCATAATGATGGTTGCAAAAGAAAAAACCGCGCAATCTGTATATATTGTGAATTTTTTTGTAAATAATCCTTCTCCCCTTTTTCGTCAATGAAAAGCAGGTTTTTTATTATTTTTCCTGCAGAATCCGATCACATCACAAAAATACCCAAATCCCAATAATAAATAAACCTCCCCACCAATTACTTGAAGTATCGATATACATTAGAAAAAATTGTAAATATAGCTAATACTGTTTAGTAGGAACTATAAATGTAGTAAAATTATTATAAGTGTGACATATTTCATAGACTGTAACATAATAGGAGAAATAAACGTTTTTGATTTGATTTGAACACTGAAGCCAAGCAGCGTCGGGCGCAGATAGTACTTGGATGGGTGACCGCTTGGGAACACCGCGTGCTGTAAACTTTTTCAATTTGGCTTCGATGTGTCAAATTTCAGTAATTTTCATAATTAAACGTAATAATGTGTTAATAAATGATAATTCATAGCTGTATTCGTTTTTGCGCGTATGTTCTGGGGAACATCGCGTTATAGTTTTGCCCAAATGTCTGTAACTTTCGAATTTTTTGACGAAAATGGTCTCAAACGATTAAGTTCGACTCCCCAATGAAGAATTCGAGGTCAAATTTGATTCTGTCCGTCCGGCCGTCCGGCCGTTGCCACGATAACTTGAGAACGAAAAGAGCTAGCGACTTGAAATTTTCAGGTTAGGTGGCGCATCCCAATACGACGGACAAGTTCGTTAATGGGGATAATCGGCCCAGTGGTTTCTGAGTAATAATTTTGTTTTCAACCAATAGAAATCCGATCGAATTGAAACTTGGTGGGTATTCGTAGAATATGCTGTTTAATTTGATGGTGTTGTCTGCTAAGCATTTAGTGAAGTATTGTTCGTCTTCTGCAATGGTTTTCAACTTTTTCACCATCTCTGTGTAGTCCACCACTCCATAGATGAATATCGGAGGTGTTTTTAATTGGGCTGCTGTTGTTTTGTTGGATATCCTCGTTCAGGTTACTCAAAGCGTCAAACTTGTTGTTGGTTGTTGTGGGTGTTGTATTGTTGGCATTTATTTTCCTTCTTTTTGTGTTAGTTGTTTTCACTACCTGCCATTTGTTTATCCCTTCATTGGATTCGAACCCATGGAAGTCTTCGTCACTTGTTGACGACAATCGATGATAATATACATTTTCATTAATTGTGGGATTTGGGCTATATCTCGTTGTTGTGTTTGCTTGGGCCGTTAGGGGTACCTGTGATTTTCCTGCTTGATGAATTAGTTGGCTGGAATCTATTTCCGATTCATATGAGGACGGCATTTTACTCATTTTTCCGATTCAGCGGTACGCCACTGGAAATCAAACAACAGACGTTATCAAGATAACATCTTGATTGAAGATAAGATAACACTTTTGGAGTCCCTTTTCTCACTATTTTTACTAATAAACTGTTTATATTGCGCTTATTATTATTATTATTATTTTGATCATTTGAACATGACTTCTGTTCATACAAATCAGTGTAATTTATGGGATTGTACATGCATAGAGGTAAGTTTCTTTAGTTCTGGAATATTTTGAATGCTTTGTACATTGTGAATATTCCTGAAAACTATGTATGGTAATCTAAATTATATCGAAACAATTGTGTAGTTTATTAGTGTCACTATTCTCCTCATAACACGTATTTCTGGTTTTAGCCTTTCAACATAAAATTTGTCAAAGAAGTTGAAAAGCATCCGGTGTTATACGATTTCAATCTACAAAAGTATTCAAGGAAGGACCAAACAGAAGCAGCATGGATCCTGGTTGGAAAAGAAGTGAACTTATCAGGTAAAGTATCTTTTTATTCTGTTGATACAATAAGTTAGTTTTAAGTATCTATTCATCATTACTTTGATGCGTCTATTAAAATTTATTGAATGCATCTGTAATATTGGTAAAGCGAACAAAAATAAATTGAAAAATACGAACAAATAAGTAAAATTCAATATTGAAAGAAATTTCTACACAACATGTTATTAGATGTGTTTTAGAGAATTTATGCTCATAACCTCTCTGCCTCTACGATGTAGTTGGGCCATTATCTGTATAATTATCATCATCTAATCTGCTAGATTAGAATGATAAACATATGAATCTCTTCAAAACCAATTAGAATACGAAAAGTTCTAGTCAAGCTGCATGACTTGATGAGCGAATTTTTTGACAATCATGCTAAAGAAATTTTCACAATAATTCTGAAATGAATTACTTTTCAAACGACAATGAGAGCATCTAATTTTTGTTTGATTTTGTCTTATAGCGGCCGAGTCTAAAGAAAGGTGGAGAAATTTAAGAAGTGCTTTAGGAAGAAATCTCAAACCCAAAGCGAGTGGCGGTGGGACCTCGAAAAAAAAACCATACTACCTGAGTCAAGCGAAGCGATGTTATTCCCTTCATGAAAATATCTGGAACGTCCACCGGAAATTTAACGCAAGAAAATAATCCAAGCCAAAGTTCCATATCCACAACAGATGATTCTGAAATTGAGGATGTGCTTCCGGTAAACGAAACTGTGCCTGGGTCGGTACCTTCAGATATCGTTGGAAACGAAAAACCCTCACCTACAGACCAACTCGGAACTTTCACTACACTTACTTTGCAAGACCCGGCTTCCATAACCCAGGCAGGCAGAGATCTACCAGTTAATGGAGCAATAGGTCCTAATCCTTTAAGGATGCGGAAACTATTATCAAATACCCAAAGTGATGTCGACAAAGCATTCTCCGACAATTTTTCGGCAAAGGCTACCAAACTCTCAAATCCGTCTCATAATGATATAAAGGAAGCAGGAATTGAGCATTTTCTAACCAGTCTAATTCCAGATTTGATGAGTATGAGCGATTCTCAATTGAGAAGGTTCAAGAGGGAAACATTGCGTCTCATAGATGATATTCTATAGCCACTCCCTCACCCTCCAACATCTTTCACTCGTGAGAATCTTTAATTACCTGCACCATCTAAAGTGAGGGGCCAAAATATTTAAAGGAGGATGATTATTACCTCGCTGTCCGACCGAAAACTCGATTTCTTTAAACACCCATATCTCCCGAAATACTGAACAGAATTTGATGAAATTTGGAGAAGATGATACGACCAACCTGTTCTTTCGATGTGACAACTTTCAAAATTCGAAAAAATCCAAAGGGGTTAACCTTAAATTTTTTTCAGAAAAAAAAATCGATTGGGCTCAAATTTGGCTCATCGTAAGAGCATGTTGGTTGTATTATCTCTTCCAAATTTCATCAAATTCTGTTGAGTATTTCGGAAGATATAGGGGTTTAAAGAAATCGATATTTTTGGCCAGACAGCGTGGTAATAATCATCATCCTTTAAATATTTTTGCCCCTCAATTAAGATGGTGCAGGCAACCAAAGATTCAACGCGAAGTATTTTGTGTTGCCTGAGCGATTTATTATCAGGCCCCGCCAACTCTTGGAATGCATTTGACCTTGAGCGATTCTTAGCACAGGACTGCATTCAGCCCTATGGCCGAGGAAGCGTTTGGATTTAGAGAGCTTTTGAACTTCATCATTTCATATTTATAATTATAAACTAAACTAAACTCTCTTGGTTCAAAAATAAGGTGGAAACAAGAAATCAACGAGTTGCCATACAGAAAAGATTCGAAATACAATAATGAGTATAATGTTTATACCCAGTAGAAATGTTTATAATAATATTACTAGAAATCTTGTGATCTGTGATACGATATATTGAATAAATAAATGATTTCATTGAAACATTCTATACAATTTGAACTTTGAATCAATAAGGACTCCTACTCCAACAATTTTCCAGGGCAAGCATAAAGTCTGAATACAAATATTTATTATCAAGGGCTTAGCCAGGGCTACGTCCTTGCATCAAACCTTTTTAATTCTTCATAATCATTACAATAATGTCTGTCGATATGGAATATAGTAATAATTTGACATTTGAACACATCGTTTGATGCATAATCAATTTCAATACTTTTGTCACTCGTTGATGAGATGAGATATCTGAAATTATAGATATAGAAATAACTCTAAATATTCCATTCAATATTGAAATATTAAAATTAAGTGTCCACTTATTTAGTTGTATTTCAAGATGATGAACGTTTGAAGCTTATGATTAATGTAAAATGTCTGTGAAAATTTGTTTCCATGGGTTAGGGGAAAAGATTAATTGTGAAAATAAGATTAATTTATTTAGATACCAATCTATATACCTACTGTTTTATAATATCTACCAAGGGCCGATTTATTCAACCTCTCCGTAAAGTATTCGTCAACTATGTGCTCGTTGAATTTACTGATTCCCTTTAAAGTGAAAAGGCGTAAATTTCAGCGATTTCGAGCGTATAGTTTCTGATATATAGAATTTTTTAAATGATTTTCAATAATTTTTTAAAAATTTTCTAGTGATACGTTCTTCAAGAAATTATTCACGAATTTTCGCATTGGCATTTTACAACTAATAACCATGTTTGAATGGGATCGGTTTTGAATTTTTTGATTTATTGAGGAAATAACAACCAAATTTCAGATGGATATAACTCCAAAACCGTTTGGCCAATTATGCATTTGAACAAACTCAGATGTTGCATTCAGACGCACAACCTAACCTGAAAATTTCAAGTCACTATCTCTTTCCGTTCTCAAGTTATCGTGACGTAAATAATATATTTTAATAATTTTTTTTTAATTTTCTAGCGATACGATTCTCACAAAATTTCACGAACATCCTTGAGTTTGCATTCTACAACTACTTACCAAGTTCCAATTCGATCGGATTAGTATTGGTTGAAAACAAAATTATTACTCGGAAACTATTGGGCCGATTATGCCCATTAACGAACTTGTCGGACGTATTGGGTTGCGCGAACTATCCTGAAAGTTTCAAGTCGCTACCTCTTTCCGTTCTCAAGTTATCCTGGCAACGGCCGGCCGGAAATAATCAAATTTGGCCTCGAATTCTTCATCAAGGAGTCGAACCCAATTCGAAAATTACAGACAATTGGGCAAAATGATAACGCGATGTTCCCCAGAACATACGCGCAACAACTAACTTATTCTGGAAATATTGAGATATTTCCCAAAGACTCGGTCAAATATCTGGGCATAGAACTAGATAAGAGATTGAACTTTCACACGCAGATTAAAACCTCGGTAAACAAGGCATATGCGGATAAGAAAAAACTATATCCTCTATTGTGCAGAAAGAGTAAATTAGACCAAAAAAACAAAAGCCTTATCTACACCTCCCTCATACTTCCCATAATATCATACGCGGCCCCGGCCTTCTGCCACCTCCGTCCTTCCCCCTTGAGACCGCTACAAAATTTCCAAAACAAAGTCCTTCGACTCATTACAAACAAACCATTTTTCACCAGAATCTCTGAATTGCACAAAATTTCCGGGTTCCCCACAATCAGAGAATTTTTCGATCAAATCGCGAGCAACTTCTACGAAAATCAGTGTCGGGTAAGCGTCCTCACCAAAAACATGGTTAGAACGAGGGCACATAATTTAGAACCTCAAAGCCCCCATCCCCTTCCATACCAATACCTTCCCATATTCCTCAAACATTCTTCCAATCCATAACAATATCCCAAAACACTGCTATTAAAACGATATAATAAAAGTATCACATAGGCACCGTCTCTTCTTAGCTGGGAGCAACACCGCGAACGACGTGGCCCCACCCCCTCTTCGGGAAGCCTAATCGACCGAAAGGGTATTGACCCAATAGCGGGACGAGCCGGCCAGCGAGGAGGAGGCATGGCCACGCCCAGCGAATGGCGCTTTCAGCTAGAAAAGACGAATGCCTATTGTCATAATGATGGTTGCAAAAGAAAAAACCGCGCAATCTGTATATATTGTGAATTTTTTTGTAAATAATCCTTCTCCCCTTTTTCGTCAATGAAAAGCAGGTTTTTTATTATTTTTCCTGCAGAATCCGATCACATCACAAAAATACCCAAATCCCAATAATAAATAAACCTCCCCACCAATTACTTGAAGTATCGATATACATTAGAAAAAATTGTAAATATAGCTAATACTGTTTAGTAGGAACTATAAATGTAGTAAAATTATTATAAGTGTGACATATTTCATAGACTGTAACATAATAGGAGAAATAAACGTTTTTGATTTGATTTGAACACTGAAGCCAAGCAGCGTCGGGCGCAGATAGTACTTGGATGGGTGACCGCTTGGGAACACCGCGTGCTGTAAACTTTTTCAATTTGGCTTCGATGTGTCAAATTTCAGTAATTTTCATAATTAAACGTAATAATGTGTTAATAAATGATAATTCATAGCTGTATTCGTTTTTGCGCGTATGTTCTGGGGAACATCGCGTTATAGTTTTGCCCAAATGTCTGTAACTTTCGAATTTTTTGACGAAAATGGTCTCAAACGATTAAGTTCGACTCCCCAATGAAGAATCCGAGGTCAAATTTGATTCTGTCCGTCCGGCCGTCCGGCCGTTGCCACGATAACTTGAGAACGAAAAGAGCTAGCGACTTGAAATTTTCAGGTTAGGTGGCGCATCCCAATACGACGGACAAGTTCGTTAATGGGGATAATCGGCCCAGTGGTTTCTGAGTAATAATTTTGTTTTCAACCAATAGAAATCCGATCGAATTGAAACTTGGTGGGTATTCGTAGAATATGCTGTTTAATTTGATGGTGTTGTCTGCTAAGCATTTAGTGAAGTATTGTTCGTCTTCTGCAATGGTTTTCAACTTTTTCACCATCTCTGTGTAGTCCACCACTCCATAGATGAATATCGGAGGTGTTTTTAATTGGGCTGCTGTTGTTTTGTTGGATATCCTCGTTCAGGTTACTCAAAGCGTCAAACTTGTTGTTGGTTGTTGTGGGTGTTGTATTGTTGGCATTTATTTTCCTTCTTTTTGTGTTAGTTGTTTTCACTACCTGCCATTTGTTTATCCCTTCATTGGATTCGAACCCATGGAAGTCTTCGTCACTTGTTGACGACAATCGATGATAATATACATTTTCATTAATTGTGGGATTTGGGCTATATCTCGTTGTTGTGTTTGCTTGGGCCGTTAGGGGTACCTGTGATTTTCCTGCTTGATGAATTAGTTGGTTGGAATCTATTTCCGATTCATATGAGGACGGCATTTTACTCATTTTTCCGATTCAGCGGTACGCCACTGGAAATCAGACAACAGACGTTATCAAGATAACATCTTGATTGAAGATAAGATAACACTTTTGGAGTCCCTTTTCTCACTATTTTTACTAATAAACTGTTTATATTGCGCTTATTATTATTATTATTATTTTGATCATTTGAACATGACTTCTGTTCATACAAATCAGTGTAATTTATGGGATTGTACATGCATAGAGGTAAGTTTCTTTAGTTCTGGAATATTTTGAATGCTTTGTACACTGTGAATATTCCTGAAAACTATGTATGGTAATCTAAATTATATCGAAACAATTGTGTAGTTTATTAGTGTCACTATTCTCCTCATAACACGTATTTCTGGTTTTAGCCTTTCAACATAAAATTTGTCAAAGAAGTTGAAAAGCATCCGGTGTTATACGATTTCAATCTACAAGAGTATTCAAGGAAGGACCAAACAGAAGCAGCATGGATCCTGGTTGGAAAAGAAGTGAACTTATCAGGTAAAGTATCTTTTTATTCTGTTGATACAATAAGTTTGTTTTAAGTATCTATTCATCATTACTTTGATGCGTCTATTAAAATTTATTGAATGCATCTGTAATATTGGTAAAGCGAACAAAAATAAATTGAAAAATACGAACAAATAAGTAAAATTCAATATTGAAAGAAATTTCTACACAACATGTTATTAGATGTGTTTTAGAGAATTTATGCTCATAACCTCTCTGCCTCTACGATGTAGTTGGGCCATTATCTGTATAATTATCATCATCTAATCTGCTAGATTAGAATGATAAACATATGAATCTCTTCAAAACCAATTAGAATACGAAAAGTTCTAGTCAAGCTGCATGACTTGATGAGCGAATTTTTTGACAATCATGCTAAAGAAATTTTCACAATAATTCTGAAATGAATTACTTCTCAAACGACAATGAGAGCATCTAATTTTTGTTTGATTTTGTCTTATAGCGGCCGAGTCTAAAGAAAGGTGGAGAAATTTAAGAAGTGCTTCAGGAAGAAATCTCAAACCCAAAGCGAGTGGCGGTGGGACCTCGAAAAAAAAACCATACTACCTGAGTCAAGCGAAGCGATGTTATTCCCTTCATGAAAATATCTGGAACGTCCACCGGAAATTTAACGCAAGAAAATAATCCAAGCCAAAGTTCCATATCCACAACAGATGATTCTGAAATTGAGGATGTGCTTCCGGTAAACGAAACTGTGCCTGGGTCGGTACCTTCAGATATCGTTGGAAACGAAAAACCCTCACCTACAGACCAACTCGGAACTTTCACTACACTTACTTTGCAAGACCCGGCTTCCATAACCCAGGCAGGCAGAGATCTACCAGTTAATGGAGCAATAGGTCCTAATCCTTTAAGGATGCGGAAACTATTATCAAATACCCAAAGTGTTCAAAAATCTAGGTGGTGAGATAATTGGCAATTACTTTTTAGTGGACTGTTACCAAATGATTGAGTTGAAGATGTTTAATAAAATGTTTATTGTATTAGTTCACATTCACATTATAAACAGGTACTCGCATGGAGTTAAAATTATATACAAAATTTAACAACATCTAAACAGAGTTGACCTATTTACATTTATTGAGAGACAATTGAGTGTAATATTTCACAATAGAGAAAGTCTGAACGTTGTGCTTGAATTGAGAGAATGCCTTGAGATCGATAATAGAGATGTATTGAGTATTATGTGTTGCCTGTAACAATTCTAAATCACTAACGTTGATCTGAGAAGCATTATTTGTCAATAGAAACGCAACGTTTACAGGAATAGAGCTGGCATGTATTAAAATGTCCCCTATTAGAAAAACAGAAGGTTCATTGACAAACAGAGATGGTTGAGGGTAAGTGTAATTGACAGGAGATGAAAGAAATGTATAATCAATAATTATGGTTAACGACGTTTACAGTGATAAGCCTGTCCTTATCAGAAAAACAGAAGTAATACAACATAACTATGGTAATGGAGGTGATAATTGAGAGTCATATGAGGTGTATATAAAGGCAGAGCAGTTAGATTTTAGTGAGCGAAATGAATCAATTGACAACACATTTACTTGAGAGGATAGTTGGTCATAGGTTGAGGAGAGTATAGAGTGCAGGCAATGTAAGTTGCAAGTTATGATAAAGTATAAGAAAATACAAATACAAAATATACTTATGTGAGGTGACATGGGTCTGGAACCATCAAGCGATACATCCAACCAGGTCCTTTAGAGTTTTGAGAGCATTTGCATGAGTAGAACAATTCTGAATACTTATCAGTTGAGACCAGGCCTGGTTGTACGATCCATGTGATGACTCCAGCTGGAACGGAGAGGTACCTGAAACTTACAAAAGCCTGAGAAGTCTAATCGTAGAGGTGTTTTTGAGTATGAGAGATTGTGAAATACTATGAGTGAAAATAATGAGAAGTAAGTGCCTGAGATGTAGGTGAAATGTGAACCTGGTGCTCGAGAGAATACGCGGAGTAACTACGTACGAAGAGTTTACGAGGGGGGGTCGTTTGGAGATTATAAAATTGGAGAGTTAGTACAAAGGGTTAGGTACAGTACACACGTGGTTCGAGAAATAAATATGAAAATACCAAAAATATACCTTAATGAGGGAGGTACAGGTGACGAGGAGGCTATATAAAATACACTTCAACGATATATACTCAAGATGCATGAGATATTTCGTGGAACCGTGAGAGTGCATGATATTTTATAGGAAGCATGTTAGGAACAATTCATATAGTTAAGAAAAATGTACTGTACCTGTATTTGAGGAGATCTAAATAATCACTTAAAGCAATATAATTGTCTTTTAAGGTTTGTTTGGTAAGCACCAAGTTCACAATTCGTAGAGCACAAATTAATCGACTTGCGAGAAAATGGCGTAGGAGAAGCAAAAAAGGCACAAGAGCGTAGAAAATTTGTAACACGAGCGGAAAAGCGAAGTGACAAGAAAAGTGGTAAAAGGCGGGTTAGGAGAGTTCTTGCCGGTGTTTTATATTAGAGATCACAGATGAACGCGCATGTCAGATCTCGAGTATGTCAGAAATCACAATACTCTGTGACCAAATAGCGTTGGGCGAGGAGGGCAACCAGGAGCGTAGAGTAGACTGCATCACAGGGTTAAAAACTCATTTAATTTTTAACATTCCGGCCGCCATAATTAACGGAGTTGATTATAGATGAGAAGAGCTTCGTGGAACTTCCCTGGTGAGGAGGGTGAGAGAAACCTGTTCTCCAGTGTCTGAGCTACTCAATCCACCCATCAACTGGAGGAAACAGGCCCCTCGTTGTCCTCAGAGTCCACCAGGATTGGCAAAACGCATAACTTTGCAATTGGCCTCGTGAGAGTGAGTGGTCCGGCGTAATCGACACCGGTGTGGAGGAATGGACGAGATGGCTGTACTCGAGGTGCTGGTAGTTGTCCCATGAGCTGCTGTGCCCGAATGCCACGGTGCCTGGCGCAGGTTACACATCGAAGGATATGGGATTTGACTGGGGCTCTTCCTCCAAGAATCCAATACCTTTGACGTATGCGGGCTAGAGTGAGTTGAGTGCCTCCATGGAGAGTTGATCGATGAGCTTCATCGATAGCTAGAGAAGTGAATTGAGAGAATCGAGGAAGAATTATAGGATGTTTGCTATCTGGGTCTAGATTTGACTGGGTGATTCGTCCGCCTACACGAATTACACCATCGTGGTCGAGGAAGGCTGTGAGTCTACTGAATGCATTTGAGGAGTAGATTGGAGTCCGAGTGCGAAGAGCCTTGAGTTCGAGTGAGAAGTAGACTTCTTGAGTTGCTTTTATCCAGAAAATTCTGGATTTTTCCAAGTCAGACGAGGTGAGGCTTGTGAGAGGTGCTGGATCCAGCTTGCGTTGGAGTCGTGCGAGAAGCTTTGAACAAAGAGAGGTGATTCTCAACAATTGATTCATAGAAGAATACCTGTAGATAAGGTCCCACTCGTAGTCCTTCGAGGTGGAAGTGAGAATGGAGGTGACAGGTTTTGCTTCGGATTCATGTTCAGTTGTCGATGCCGGCTGACGACTGGGCCATGAGTCTTCTGACTTGGAAAGCCATGGTGGTCCCGTCCACCATAGCGAGTGGTTGCGAAGTTGAGCGGAAGTTAAGCCTCGAGATGCACAGTCAGCAGGATTGTCTTTGCCGGAAATATATCTCCATTGGGCCCTAGGAGTTAGTTCTTGGATTGTTGCCACGCGGTTCCGAACAAAGTCCTTCCAACGTGAGGGATGAGTTGTGATCCAGGATAGAGTGACTGAGGAGTCCGTCCATAGAGTTGTGGAGAGGCTGTTGAGCTGTAAAATATTATGCGCATAATTTACGAGACGAGAGAGGAGAAGTGCAGCTGACAATTCGAGGCGCGGGATTGTGAGAGGCTTCAAAGGCGTTACTTTTGTTTTGGAGCAGAGCATTGAAACTTTGCGTTCCTTGGACGGAGTTTGAACGAGGAGGTAGAGGACTGCAGAAATGGCAAATTGAGATGCATCGGAGAAGCCATGGAGTTGTACGGAACAACCATCCTGGTAGTTGATCCATCGAGGAATTTTTATGCTGGCCAGCTTGTAGAGGTCGTCGCTGATGTCATGCCATTTCTGTTGGAGTAGTTGAGGTAGAGGTTCGTCCCATGATAACTTTTGGAGCCATAATTCTTGCAACAACATCTTGGCCCTAATCGTAACAGGGGAGACTAAACCTAATGGATCAAATATTTGAGCGATATGAGAAAGAACTGAGCGTTTTGTTAGTATAGACCCAGATAGGATGGAGCTGACCTTAAATGTGAAGTAATCTTCTTGAGGGTACCACAGGAGTCCTAATACTTTGGTTGAGGTGGGATTTTCATCGAAGGAGAGTGGAGATGAAGTATGTTCGTCCTCTTGTACATACTGGAGTAGTTGTGGTACATTTGACTGCCACTTTGCGAGGGGGAGGCCGGCCGCCATGCAGAGGTGCTGGAGTTGTTTGGCAATTTCGAGGAGTTGGTCTTCAGTATCTGATCCGCCACAGATGTCATCGACATAACGACCTTTCGTCAATGGGGGAATGGCTAACGGAAACTTGTGACCTTCATCGTTGATGAGCTGGAGAAGAATTCTAATTGCCAAGAATGGAGAGGACCTGGTTCCATATGTGACTGTGGTGAGGTGGTACGTTTGGACTTTGTTGTTGGAGTCGAGCCATAGGATACATTGAAGATCCCAATCGTCAGGATGGACCAGGATCTGTCTGTACATCTTTGTGATGTCTGTGGAGAAGACAAATTTGTACTTACGCACCCACATAAGGACATCTATCACGTCGAGTTGTAGTTTGGCTCCTGTGTGCATGATATCGTTGAGTGAAATACCAGTTGAGGTGGGGCTGGAGCCGTTGAAGACCACTCGTAGTTTCTTTGAGGTGTTGTCTGTTTTGAGAAACCCATGATGAGGCAGGAAGTATCTTGAGATGGCTGTCTCTGATGAAACAGGTTGCATGTGATGGAGAAGTTCATATTCATCGATGAATTGATGATAGAGGTCGGAGTACTCTGGGTCCTTTTCGAATTTACGGAGCAGGCCTTGGAGACATCGAAAAGCACGTTGTCTTGAGATTCTGGAGGTGTGGAGATGGCTGGAAGCAGGTGTGAAAAGAAGGCAGGTTAGAGAAGGATAATGAGAGAACATGAGCATCAACATGTATGGATTGATGGTCATATAGCGACGTGAGCGTGATAGAAAGGCATCCCTTTGCCTTCGAGGTGGTACCATGGATGCCGACAATTACAACGTGTGACTTCCTTCGAGGAAAACTCAGCTTGTTGGCCTGAGGTGGAGAGATGAAGCTCAACTCAGATCCTGAGTCGATGAGAAGTCGAACCTTGTGTGAGGCATTGAGACGACTTGGAGGTTCCTGTTGAGCTGACTGTTAACGCCTCTTCGTTGTGGTGCTAGGACTCATCTCCTTTTGAGGTGACTGATGAGAAGTAGAGGAGCTGGTGACCAATCGAGGAGGCACGATTGGTATCCTTGAGAAAGGTTTGCTGCTGAGGGGGACGTCGTGGAGCAGGGTGTGGTGCTGACTTCCACAGCTCTTGCATCTTTTGGAGGTCTTACATGAGCGGCGATTGTGCCTACCCAGACAATTGGTGCACAGCACTCTGTGCAGCACCACATCAGCCTTCTGTTGAGGAGACCTGTTGGCAAACCGTGGACAATTGGAAATAAAATGCTCTTGTCCACAATCATCGCAATTGAACGATGGCAGCGAACTGGACCTGATCGGCGTCGTTGAGCTTGAGGAGACTTGTTCGGTTGAGGAGACTGCTAAAGGAGTTCTGTCTGAGATGTTCTTCTTAGAGGGGTCTGGGACTCCTGAGCGAGGCTTGGAGACGGCTTGAGGCGGCTGTCGTTGTGTGGATTCCACCCAATCCAAAGATCTGGACCTTGATTCAAGGAAATCCATGACTTGAGGTAAGGTAGGGAATTCCATGTGGGTGGAAATAAGACTCTCCCACTGAGTCCTAGAGGCGTGATCGAGGCGGTTGATAATATGGAATACCAGAAGATTATTGTTTTGCTGGAGGTTTTCACCAAGAGCAGAGAGGCACTGAATGGGATTGGTAATGCTATCGCACAACTGTCGTATGGCTGAGGCGTTGGCAGCCTTTTGGTCTGCGAGTGAGAACGAGAGAAGACGAGAGTATTGAGAAGAAAGGAGCAGTCTTCGATTTTCGTAATTTTGCGCAAGCTTTTGCCACGCAATTGAGAATGAGGAGGCTGTGAGTGGCAGACTTGAGATGGTTTCGAGGGGTTCATGAGACAGGCATGTTCTCAGGTAGTGGAGGCGTTCGATATCAGCGAGCTGTTCAGCGTCGATGACTAGAGACTTAAAAAGATCTCTAAATGCAGGCCACTGCGAGTAATCTCCCGCAAACGTGGGAATGGCGATGTCTGGGAGGCGTGGACGTGATTGAGTAGACTGAGTGAGTGAGGAGACTGACTGAGGGTCGACAATTGTGGCGAGGCACCCAAGCTTTTTGGTGATTGACTGATAGAGGCAATGCTCTTCGAGAAAGACGGAATCGGAGAAATAGGGATGGTCCAGACAGGCTTCTGGCCAGGCTGCTTCGAAGTGGGTGTGTGTCTTTGAGAAGGCTTGATGGATTTCTTGAACATGTTCAAGAATGCGGGCAAGCTCTTGAGCGGTCCAGTCCTTAGTGACTGCGAGATCTGTGAGAGTAGTCATGAGGAGTCTGACACGCTGGCGTTGAGTAGACACCTTGATTTTTAGAGGGGTTGGCAACCCCATGGAGCGGGTTTGAGGCGATTCCTTGGCAGAGGAGGTGGACGCTGAGCGTGTCCTTGAGGCGACTGGGAGGTGGCTGGCATCCTCTTGAGGTGGAGGAGAAGTCTTCGAGACGTCAGTCACAGCAGACTTAGTGGATGATGCCTTAGTGGACATAGCTGGAACTGTATTTGAGGAGAATGTGATGTGAACGATTAATATAACAACTCAATCATCCGGCTCGAAGGACCAAATGTTCAAAAATCTAGGTGGTGAGATAATTGGCAATTACTTTTTAGTGGACTGTTACCAAATGATTGAGTTGAAGATGTTTAATAAAATGTTTATTGTATTAGTTCACATTCACATTATAAACAGGTACTCGCATGGAGTTAAAATTATATACAAAATTTAACAACATCTAAACAGAGTTGACCTATTTACATTTATTGAGAGACAATTGAGTGTAATATTTCACAATAGAGAAAGTCTGAACGTTGTGCTTGAATTGAGAGAATGCTTTGAGATCGATAATAGAGATGTATTGAGTATTATGTGTTGCCTGTAACAATTCTAAATCACTAACGTTGATCTGAGAAGCATTATTTGTCAATAGAAACGCAACGTTTACAGGAATAGAGCTGGCATGTATTAAAATGTCCCCTATTAGAAAAACAGAAGGTTCATTGACAAACAGAGATGGTTGAGGGTAAGTGTAATTGACAGGAGATGAGAGAAATGTATAATCAATAATTATGGTTAACGACGTTTACAGTGATAAGCCTGTCCTTATCAGAAAAACAGAAGTAATACAACATAACTATGGTAATGGAGGTGATAATTGAGAGTCATATGAGGTGTATATAAAGGCAGAGCAGTTAGGTTTTAGTGAGCGAAATGAATCAATTGACAACACATTTACTTGAGAGGATAGTTGGTCATAGGTTGAGGAGAGTATAGAGTGCAGGCAATGTAAGTTGCAAGTTATGATAAAGTATAAGAAAATACAAATACAAATTATACTTATGTGAGGTGACATGGGTCTGGAACCATCAAGCGATACATCCAACCAGGTCCTTTAGAGTTTTGAGAGCATTTGCATGAGTAGAACAATTCTGAATACTTATCAGTTGAGACCAGGCCTGGTTGTACGATCCATGTGATGACTCCAGCTGGAACGGAGAGGTACCTGAAACTTACAAAAGCCTGAGAAGTCTAATCGTAGAGGTGTTTTTGAGTATGAGAGATTGTGAAATACTATGAGTGAAAATAATGAGAAGTAAGTGCCTGAGATGTAGGTGAAATGTGAACCTGGTGCTCGAGAGAATACGCGGAGTAACTAGGTACGAAGAGTTTACGAGGGGGGGTCGTTTGGAGATTATAAAATTGGAGAGTTAGTACAAAGGGTTAGGTACAGTACACACGTGGTTCGAGAAATAAATATGAAAATACCAAAAATATACCTTAATGAGGGAGGTACAGGTGACGAGGAGGCTATATAAAATACACTTCAACGATATATACTCAAGATGCATGAGATATTTCGTGGAACCGTGAGAGTGCATGATATTTTATAGGAAGCATGTTAGGAACAATTCATATAGTTAAGAAAAATGTACTGTACCTGTATTTGAGGAGATCTAAATAATCACTTAAAGCAATATAATTGTCTTTTAAGGTTTGTTTGGTAAGCACCAAGTTCACAATTCGTAGAGCACAAATTAATCGACTTGCGAGAAAATGGCGTAGGAGAAGCAAAAAAGGCACAAGAGCGTAGAAAATTTGTAACACGAGCGGAAAAGCGAAGTGACAAGAAAAGTGGTAAAAGGCGGGTTAGGAGAGTTCTTGCCTGTGTTTTATATTAGAGATCACAGATGAACGCGCATGTCAGATCTCGAGTATGTCAGAAATCACAATACTCTGTGACCAAATAGCGTTGGGCGAGGAGGGCAACCAGGAGCGTAGAGTAGACTGCATCACAGGGTTAAAAACTCATTTAATTTTTAACACAAAGTGATGTCGACAAAGCATTCTCCGACAATTTTTCGGCAAAGGCTACCAAACTCTCAAATCCGTCTCATAATGATATAAAGGAAGCAGGAATTGAGCATTTTCTAACCAGTCTAATTCCAGGTTTGATGAGTATGAGCGATTCTCAATTGAGAAGGTTCAAGAGGGAAACATTGCGTCTCATAGATGATATTCTATAGCCACTCCCTCACCCTCCAACATCTTTCACTCGTGAGAATCTTTAATTGCCTGCACCATCTAAAGTGAGGGGCCAAAATATTTAAAGGAGGATGATTATTACCTCGCTGTCCGACCGAAAACTCGATTTCTTTAAACACCCATATCTCCCGAAATACTGAACAGAATTTGATGAAATTTGGAGGAGATGATACGACCAACCTGTTCTTTCGATGTGACAACTTTCAAAATTCGAAAAAATCCAAAGGGGTTAACCTTAAATTTTTTTCAGAAAAAAAATCGATTGGGCTCAAATTTGGCTCATCGTAAGAGCATGTTGGTTGTATTATCTCTTCCAAATTTCATCAAATTCTGTTGAGTATTTCGGGAGATATAGGGGTTTAAAGAAATCGATATTTTTGGCCAGAAAGCGTGGTAATAATCATCATCCTTTAAATATTTTTGCCCCTCAATTAAGATGGTGCAGGCAACCAAAGATTCAACGCGAAGTATTTTGTGTTGCCTGACCGATTTATTATCAGGCCCCGCCTACTCTTGGAATGCATTTGACCTTGAGCGATTCTTAGCACAGGACTGCATTCAGCCCTATGGCCGAGGAAGCGTTTGGATTTAGAGAGCTTTTGAACTTCATCATTTCATATTTATAATTATAAACTAAACTAAACTCTCTTGGTTCAAAAATAAGGTGGAAACAAGAAATCAACGAGTTGCCATACAGAAAAGATTCGAAATACAATAATGAGTATAATGTTTATACCCAGTAGAAATGTTTATAATAATATTACTAGAAATCTTGTGATCTGTGATACGATATATTGAATAAATAAATGATTTCATTGAAACATTCTATACAATTTGAACTTTGAATCAATAAGGACTCCTACTAAAACAATTTTCCAGGGCAAGCATAAAGTCTGAATACAAATATTTATTATCAAGGGCTTAGCCAGGGCTACGTCCTTGCATCAAACCTTTTTAATTCTTCATAATCATTACAATAATGTCTGTCGATATGGAATATAGTAATAATTTGACATTTGAACACATCGTTTGATGCATAATCAATTTCAATACTTTTGTCACTCGTTGATGAGATGAGATATCTGAAATTATAGATAAACTCTAAATATTCCATTCAATATTGAAATATTAAAATTAAGTGTCCACTTATTTAGTTGTATTTCAAGATGATGAACGTTTGAAGCTTATGATTAATGTAAAATGTCTGTGAAAATTTGTTTCCATGGGTTAGGGGAAAAGATTAATTGTGAAAATAAGATTAATTTATTTAGATACCAATCTATATACCTACTGTTTTATAATATCTACCAAGGGCCGATTTATTCAACCTCTCCGTAAAGTATTCGTCAACTATGTGCTCGTTGAATTTACTGATTCCCTTTAAAGTGAAAAGGCGTAAATTTCAGCGATTTCGAGCGTATAGTTTCTGATATATAGAATTTTTTAAATGATTTTCAATAATTTTTTAAAAATTTTCTAGTGATACGTTCTTCAAGAAATTATTCACGAATTTTCGCATTGGCATTTTACAACTAATAACCATGTTTGAATGGGATCGGTTTTGAATTTTTTGATTTATTGAGGAAATAACAACCAAATTTCAGATGGATATAACTCCAAAACCGTTTGGCCAATTATGCATTTGAACAAACTCAGATGTTGCATTCAGACGCACAACCTAACCTGAAAATTTCAAGTCACTATCTCTTTCCGTTCTCAAGTTATCGTGACGTAAATAATATATTTTAATAATTTTTTTTTAATTTTCTAGCGATACGATTCTCACAAAATTTCACGAACATCCTTGAGTTTGCATTCTACAACTACTTACCAAGTTCCAATTCGATCGGATTAGTATTGGTTGAAAACAAAATTATTACTCGGAAACTATTGGGCCGATTATGCCCATTAACGAACTTGTCGGACGTATTGGGTTGCGCGAACTATCCTGAAAGTTTCAAGTCGCTATCTCTTTCCGTTCTCAAGTTATCCTGGCAACGGCCGGCCGGAAATAATCAAATTTGGCCTCGAATTCTTCATCAAGGAGTCGAACCCAATTCGAAAATTACAGACAATTGGGCAAAATGATAACGCGATGTTCCCCAGAACATACGCGCAACAACTAACTTATTCTGGAAATATTGAGATATTTCCCAAAGACTCGGTCAAATATCTGGGCATAGAACTAGATAAGAGATTGAACTTTCACACGCAGATTAAAACCTCGGTAAACAAGGCATATGCGGCTAAGAAAAAACTATATCCTCTATTGTGCAGAAAGAGTAAATTAGACCAAAAAAACAAAAGCCTTATCTACACCTCCCTCATACGTCCCATAATATCATACGCGGCCCCGGCCTTCTGCCACCTCCGTCCTTCCCCCTTGAGACCGCTACAAAATTTCCAAAACAAAGTCCTTCGACTCATTACAAACAAACCATTTTTCACCAGAATCTCTGAATTGCACAAAATTTCCGGGCTCCCCACAATCAGAGAATTTTTCGATCAAATCGCGAGCAACTTCTACGAAAATCAGTGTCGGGTAAGCGTCCTCACCAAAAACATGGTTAGAACGAGGGCACATAATTTAGAACCTCAAAGCCCCCATCCCCTTCCATACCAATACCTTCCCATATTCCTCAAACATTCTTCCAATCCATAACAATATCCCAAAACACTGCTATTAAAACGATATAATAAAAGTATCACATAGGCACCGTCTCTTCTTAGCTGGGAGCAACACCGCGAACGACGTGGCCCCACCCCCTCTTCGGGAAGCCTAATCGACCGAAAGGGTATTGACCCAATAGCGGGACGAGCCGGCCAGCGAGGAGGAGGCATGGCCACGCCCAGCGAATGGCGCTTTCAGCTAGAAAAGACGAATGCCTATTGTCATAATGATGGTTGCAAAAGAAAAAACCGCGCAATCTGTATATATTGTGAATTTTTTTGTAAATAATCCTTCTCCCCTTTTTCGTCAATGAAAAGCAGGTTTTTTATTATTTTTCCTGCAGAATCCGATCACATCACAAAAATACCCAAATCCCAATAATAAATAAACCTCCCCACCAATTACTTGAAGTATCGATATACATTAGAAAAAATTGTAAATATAGCTAATACTGTTTAGTAGGAACTATAAATGTAGTAAAATTATTATAAGTGTGACATATTTCATAGACTGTAACATAATAGGAGAAATAAACGTTTTTGATTTGATTTGAACACTGAAGCCAAGCAGCGTCGGGCGCAGATAGTACTTGGATGGGTGACCGCTTGGGAACACCGCGTGCTGTAAACTTTTTCAATTTGGCTTCGATGTGTCAAATTTCAGTAATTTTCATAATTAAACGTAATAATGTGTTAATAAATGATAATTCATAGCTGTATTCGTTTTTGCGCGTATGTTCTGGGGAACATCGCGTTATAGTTTTGCCCAAATGTCTGTAACTTTCGAATTTTTTGACGAAAATGGTCTCAAACGATTAAGTTCGACTCCCCAATGAAGAATTCGAGGTCAAATTTGATTCTGTCCGTCCGGCCGTCCGGCCGTTGCCACGATAACTTGAGAACGAAAAGAGCTAGCGACTTGAAATTTTCAGGTTAGGTGGCGCATCCCAATACGACGGACAAGTTCGTTAATGGGGATAATCGGCCCAGTGGTTTCTGAGTAATAATTTTGTTTTCAACCAATAGAAATCCGATCGAATTGAAACTTGGTGGGTATTCGTAGAATATGCTGTTTAATTTGATGGTGTTGTCTGCTAAGCATTTAGTGAAGTATTGTTCGTCTTCTGCAATGGTTTTCAACTTTTTCACCATCTCTGTGTAGTCCACCACTCCATAGATGAATATCGGAGGTGTTTTTAATTGGGCTGCTGTTGTTTTGTTGGATATCCTCGTTCAGGTTACTCAAAGCGTCAAACTTGTTGTTGGTTGTTGTGGGTGTTGTATTGTTGGCATTTATTTTCCTTCTTTTTGTGTTAGTTGTTTTCACTACCTGCCATTTGTTTATCCCTTCATTGGATTCGAACCCATGGAAGTCTTCGTCACTTGTTGACGACAATCGATGATAATATACATTTTCATTAATTGTGGGATTTGGGCTATATCTCGTTGTTGTGTTTGCTTGGGCCGTTAGGGGTACCTGTGATTTTCCTGCTTGATGAATTAGTTGGTTGGAATCTATTTCCGATTCATATGAGGACGGCATTTTACTCATTTTTCCGATTCAGCGGTACGCCACTGGAAATCAGACAACAGACGTTATCAAGATAACATCTTGATTGAAGATAAGATAACACTTTTGGAGTCCCTTTTCTCACTATTTTTACTAATAAACTGTTTATATTGCGCTTATTATTATTATTATTATTATTTTGATCATTTGAACATGACTTCTGTTCATACGAATCAGTGTAATTTATGGGATTGTACATGCATAGAGGTAAGTTTCTTTAGTTCTGGAATATTTTGAATGCTTTGTACATTGTGAATATTCCTGAAAACTATGTATGGTAATCTAAATTATATCGAAACAATTGTGTAGTTTATTAGTGTCACTATTCTCCTCATAACACGTATTTCTGGTTTTAGCCTTTCAACATAAAATTTGTCAAAGAAGTTGAAAAGCATCCGGTGTTATACGATTTCAATCTACAAGAGTATTCAAGGAAGGACCAAACAGAAGCAGCATGGATCCTGGTTGGAAAAGAAGTGAACTTATCAGGTAAAGTATCTTTTTATTCTGTTGATACAATAAGTTTGTTTTAAGTATCTATTCATCATTACTTTGATGCGTCTATTAAAATTTATTGAATGCATCTGTAATATTGGTAAAGCGAACAAAAATAAATTGAAAAATACGAACAAATAAGTAAAATTCAATATTGAAAGAAATTTCTACACAACATGTTATTAGATGTGTTTTAGAGAATTTATGCTCATAACCTCTCTGCCTCTACGATGTAGTTGGGCCATTATCTGTATAATTATCATCATCTAATCTGCTAGATTAGAATGATAAACATATGAATCTCTTCAAAACCAATTAGAATACGAAAAGTTCTAGTCAAGCTGCATGACTTGATGAGCGAATTTTTTGACAATCATGCTAAAGAAATTTTCACAATAATTCTGAAATGAATTACTTTTCAAACGACAATGAGAGCATCTAATTTTTGTTTGATTTTGTCTTATAGCGGCCGAGTCTAAAGAAAGGTGGAGAAATTTAAGAAGTGCTTTAGGAAGAAATCTCAAACCCAAAGCGAGTGGCGGTGGGACCTCGAAAAAAAAACCATACTACCTGAGTCAAGCGAAGCGATGTTATTCCCTTCATGAAAATATCTGGAACGTCCACCGGAAATTTAACGCAAGAAAATAATCCAAGCCAAAGTTCCATATCCACAACAGATGATTCTGAAATTGAGGATGTGCTTCCGGTAAACGAAACTGTGCCTGGGTCGGTACCTTCAGATATCGTTGGAAACGAAAAACCCTCACCTACAGACCAACTCGGAACTTTCACTACACACACTTTGCAAGACCCGGCTTCCATAACCCAGGCAGGCAGAGATCTACCAGTTAATGGAGCAATAGGTCCTAATCCTTTAAGGATGCGGAAACTATTATCAAATACCCAAAGTGATGTCGACAAAGCATTCTCCGACAATTTTTCGGCAAAGGCTACCAAACTCTCAAATCCGTCTCATAATGATATAAAGGAAGCAGGAATTGAGCATTTTCTAACCAGTCTAATTCCAGATTTGATGAGTATGAGCGATTCTCAATTGAGAAGGTTCAAGAGGGAAACATTGCGTCTGATAGATGATATTCTATAGCCACTCCCTCACCCTCCAACATCTTTCACTCGTGAGAATCTTTAATTGCCTGCACCATCTAAAGTGAGGGGCCAAAATATTTAAAGGAGGATGATTATTACCTCGCTGTCCGACCGAAAACTCGATTTCTTTAAACACCCATATCTCCCGAAATACTGAACAGAATTTGATGAAATTTGGAGGAGATGATACGACTAACCTGTTCTTTCGATGTGACAACTTTCAAAATTCGAAAAAATCCAAAGGGGTTAACCTTAAATTTTTTTCAGAAAAAAAATCGATTGGGCTCAAATTTGGCTCATCGTAAGAGCATGTTGGTTGTATTATCTCTTCCAAATTTCATCAAATTCTGTTGAGTATTTCGGGAGATATAGGGGTTTAAAGAAATCGATATTTTTGGCCAGACAGCGTGGTAATAATCATCATCCTTTAAATATTTTTGCCCCTCAATTAAGATGGTGCAGGCAACCAAAGATTCAACGCGAAGTATTTTGTGTTGCCTGACCGATTTATTATCAGGCCCCGCCAACTCTTGGAATGCATTTGACCTTGAGCGATTCTTAGCACAGGACTGCATTCAGCCCTATGGCCGAGGAAGCGTTTGGATTTAGAGAGCTTTTGAACTTCATCATTTCATATTTATAATTATAAACTAAACTAAACTCTCTTGGTTCAAAAATAAGGTGGAAACAAGAAATCAACGAGTTGCCATACAGAAAAGATTCGAAATACAATAATGAGTATAATGTTTATACCCAGTAGAAATGTTTATAATAATATTACTAGAAATCTTGTGATCTGTGATACGATATATTGAATAAATAAATGATTTCATTGAATTTGAACTTTGAATCAATAAGGACTCCTACTCCAACAATTTTCCAGGGCAAGCATAAAGTCTGAATACAAATATTTATTATCAAGGGCTTAGCCAGGGCTACGTCCTTGCATCAAACCTTTTTAATTCTTCATAATCATTACAATAATGTCTGTCGATATGGAATATAGTAATAATTTGACATTTGAACACATCGTTTGATGCATAATCAATTTCAATACTTTTGTCACTCGTTGATGAGATGAGATATCTGAAATTATAGATAAACTCTAAATATTCCATTCAATATTGAAATATTAAAATTAAGTGTCCAGTTATTTAGTTGTATTTCAAGATGATGAACGTTTGAAGCTTATGATTAATGTAAAATGTCTGTGAAAATTTGTTTCCATGGGTTAGGGGAAAAGATTAATTGTGAAAATAAGATTAATTTATTTAGATACCAATCTATATACCTACTGTTTTATAATATCTACCAAGGACCGATTTATTCAACCTCTCCGTAAAGTATTCGTCAACTATGTGCTCGTTGAATTTACTGATTCCCTTTAAAGTGAAAAGGCGTAAATTTCAGCGATTTCGAGCGTATAGTTTCTGATATATAGAATTTTTTAAATGATTTTCAATAATTTTTTAAAAATTTTCTAGTGATACGTTCTTCAAGAAATTATTCACGAATTTTCGCATTGGCATTTTACAACTAATAACCATGTTTGAATGGGATCGGTTTTGAATTTTTTGATTTATTGAGGAAATAACACCAAATTTCAGATGGATATAACTCCAAAACCGTTTGGCCAATTATGCATTTGAACAAACTCAGATGTTGCATTCAGACGCACAACCTAACCTGAAAATTTCAAGTCACTATCTCTTTCCGTTCTCAAGTTATCGTGACGTAAATAATATATTTTAATAATTTTTTTTTAATTTTCTAGCGATACGATTCTCACAAAATTTCACGAACATCCTTGAGTTTGCATTCTACAACTACTTACCAAGTTCCAATTCGATCGGATTAGTATTGGTTGAAAACAAAATTATTACTCGGAAACTATTGGGCCGATTATGCCCATTAACGAACTTGTCGGACGTATTGGGTTGCGCGAACTATCCTGAAAGTTTCAAGTCGCTATCTCTTTCCGTTCTCAAGTTATCCTGGCAACGGCCGGCCGGAAATAATCAAATTTGGCCTCGAATTCTTCATCAAGGAATCGAACCCAATTCGAAAATTACAGATAATTGGGCAAAATGATAACGCGATGTTCCCCAGAACATACGCGCAACAACTAACTTATTCTGGAAATATTGAGATATTTCCCAAAGACTCGGTCAAATATCTGGGCATAGAACTAGATAAGAGATTGAACTTTCACACGCAGATTAAAACCTCGGTAAACAAGGCATATGCGGCTAAGAAAAAACTATATCCTTTATTGTGCAGAAAGAGTAAATTAGACCAAAAAAACAAAAGCCTTATCTACACCTCCCTCATACGTCCCATAATATCATACGCGGCCCCGGCCTTCTGCCACCTCCGTCCTTCCCCCTTGAGACCGCTACAAAATTTCCAAAACAAAGTCCTTCGACTCATTACAAACAAACCATTTTTCACCAGAATCTCTGAATTGCACAAAATTTCCGGGCTCCCCACAATCAGAGAATTTTTCGATCAAATCGCGAGCAACTTCTACGAAAATCAGTGTCGGGTAAGCGTCCTCACCAAAAACATGGTTAGAACGAGGGCACATAATTTAGAACCTCAAAGCCCCCATCCCCTTCCATACCAATACCTTCCCATATTCCTCAAACATTCTTCCAATCCATAACAATATCCCAAAACACTGCTATTAAAACGATATAATAAAAGTATCACATAGGCACCGTCTCTTCTTAGCTGGGAGCAACACCGCGAACGACGTGGCCCCACCCCCTCTTCGGGAAGCCTAATCGACCGAAAGGGTATTGACCCAATAGCGGGACGAGCCGGCCAGCGAGGAGGAGGCATGGCCACGCCCAGCGAATGGCGCTTTCAGCTAGAAAAGACGAATGCCTATTGTCATAATGATGGTTGCAAAAGAAAAAACCGCGCAATCTGTATATATTGTGAAATTTTTTGTAAATAATCCTTCTCCCCTTTTTCGTCAATGAAAAGCAGGTTTTTTATTATTTTTCCTGCAGAATCCGATCACATCACAAAAATACCCAAATCCCAATAATAAATAAACCTCCCCACCAATTAGTTGAAGTATCGATATACATTAGAAAAAATTGTAAATATAGCTAATACTGTTTAGTAGGAACTATAAATGTAGTAAAATTATTATAAGTGTGACATATTTCATAGACTGTAACATAATAGGAGAAATAAACGTTTTTGATTTGATTTGAACACTGAAGCCAAGCAGCGTCGGGCGCAGATGGTACTTGGATGGGTGACCGCTTGGGAACACCGCGTGCTGTAAAATTTTTCAATTTGGCTTCGATGTGTCAAATTTCAGTAATTTTCATAATTAAACGTAATAATGTGTTAATAAATGATAATTCATAGCTGTATTCGTTTTTGCGCGTATGTTCTGGGGAACATCGCGTTATAGTTTTGCCCAAATGTCTGTAACTTTCGAATTTTTTGACGAAAATGGTCTCAAACGATTAAGTTCGACTCCCCAATGAAGAATTCGAGGTCAAATTTGATTCTGTCCGTCCGGCCGTCCGGCCGTTGCCACGATAACTTGAGAACGAAAAGAGCTAGCGACTTGAAATTTTCAGGTTAGGTGGCGCATCCCAATACGACGGACAAGTTCGTTAATGGGGATAATCGGCCCAGTGGTTTCTGAGTAATAATTTTGTTTTCAACCAATAGAAATCCGATCGAATTGAAACTTGGTGGGTTGTTTGATGGTGTTGTCTGCTAAGCATTTAGTGAAGTATTGTTCGTCTTCTGCAATGGTTTTCAACTTTTTCACCATCTCTGTGTAGTCCACCACTCCATAGATGAATATCGGAGGTGTTTTTAATTGGGCTGCTGTTGTTTTGTTGGATATCCTCGTTCAGGTTACTCAAAGCGTCAAACTTGTTGTTGGTTGTTGTGGGTGTTGTATTGTTGGCATTTATTTTCCTTCTTTTTGTGTTAGTTGTTTTCACTACCTGCCATTTGTTTATCCCTTCATTGGATTCGAACCCATGGAAGTCTTCGTCACTTGTTGACGACAATCGATGATAATATACATTTTCATTAATTGTGGGATTTGGGCTATATCTCGTTGTTGTGTTTGCTTGGGCCTGTAGGGGTACCTGTGATTTTCCTGCTTGATGAATTAGTTGGTTGGAATCTATTTCCGATTCATATGAGGACGGCATTTTACTCATTTTTCCGATTCAGCGGTACGCCACTGGAAATCAGACAACAGACGTTATCAAGATAACATCTTGATTGAAGATAAGATAACGCTTTTGGAGTCCCTTTCCTCACTATTTTTACTAATAAACTGTTTATATTGCGCTTATTATTATTATTATTATTTTGATCATTTGAACATGACTTCTGTTCATACAAATCAGTGTAATTTATGGGATTGTACATGCATAGAGGTAAGTTTCTTTAGTTCTGGAATATTTTGAATGCTTTGTACACTGTGTCACTATTCTCCTCATAACACGTATTTCTGGTTTTAGCCTTTCAACATAAAATTTGTCAAAGAAGTTGAAAAGCATCCGGTGTTATACGATTTCAATCTACAAGAGTATTCAAGGAAGGACCAAACAGAAGCAGCATGGATCCTGGTTGGAAAAGAAGTGAACTTATCAGGTAAAGTATCTTTTTATTCTGTTGATACAATAAGTTTGTTTTAAGTATCTATTCATCATTACTTTGATGCGTCTATTAAAATTTATTGAATGCATCTGTAATATTGGTAAAGCGAACAAAAATAAATTGAAAAATACGAACAAATAAGTAAAATTCAATATTGAAAGAAATTTCTACACAACATGTTATTAGATGTGTTTTAGAGAATTTATGCTCATAACCTCTCTGCCTCTACGATGTAGTTGGGCCATTATCTGTATAATTATCATCATCTAATCTGCTAGATTAGAATGATAAACATATGAATCTCTTCAAAACCAATTAGAATACGAAAAGTTCTAGTCAAGCTGCATGACTTGATGAGCGAATTTTTTGACAATCATGCTAAAGAAATTTTCACAATAATTCTGAAATGAATTACTTTTCAAACGACAATGAGAGCATCTAATTTTTGTTTGATTTTGTCTTATAGCGGCCGAGTCTAAAGAAAGGTGGAGAAATTTAAGAAGTGCTTTAGGAAGAAATCTCAAACCCAAAGCGAGTGGCGGTGGGACCTCGAAAAAAAAACCATACTACCTGAGTCAAGCGAAGCGATGTTATTCCCTTCATGAAAATATCTGGAACGTCCACCGGAAATTTAACGCAAGAAAATAATCCAAGCCAAAGTTCCATATCCACAACAGATGATTCTGAAATTGAGGATGTGCTTCCGGTAAACGAAACTGTGCCTGGGTCGGTACCTTCAGATATCGTTGGAAACGAAAAACCCTCACCTACATACCAACTCGGAACTTTCACTACACTTACTTTGCAAGACCCGGCTTCCATAACCCAGGCAGGCAGAGATCTACCAGTTAATGGAGCAATAGGTCCTAATCCTTTAAAGATGCGGAAACTATTATCAAATACCCAAAGTGATGTCGACAAAGCATTCTCCGACAATTTTTCGGCAAAGGCTACCAAACTCTCAAATCCGTCTCATAATGATATAAAGGAAGCAGGAATTGAGCATTTTCTAACAAGTCTAATTCCAGGTTTGATGAGTATGAGCGATTCTCAATTGAGAAGGTTCAAGAGGGAAACATTGCGTCTCATAGATGATATTCTATAGCCACTCCCTCACCCTCCAACATCTTTCACTCGTGAGAATCTTTAATTGCCTGCACCATCTAAAGTGAGGGGCCAAAATATTTAAAGGAGGATGATTATTACCTCGCTGTCCGACCGAAAACTCGATTTCTTTAAACACCCATATCTCCCGAAATCCTTAACAGAATTTGATGAAATTTGGAGGAGATGATACGACCAACCTGTTCTTTCGATGTGACAACTTTCAAAATTCGAAAAAATCCAAAGGGGTTAACCTTAAATTTTTTTCAGAAAAAAAATCGATTGGGCTCAAATTTGGCTCATCGTAAGAGCATGTTGGTTGTATTATCTCTTCCAAATTTCATCAAATTCTGTTGAGTATTTCGGGAGATATAGGGGTTTAAAGAAATCGATATTTTTGGCCGGACAGCGAGGTAATAATCATCATCCTTTAAATATTTTTGCCCCTCACTTAAGATGGTGCAGGCAACCAAAGATTCAACGCGAAGTATTTTGTGTTGCCTGACCGATTTATTATCAGGCCCCGCCAACTCTTGGAATGCATTTGACCTTGAGCGATTCTTAGCACAGGACTGCATTCAGCCCTATGGCCGAGGAAGCGTTTGGATTTAGAGAGCTTTTGAACTTCATCATTTCATATTTATAATTATAAACTAAACTAAACTCTCTTGGTTCGAAAATAAGGTGGAAACAAGAAATCAACGAGTTGCCATACAGAAAAGATTCGAAATACAATAATGAGTATAATGTTTATACCCGGTAGAAATGTTTATAATAATATTACTAGAAATCTTGTGATCTGTGATACGATATATTGAATAAATAAATGATTTCATTGAAACATTCTATACAATTTGAACTTTGAATCAATAAGGACTCCTACTCCAACAATTTTCCAGGGCAAGCATAAAGTCTGAATACAAATATTTATTATCAAGGGCTTAGCAAGGGCTACGCCCTTGCATCAAACCTTTTTAATTCTTCATAATCATTATAATAATGTCTGTCGATATGGAATATAGTAATAATTTGACATTTGAACACATCGTTTGATGCATAATCAATTTCAATACTTTTGTCACTCGTTGATGAGATGAGATATCTGAAATTATAGATAAACTCTAAATATTCCATTCAATGCTGAAATGTCAGTTGAGCTCGCTGGATGTTGTTGCATTAGAGAGGACTAATACTATGTTGAAGAGCGAAGTGTCGACCTTGAAGGATGCTGTCAAACTTTCTAACTCAAGAGCGACAACTGAGGCCGGTAGCACATCGGAGTCTTCGTCGTACGTTGATCCGATTGAGTTATTGGATCGTGTAAAGCGAGCTAATAATCTCATTATACGACATGTTGCTGAGTCTGTAGATGAAGCAACTGATAAGTCTGTGATTCTTGACATTATTTCCAAGATCAAGGATGGTTCAGCCAGCAATGTCATAGCAACCAGGAGACTGGGTAAGGTGCGACAAGGAGCACGAAGACCGGTTAAAGTAGAGTTTTCGAATTCGGCCGTACCTGCCAATATTCTACGTCATAAACGGATCCTAACTACCTTCGATAAGTACAAGAAGATATCTATTGATGATGATAAGACACCGCTCCAGATTAAACAACTGCAGGATCTTCGTAAAGAACTTAACACAAGACGTACGTCTGGAGAGGTTGACCTGACTATTAAATACAGGAGAGGAATTCCTTCAATAATTAAAATATCGTCTTGAGAAGCTGAAATCTAACCTTGTTGTGTCAGTTATAAGAATCTCGCTTCTCTGAGCTCGAAGTTCAATGATTTATCTCTCTAGATTTGTGAACCTGATGTAGGAGTCTGCAGGACAACTGTTATGTTAAAGCATTCTTTATTCTGTCTCTTTTTCATGTTTCGGGAATTTTTCATTGGCTTAATCATTATTGTTTTTTTTTTTTTCATGTTTTTCTTGATTGTTTTTGTATCACTTTTCTCATTAAGGGTTATATATTTTTTTAAAGAGTTTTATACTCAACTCTGTATCAAATTTAATAATTTAATAATAATAATAATAATATTGAAATATTAAAATTAAGTGTCCACTTATTTAGTTGTATTTCAAGATGATGAACGTTTGAAGCTCATGATTAATGTAAAATGTCTGTGAAAATTTGTTTCCATGGGTTAGGGGAAAAGATTAATTGTGAAAATAAGATTAATTTATTTAGATACCAATCTATATACCTACTGTTTTATAATATCTACCAAGGGCCGATTTATTCAACCTCTCCGTAAAGTATTCGTCAACTATGTGCTCGTTGAATTTACTGATTCCCTTTAAAGTGAACAGTTGTAGCCAGGGGGGGGGTTAGGGGTTCAACCCCCCCCCCCCCTGAAATGTTATTTTTCTCTTAAAAAAAATTTGCTGCAGAAAGTGACCCTTACACCCCCTATATACCCTATGTTTACTTCGGAAAGAAGAAGACTGGTATGAATAAGATCGAAATACATATGAATAATTCAATTCGGAGGAAATGAGCTAATTTTTATGCGTGATTAAGGTGAAACCATTACATTTCAATCACATTCAATAGGCAATCAAGATAAAATACTCGTTAAAATGTTTGTTTATTCCAACCAATTTTTTTTATCACTTCCTTGAATTTCCCCCACGAATAAAACAGGTAAATTCTCGAAATTATGCTCAAGAATAGTTAGGAAATATCGGTCCAAGGAACACTATAGCAAAATTACTCTTTCACAACGTTTCGGCACTTTATTGTGCCTTCTTCAGGCTAAAAACAAAACAAAATTTTTTATTCTTCCTATGAACCCTCGCCTCATACACTCAATCAAGGTGATGAGACGGAGAATAATGGTGTTAGCTTTTGTAAATTGATTTATGTACCGTGGTTGTCTGAACAACTGAAGCGATTGATTAGAGATAGTACAAATCGGGTTGTTTTTTACTATAAAAAAACTGTTCGGTCTGTTTTTTCAAGGATTAAGGATAGGGATCCGAAAGAAAGATGTTCTGGGTTGGTTTATAAGATTAATTGTAGTGATTGTAGCGGTTGTTATGTCGGACAAACAGGCCAATATTTGTCTAGCAGGTCGGCACAACATAGGAGGGATTGTGAGAATAAAAAAGGGTCGACAGCCTTGTCCGCTCACGCATTATCCTACAACCACAAATTTGATTTCCAGAATGTTGAAATTTTATGTCGCGAGAATAATTGGTTTAAACGTGGTTTTAAGGAGATGATTTACATTAAAAAGTTTCCAAACACAGTTAATGCCCGCACTGACGTGAGCACATTGAGTTTGGCATATTCCAACTTAATTCAAAAATGTAAATAAAATAACCACAGTTCAGAATGCGGATGTGTCCTCCCGGTTACGCCGCTGTTCGTATGTTTTTTGTGCTGTCTTCTTGTTCCGGGTGTTGGCGATTGTTTTTGCTTGTATTCATTTTGTTGCTGCAGTGGATGTGTCATGATCGCTGAAACAAACACAAATCGATGCTTAGATCTCGTAGAACTCGTCTTTGATGTATTTTTATTTTTCCATTGACGATTTTCTTTATGTATATGAAGATATTTAATAACTTTTTATTATTCTGACAGTGAGTATTTTCGTGTTCTTTTTGCTTTGTTCTATCTGACTTGTCTTGCCTTGTCCGCTTTGTTTTTCGGTGTTCGTGATGTAGTATATTTGGTATTTGCTTAGAAATATTTTATGTAATACGTGAGATGATATAATCTTTGTTTTATATGAACGTTGTACTACATTTTATCTTATGTATGTCATGTATTGTAAACATTTTTGATTTTGTTTTGTTTTTAGCCTGAAGAAGGCACAATAAAGTGCCGAAACGTTGTGAAAGAGTAATTTTGCTATAGTGTTCCTTGGACCGATATTTCCTAACTATTGTTAACCATTACTTGGAACGAGATTTTTTCTACGTGTACCGAATTTGGTCTAGATTGACATGGGTTTCTACGGTGACATATTGATTTTGTTTGGTCTGAATGTGGTCATGCACTTCAAAAAATGGGCCTCTGATAACAGCAAATTGGCGAGAGCAATCAACAACAGAATTTTTCTACTAAGATGCCGTAAACGTGGGGTATTTCCCAAACACATTATTAATGAAGTTAAGTGTGTACATTCTCTTTTTCAAGATAGACATCCTTTCAGCCATAAGGTCAGTAGGTTGATTTATAAACTTAAGAAAGATATATTAAATGTTGAAATAATGATTGTTAATTGGAAGATAGGAATGTTAAAAGATAGCATTCACACTAGTAGAGATTTTTTATGTAGTGCAGTTCCATCCTCCTATATCGATAGTTTTTCTAAAAGTCAACAGAGATTTTTCAAACACTCATTTATCAAGATCAAAAATACCAATGTGAGAAAATTTCAACGGTTAATATCAGGTGTTGAACAACATGATATTGTGACACAGTCCAATTGGCTTGTTAATTATACTGATATATCCATCCCAGATTTTGTTAACAAGATTTTGTCCTTGGGTCCTACATTTGCATTGCCTTATACTAGTAGAGACTTTCCTATGATAGATATTTTAAGTGATATTGAATCATTCATTAATTTTAATACTCAATGGCTTGCAGATGTGAAGAATAGTGTCAGGTTGTCGTTATGTAATATTGTCCATAATTTTTATAGAAGGTTGGGCACTTGTAGGAACAGAGATGGATTTGGCAAGACTTTACTTTTTTGGTATAGTAAAACTAGGTTGTTCCTTAAGAACCATTCAGATATATATGTGTTGAAGTCTGACAAAGGTAATAAGACGGTCATTCTCTCAAAGAGCGAATATGATGACAAAATAAGACAGCTGTTGTCTGACACATCTACTTATAAGTTGTTGAGAAAGGATCCAACAATGAGGATACAGGTTAGTGGCAACAAGTTGATAGGTGGTTTACATGCTTGTGGTCTTATGGATGACAGAGAGGCCAGGAGCATGAAGCAGTACAATTCTTTACCACCCAAAATATATGGTTTAGTTAAAATACATAAGAGTAATAGACCCTTGAGGCCAGTTATTTCTTGTTGTAACTCTCCTACGTTTAATATTTCAAAATTTTTAGTCAGCGTTTTGGGTCATATTAGATACAAGTTCACTTATTCCCTAAAGAACTCTTTCACTTTGGTATCAAAATTGCGAGACATAACAGTTCCTGATGATTATGTGTTAATTAGCTTTGATGTGGTTTCATTATTTACAAACATTCCCCAAGGTTTGATTCTTGACCTCATTGATGAACACTGGGATGATTTGAAAACTTATACACAGATTCCGCTGACGACAGTTAAGAATATTATTAAATTCATTTTTGAAAACAGCTATTGTACATATGATGGTGAATTTTACTCCCAGATCAGAGGTTCAGCTATGGGAAACCCAGCCTCCCCAATTTTGGCTGAGATGGTCATGAATAGAGTAATTTCGTATGTTCTATCTAATGTTGACTTCCTGATCCCATTTGTGTATTTCTATGTAGATGACATTATTATATCGGTTCCAAAAGATAAGGTTCAACAAGTACTTCAATTTTTTAATAGTTTTAATAGGGAACTCCAATTCACATATGAGTTGGAGATTAATAACCGAATTCCATTCTTGGATATTCTCCTAATTAGAGAGGGAAATAAGATCATCACTGATATTTATCAAAAACCGATATCATCGGGTAGAGTGTTACATTATGAGTCTGCTCACTGTCGTATTCAAAAGGTCATGATAGTGAAATCTATAAAACATAAGATCCTTAATTTATCGCACGAGTCATTTCATAAGAAAAATTTTGCGGAGCAGACTTCTTTTTTGCTCAGGAATGGTTATCCAAAATATTTGATAAATAAAATTTTTTATTCTTCCTATGAACCCTCGCCTCATACACTCAATCAAGGTGATGAGACGGAGAATAATGGTGTTAGCTTTTGTAAATTGATTTATGTACCGTGGTTGTCTGAACAACTGAAGCGATTGATTAGAGATAGTACAAATCGGGTTGTTTTTTACTATAAAAAAACTGTTCGGTCTGTTTTTTCAAGGATTAAGGATAGGGATCCGAAAGAAAGATGTTCTGGGTTGGTTTATAAGATTAATTGTAGTGATTGTAGCGGTTGTTATGTCGGACAAACAGGCCAATATTTGTCTAGCAGGTCGGCACAACATAGGAGGGATTGTGAGAATAAAAAAGAGTCGACAGCCTTGTCCGCTCACGCATTATCCTACAACCACAAATTTGATTTCCAGAATGTTGAAATTTTATGTCGCGAGAATAATTGGTTTAAATGTGGTTTTAAGGAGATGATTTACATTAAAAAGTTTCCAAACACAGTTAATGCCCGCACTGACGTGAGCACATTGAGTTTGGCATATTCCAACTTAATTCAAAAATGTAAATAAAATAACCACAGTTCAGAATGCGGATGTGTCCTCCCGGTTACGCCGCTGTTCGTATGTTTTTTGTGCTGTCTTCTTGTTCCGGGTGTTGGCGATTGTTTTTGCTTGTATTCATTTTGTTGCTGCAGTGGATGTGTCATGATCGCTGAAACAAACACAAGTCGATGCTTAGATCTCGTAGAACTCGTCTTTGATGTATTTTTATTTTTCCATTGACGATTTTCTTTATGTATATGAAGATATTTAATAACTTTTTATTATTCTGACAGTGAGTATTTTCGTGTTCTTTTTGCTTTGTTCTATCTGACTTGTCTTGCCTTGTCCGCTTTGTTTTTCGGTGTTCGTGATGTAGTATATTTGGTATTTGCTTAGAAATATTTTATGTAATACGTGAGATGATATTTTCTTTGTTTTATATGAACGTTGTACTACATTTTATCTTATGTATGTCATGTATTGTAAACATTTTTGATTTTGTTTTGTTTTTAGCCTGAAGAAGGCACAATAAAGTGCCGAAACGTTGTGAAAGAGTAATTTTGCTATAGTGTTCCTTGGACCGATATTTCCTAACTATTGTTAACCATTACTTGTAACGAGATTTTTCTACGTGTATGCTCAAGAATTATGGTATTTCAATACTACAGTGGAAATGAAAGTAACTCATGCGTAGAATATGGCATGGTTCGAAGATTAACATCAGCAATCGAAGAATTAGGATCAGGAACACAATAAACTTTTTGGGAATAGGTCAGATAGGTCAGACTATTTCTCTGGTATAGGTACAATGATGTGAACGGTTTTTCATAAATCTGTAGTGTTGTTAATACGCATCTCGGGTGTATTAACATAGAAAAATCCTTAAATATCTCTGGGAATATTTGGCCAGATGACAAAAATGAGACAACAATAATAACACGTGCATGGTCAATCCACTCTCCCATATATACGATCCTGCAAAAATAATTTCTGGTCAAAATTCCAAAGGGAATACTCAATATTTAAATATACAGAATTAATCGTTAAAGATGCGGAACAACCATAAGTAAAATAATTGTAGGCTTTAAAAGCACGAAGCGTGCTTATAAAAACTGCAATTAATCAAAATTGAACAAATATCTGGGAACGACAGGAGATTAGATAAATGCAGGATCTGATGCAAAATAAGTTTCCCTGCGTTAATTGAAACCAATTAATCCCATATCGCAGATAATAGTTTTTCCAGGCTGCTGCAATGTTTCAAAGGGCCTCTATATAGTCGCAAACAAAAACATCTGATCATAATTGGGATTTTGATTAATTTTATCCGACCCGCCACCTCGTTTTGCTCGATAATGGATATCTTTGTGTACATTTCGCATCGATCCGAACCAATCTCGACCGGTTTAGGTCCGATGCCGTCGCTACAGACGAAGTTTCGTGCCTTCTGAGCGTTCTTCAGACAAATCTATCGTGCGTACAACGTGATTGCGATATTTCCGCGTTTGTTTATTGTTGGGACACCGTGTACGTATCCCGCGTCGAATTAGGAATTGAAATATATTCGTATCGCAGAAGTGCATGTTAGGTGGCCGATAAGGATTTCCCACAAAAATTTATTTAAACACGATGTGAAAAATGTAATAAAAACCGAATAGAGTCGGTGGGTGAATATTTCAGTGACAAACATGATCGGGTTCATAAAATTGTCCTGGATAGTATGGATCATGTATGTGTTGGAGGTTGGGAAATGCTCGGGAAACAGGTGAGGATGCATTGTTTCGCATTCGCGCAATTTTTCGTGTTTTAGAAAAAAATAACCGAAAATTAGGTTACATTAAATGATGCCATATTGGACTGATCACAATTTCATGGTGAAATTCCATCAATTGTTATGTTATAAAGAAATTATTAAAAATTAATGTGGCATTATTTGAATGCGCAACCTATCCTGAAAGTTGCAAACCGCTAATTATTTCCGTTCTCAAATTATCGTGGAAATCATAATATTTTTCCGTGATTTTTTTAAAATTTTCTAGTGGTACGATTCCCACAAAATTTCACACACGTCTTTATGTCGATATTCTATATTTAAATACCAAGATTCAATTCGATCGGGTCTGTATTTTTTGAGTTATCGGGAAAATATTATTCCAGTTGGGTATAACTCCGAAACCGTTGGATCGATTATCCAAAATCGAACTTAACACCATTCGGTCGCGCAACCTACCCAGAGAATTGCAAGTTCCTATCTCCTTTCATTCGAAAGTCATCGAAGCAACGGTCATCCACCCAGCTACTGAACTTACTCAAGGCTGCTCGGATCTCCATCAATATAGATCCGATCGTGTTCAAACTTGGAACTTGGTGGTAGAGTTAGGTTCTGAAGGCTCTCGCAAAATTTCAGCGATTTCGAGCGTATAGTTTCTGATATATAGAATTTTTTAAATGATTTTCAATAATTTTTTAAAAATTTTCTAGTGATACGTTCTTCAAGAAATTATTCACGAATTTTCGCATTGGCATTTTACAACTAATAACCATGTTTGAATGGGATCGGTTTTGAATTTTTTGATTTATTGAGGAAATAACAACCAAATTTCAGATGGATATAACTCCAAAACCGTTTGGCCAATTATGCATTTAAACAAACTCAGATGTCGCATTCAGACGCACAACCTAACCTGAAAATTTCAAGTCACTATCTCTTTCCGTTCTCAAGTTATCGTGACGTAAATAATATATTTTAATAATTTTTTTTTAATTCTCTAGCGATACGATTCTCACAAAATTTCACAAACATCCTTGGGTTTGTATTCTACAACTACTTACCAAGTTTCAATTCGATCGGATTAGTATTGGTTGGAAACAAAATTATTACTCGGAAACCATTGGGCCGATTATGCCCATTAACGAACTTGTCGGACGTATTGGGTTGCGCGAACTATCCTGAAAGTTTCAAGTCGCTATCTCTTTCCGTTCTCAAGTTATCCTGGCAACGGCCGCCCTAAATAATCAAATTTGGCCTCAAATTCTTCATCAAGGAGTCGAACCCAATCGTTTGAGAACATTTTCGGCGAAAATTCGAAAATTACAGACAATTGGGCAAAATGATAACGCGATGTTCCCCAGAACATACGCGCAACAACTAACTTATTCTATTTCTTGATGTCCGGACGATATTTGGTGCTTTAAATTGGCTCATTTGGCAGAAGATCCTGTATTTTTTCTGTGATTGGTGGTGAGTATAATAATGTGGTTGCAGATCACATAAATATAAATTACTTCCTTCAGTTGATAACTATGTGAAACACTCGACACTTCAATACTGCAGCTAACGAATCCCGCCACATATATGTATAGTTTTTAATTACAGTTCAAAACCCTTCACACATCAATTACACTTTAATATAATAAATCTAAAATTTATTTGCTACAAACAGCATAATACTTATTACTGAACTTGAAATTAATAACAAATATGTCAAAGTGTGTGAGATATCCTGGTGTCTGAGATCTAAGGAGAGTCCATGTTCTAATAACTACGTATACTATCGGGTCCCATTGCAACGATAAACCATCCAGGGACTCACTCAAAAACACACACAAAATTTCATCGAAATCGTCGATTAGGAGGAGTTACGATGACGTACACACTTGCAGTAGAATTTGAGGTAATTGTTTGGAACTAAAACAACCGTGCTGGAGAAGGGAAAAAAATTGTACTTACCAAGTTTGGGCCCCAGATTACAAAAATGATAGCGAGAAGTCTGCAATTCCTTTAGTTTTTTCAAAAAAAAATTCCAAAGTTTCATTCAGGTAGGTGAGGTTAATCATAATTCTAGCCAGTTTTCCCCTATTTTCTCAATCAATAATCGTTGGAAATGATTTTATTATCAATTTCTGAGCGTTTCCTGCAAAATAAAGCCTTCATTTCGTCGAAATCGACGATTTTATACATTGTTTATTTTCGTTACGGCAGCCATTTCAATTCCACTTTCGGCTGTCAACCGTCGCGACTGGTGCAACGTTGCCAATGTCTCATACTTGTAGTTAAATTTACGTTGATTAGTTCGAATATTGTTTCGAGATAATGACGTATTAAGGTTATCATCATTTGCGTATCCTATGAACGCTTCAACTTCTGGTGATGGTTGAGCCGTCAGTTTTCGCGACCTTTATTTTATTCGCGTTAGTTTATTCATTGTGATATATTCGATATTTCTTTTTGATTCTTCCTCTTGTACTGCTTTTTCGTCAATTTTTTTGATAAACCATTTTATTTTACCCTTTCTTTAAAGAATTTCTGTTAAGTTTTATATGAATTTATTTTTTATATTATATGTATTCAAAGTGTCTATTAATTTTAGAATTTCTGTTATGTTTGGTTATGGTTCAACATCATCATCCCTATTTACCATATTATCCCAATTGCCTTTCTGTCCTTTGACTCCCCAAAAATCCCTTCCTGGCAAAGTCAGCCCATACCTCCCCGTGGTCTTTGCTGGATTACTCTTCCAGTATGTAATTATTTGACATTTAAAAATGAACATGTTTTTATATAATATGCAGTTTCACCAATTCCGAAATATTTTGCTAAACTTATACCTTCTTGCTGATATTTCTTCTATCACTCTATAATTCATTTCTACTAAGATTGGACAAGTTATCGAAAATGGGTTCTCCCAATCCCATCCACTATTTGTAAGTTACTGGCCATTCGATTTGAGACATTGGCAACGTTGCACCAGTCGCGACGGTTGACAGCCGAAAGTCGAATTAAAATGGCTGCCGTAAGGAAAATAAACAATGTATAAAATCGTCGATTTCGACGAAATGAAGGCTTCATTTTGCAGGAAACGCTCAGAAATTGATAATAAAATCATTTCCAACGATTATTGATTGAGAAAATAGAGGAAAACTGGCTAGAATTATGAATAACCTCACCTACCTGAATGAAACTTTGGAATTTTTTTTTGAAAAAACTAAAGGAATTGCAGACTTCTCGCTATCATTTTCGTAATCTGGGGCCCAAACTTGGTAGGTACAATTTTTTTCACTTCTCCAGTACGGTTCTTTTAGTTCTAAACAATTACCGAATTTGATATATGTATTAAGATAGGTATACGAATATAGCCCCATTTTTTCAGTAAATTCATCGTTTCCTCCAGAGGAAACCTAAAAGTCTACTGGAACATACCCACGTTCCAATGCAGATCTTACGAGTGGAACTTCACGGAGATCGCAGAAAAATACGGTATCGTCCAGAACCCAAACGACGAATTCAGGGGTGCAAACATAACTATTCTATATGACCCCGGGTACTTCCCCGCCATCTTGAACGAAAATGGCAGGGTCGTAGATAGAAATGGGGGCATCCTCCAAGACGGAAACTTACAGACACATCTCAAGTTGTTCCAAGATTCCATCAACGAGCAAATACCGAACGAGAACTTCTCAGGTAAATTAAAGAAGTATTACCAGCTATTATTTATCCAAGACCCAGCAGAATGTAATAAATACAGGGTGTCCCAAGTTCGAGTGCCTATTAGACGTTTCTGGAGAACCGGACATATTTGAAATCTGAAAATGGGTATTATGATATTGCTTGAAATTCTCTACAGAGCTAAATTATTTTCGAAGCCCAATCACTTCCGGAAGTGAAAATAAATTTGAAGACATTTTTTTTTCAAGTTTTGCATTCCTGCTATGATCAAGTATTCAATGCTGAATACATTTCTGTTAAAACCATTGTATTCATTTGAATATTTTTCAAAATATCGAAAAAAAACCGGGAAAAAAGTCAAATATATTTAGTCAGTATTATGTTCATTATTCTTGTTTTAAAGATCCTGAGCGTGAACCGTTTTTAGAACATCGAAGAGGAAGAATGTGGAAAGGTTATGCATCTTTTGAATTTCAGAAATATCATCACAGGGTGTTTCAAATTTTGTGTCGAAAATTGTGATAAAAAATTGGCCATTACTTCTGTTTTGCAAATTAGAACCCTATTTTTTATGTTCGTTGGATTCTGCGGTGAAAAATAATGATAGTTTTCTTACATGATTATGCTCCTAAATTAAATAATTTCTGAGTTTTTTTTTTAATTTAGGAACATAATCATATTAAAAAACTATCATTAATTTTCACCGCAGAAACCAACGCAATCATAAAAAAATAGGGTTCTAATTTGAAAAACAGAAGTTATGGCCAATTTTTGATCACAATTTTCGACACAAAATTTGAAACACCCTGTGATGATATTTCTGAAATTCAAAAGATGCATGATCTTTCCACATTCTTCCTCTTCGATGTTCCAAAAACGGTTCACGCTCAGAATGTTTAAAACAAAAATAATGAATATAATACTGACAAAAGTCCCCTCTCACAAATATACTCCTCTGAAGGCACATGGATCTCTTGACGAAGAATCATCGTCTCTATTTCTCAAAGATATTCACTCTTGTTCATAGAAATCCCTTCAATATTTAGTTGCCTTCTCCTAAGGAGGATCTCTTTCAAAACCAGGTCTGACCACTAATGTAGGGCTATCATCTCCCATAGATTTGTGATGAAATAACACGATTTTCCCATAACATAGGCGTAAAAGATATGTCATCATGACATTTATATTTTTATTTTTGAAGGTTCTCGGAAAATACGACCATAGACAACATATCATACGACGATTCGCATGCGCTACCAGCACTACCGCTTCGCTACCGAACTCACAAAAGGCTGCGCGGTTCTCCAACAATATAGATCCGATCGTGTTCAAACTTGGAATTCTGCAGTAGAGTTAGGTTCTGAAGGCTCTTCCAAAATTTCAGCCATGCCGGACGAATAGTTTATGATATATAGATTTTTTTTCAATAATTTTTAATTATTTTTTTTTTAATTTTCTAGTTATACCATCCTCACGAAATTATGCAAGAATTTTCGCGTTGGCATTCTACAACTAATAACCATGTTTGAATTCAATCGGTTTTGTATTCTTCGAGTTAATGAGGAACAAAAAACAACCAAATTTCAGAAAATTTCAGATGGATATAACTCTAAAACCGTTTGGACGATTATGCTCATAAACAAACTCAAATGTCACATTCAGGTGCACAACCTAACCTGAAATTTTCAAGCCGCTATCTCTTTCCATTCTCAGGTTATCGTGACAACAAAAATATTTTTTTTAAATAATTATGCTCATAAACAAACTCAAATGTCACTTTCAGGTGCACAACCTAACCTGAAATTTTCAAGCCGCTATCTCATTCCGTTCTCAAGTTATCGTGACAACAAAAATATTTTTTAATAATTTTTTTAAAATTTTCTAGCCATACGATTCGCGCAAAATTCCACAAACGTGCTTAGGTTCATATTCTACAACTACCCACCAAGTTTCAATTCGATCGGATTTATATTGGTTGAACACAAAATTATTACTCGGAAATCACTGGGCCGATTATGCCCATTAACGAACTTGTCCGTCGTATTGGGATGCGCCAGATGGCATCAGAAGCATTATTTTTTGCATGGCGGTTTTGCAAAATGACATAGCATCTAGAGAATGTTCGAAATTTAATTTCAATTCGAAGCCATTTCAAGCCACAAAAACTGGTTGTTTTCAAATATTCTAATGTGTTAATTTCATCAAATTCATCATTTTTTAAACGTTTATGAAGAAAATAAGCATATTTTACTGTTCCATGCGTCATGAAGTTTGATTCTATTCGACGAACGGCCAATGTTTTGTTAAACGGTAATAGAATGACGGCAATCAGGCTTGGATATATACCACAACAAAAAAAAAGCACTGACGTGAAGTCAGTACTCTTTGGCGCGCGTGTTCACGGTGGCTAATTTGAATTGAATGATGAGTACTTCAAGCTCAGTGGATAGAGCGAGCCGAAGATCTACCCAAAGGATAGTGGACACCATTCACTGTCGGTTCGAAAATTAACAGTGCTGTATCTAAGCTGCCATCAGGATAGAGTAACAAAGTTGGAAAAGAACACAACTGACTCTCCTTAGTCGCACAAGCTCCTAGAAGATTTGGGAGGGTCAGTATAATCCTAATCATGTTTATAGCACGCGCGCCAAAGCAGATTGACTTTTTACACTTTTTCTTTCATTGTTAAGTCACTCTGCTTTTGCGCGCGTGCTACAAACATGATTAGGATTATACTGACCCTCCCAAATCTTCTAGGAGCTTGTGCGACTAAGGAGAGTCAGTTGTGTTCTTTTCCAACTTTGTTACTCTATCCTGATGGCAGCTTAGATACAGCACTGTTAATTTTTGAACCGACAGTGAATGGTGTCCACTATCCTTAGGGTAGATCTTCGGCTCGCTCTATCCACTGAGCTTGAAGTACGCAACATTCAATTCAAATTAGCCACCGTGAACACGCGCGCCAAAGAGTACTGACTTCACGTCACTGCTTTTTTTTTTTCAAGTTCCTTTAACAAATATAGCTATCAATACAGTTTGGCTGTTAGCTTTACTGTAGATCAAAAAAAATTGCGGTTGTGGGACCTCCCTTAGGAAAGCAATTGCCTCTTCTCCAAATCCGAACGTATTTTAATATAGATCTACCGAATATAGTTATTTATAAATTTGCCTCAGGGCTACCATACAGACATTTCAACTCAGAAACAACGCTATTTCCCCCAAACTGACTTCTGTCCGTGCACTGAATTGACATGAATATTCTTTTAAAACCTCACAATATCGGCTCATTACTCCCAACATAACCCAAACAACCCAAAACCATTCACTTCTCGTCTGCGCATGCGCAATATACTCGTGGCTGCAAGTCCTTCCAAAACTACACACCTCACAAAAAACTCCAATTCTCCAACACTAGTGGTTCAGAAGATATCGCTTCTTGAATCCACGCATGCGCAGACCCTCACCAGGGGATTCTATAGAGGAATAGCATCCGCCACCCCAAAATCCCTATCCTCTCTGACGGAAGCCCAGCAGTTAAATCACTGATGGTCTGCTCATGCGCATAACGAAAAATGCCCGTAAGGGGTACATCAATTTCAAAATTAGCCCCAGGGCCACGGTACGGACCCTTTTACTCGGAAACATCGCTACATCCCCCAAACTGACTTGTCCTTGCACTGAATTGCCATGAATATTCTTTTGAAACCTCACAATATCGGCTCAGCACTCCCAACATAACCCATACAACCCGAAAACAGTCACTTCTCTTCTGCGCATGCGCAATCTACTTGCGGCTAAAAGTCCTCTCAAAATCACACACCTTACAAAAAACTCCGATTCTCCAACACTAGTGGTTCAGGAGATAGCACATCTTTAATCCACGCATGCGCAGACCCTCAATAGGGGATTCTATGGAGGAAAAGCATCCGCCACCCCAAAACCCCAATCCTCTCTGACGAAAACACCACCAGTTAAATCACTGATGGTCTACTCATGCGCATAACGAAAAATGCCTGCAAGGGGTAACATCAATTTCAATATTAGCCCCAGGGCCACGGTACGAACACTTTAACTCGTTTAACTCGAATTGCTATGAATATTCTTTTAAAACCTCACAATATCGACTCAGCACTCCCAACATAACCCATACAATTAAAAAACAGTCACTTCTCTCCTGCGCATGCGCAATCTACTCGCGGCTAAAAGTCCTCCCAAAATAACACACCTTACAAAAAACTCCGATTCTCCAACACTAGTGGTTCGGGAGATATCGCATCTTTAATCTACGCATGCGCAGACCCTCATCAGGGATCTGGATTCTATGGAGGAATAGCATCCGCCACCCCAAAACCCCAATCCTCTCTGACGAAAACTACAGCAGTTAAATGACTTCTCATCTGCGCATGCGCACAACGAAATATGCCCGGAAAAGGAAGCATGAACCTCAAAAAAATAGGTTTCGGCATTTTAAGCAAAATATTCCGCAAAATAGTAGTAATTTTTTGATTTTTTTCATGTCACGTGATCTTCACGAAATTTTGCAAAAGTGTTTGCATTGGTCTTTTGCATCTAACTACTGAGTTTCAATTTAATCAGATCAGTATTTTTCGAGTTATCGTGAAAACAAAATTTTAAAATTTTTGAAATTTTTTTTTGCCACTTTAGGCTCGTCCGGTCATAACAAAACTTCGCAGGCATATAAAGGTCGTTCCGTTCGAGAGTTATCGTGCTAACGGCTGGCCGTCCGGCCGGACCGGACGGACAGAATTGAATTTGACCTCGAATTCTTCATCAGGGAGTCGAACCCAATCGTTTGAGACCATTTAAGAAAAAAAATTCGAAAAATACAGACATTGTGACGAAATGAGAGCACGCTGTTCCTTGCGGAACACGCGCGCAAAAAGACTAGTAGACTACGTTCTTGTTGTACTGGTTAGTGCCAACCTCTTTACTTTTTCTTAATTAAGTGATGAGAATCATTTTCTATAATTTCATCAAACAAATTTAATTATGGAAGGATTCTTTTTGGCGCTCTTGTTCCTCGGAACATAGTGCTTATCAATTTGCCCAAATGTCTGTAATTATTTTGTTTGACCACTATATCTCGCCATTCAAAGAGTTTCCATATAGCACCTACCGCGAAGACGCACACACATGGAATTCAATGTAAATCTTTTTCGCTCTGCCCTCACGAATAAGACGATTTTACGAAGTCCTCGCTAACTCAAAATAGAAATTACTCGAGAAAATCATTCTGTGCCACCCCAAAACGAGCCAGATACAGTCCACACCCCCGGGAATGGATGATAGCCTCCCTCTGGAAGCACCACTCTGGTTTATCGGGAAGAACAATTGCCAGGTAGGTGCAAAACCAGATCTTTTTGATTAGCGATCATATTCATTCCAATTCAATTAGTGTGAAGTCAACACTAAAGCTAGCACTAGCTGGTGGGAAGGAAAATACAGCTAAATTGTGATTTTATTCCATTTAATTCAGTCTTCAGTTTACGAAAGGCTTTTCTATGAATTTCCAACGACTGACAAGTCAACAAGTGCTTTTTAGGTCGAAATTTTTGATTATTCTCCAAAAATTATCGTTGAGGTGTAATTCGATTCGGAATGACATGTAGATAGTTTTTGAGAAAATGCTAAGGCCGCTCGTAAAAATTGCTTCAGTTATAAACAATTAAGTGAAAAAAAAAGCACTGACGTGAAGTCAGTACTCTTTGGCGCGCGTGTTCACAGTGGCTAATTTGAATTTAATGATGAGTACTTCAAGCTCAGTGGATAAAGCGAGCCGAAGATCTACCCAAAGGATAGTGGACACAATTCTCTGTCGGTTCAAAAATTAACAGTGCTGTATCTAAGCTGCTATCAGGATAGAGTAACAAAGTTGGAAAAGAACACAACTGACCCTCCTTAGTCGCACAAGCTCCTAGAAGATTTGGGAGGGTCAGTATAATCCTAATCATGTTTATAGCTTTTGCGCGTATATTCTATTGTCCATTCTTCTGTATTGGACACCCTTAATCGAATTTTTTTCTTTTTCAGCGCAAGTTCCGGGGAACAGTGTTCTATCATTTTGCACAAATGTCTGTAAGTTTTTGCTGAACATGGTCTCAAACGATTGATTAGAAATCTCTTTCGCAGAAATAATAATGCTCTTTTGTTGGGTGATCTCAACGCTAGACACGAATCTTGGAATTGCATCGACCGAAATACCAACGGTTATACTTTATTCAGGATCCTTGAAACCAACAACGAATTAAACTTACACATCCCGAATAGACCCACTCACTACCCATATAACGGTTCAACACCGTCAACAATTGACCTGATTTTCTCCAAAAACATAAGTAGAATATCGGAACTAGATTCGAGTTGCCAACTATGCTCTGATCACAATCCGGTAATCGCCGACATTGACATCGATACAATCGAAAAAGTACCCGAAAAGTTAGCAAACAACTATTCAGCCACTAACTGGGATACTTATCGTAAATTACTGGATAAAAAAATAACAATTAATAACAACATTAAAACTGCCGAAAACATCGAACTGGCAGTTGGAAAATTCACAGAGGCCCTCAAGTATGCCCGCAAAAAATCTACCCCACTTAACCCTATAAAACCACCACAACACAAACTCCCTACACATATCATAGAGCAAATCAAGTACAGAAATAGAGTCAGAAAACGTTGACAATCTCTCAGATCCCGAGCCGACAAAGAATTATTGAATCACCTTACCCATGATATCCAATCCCAATTAATCCTTTTCAAAAACCAAATGTGGGAAGAATAACTTTCGAAAATAAATCCCAAAGATAACTCTCTCTGGAAAACAGCCCAGAACTTCAACAAAGAATTCAGCGGTATTCCCACATTGAAACAAGATTCTACCACATTTACCACGGATCTAGAAAAGTCGGCAATACTTGCGGAAATCTTTGAAAAAGGCCACAATATCTCCCAGTTAGATGACACAGAACAGGCAAACATTAAAAAAACTAAAAATATCTATCCGAAAACAGAAACACACAACCAGGTCAATTGTACTTAACTAACCCGAACGAAATTGCCGAAGTAATTAAAAAATTACCTAACAACAAGGCACCAGGCTTGGACGAGATCGATAACAGACTTATCAAAAACCTCTCTAAAAAAAAAAAACCACTGACGTGAAGTCAGTACTCTTTGGCGCGCGTGTTCACGGTGGCTAATTTGAATTGAATTATTCAAAATTTAACAGTGCTGTATCTAAGCTGCCATCAGGATAGAGTAACAAAGTTGGAAAAGAACACAAGTGACTCTCCTTAGTCGCACAAGCTCCTAGAAGATTTGGGAGGGTCAGTATAATCCTAATCATGTTTATAGCACGCGCGCCAAAGCAGATTGACTTTTTACACTTTTTCTTTCATTGTTAAGTCAATCTGCTTTTGCGCGCGTGCTATAAACATGATTAGGATTATACTGACCCTCCCAAATCTTCTAGGAGCTTGTGCGACTAAGGAGAGTCACTTGTGTTCTTTTCCAACTTTGTTACTCTATCCTGATGGCAGCTTAGATACAGCACTGTTAAATTTTGAATAATTCAATTCAAATTAGCCACCGTGAACACGCGCGCCAAAGAGTACTGACTTCACGTCAGTGGTTGTTTTTTTTTTTTTCAAGTTCCTTTAACAAATATAGCTATCAATACAGTTTGGCTGTTAGTTTTACCGTAGATCAGAAAAAAATTCGGTTGTGGGTCCTCCGTTAGGGACAAAATTGCATCTTCTCCAAATCCGAACGCATTTTAATATAGATCTACCGAATATAGTTATTTATAAATTCGCCTCAGGGCCACCATACAGACATTTCAAATCGGAAACAACGCTATTTCCCCCAAACTGACTTGTGTCCGTGCACTGAATTGACATGAATATTCTTTTAAAACCTCACAATATCGGCTCATTACTCCCAACATAACCCAAACAACCCAAAACCATTCACTTCTCGTCTGCGCAAGCGCAGTATACTCGTGGCTGCAAGTCCTCCCAAAATTACACACCTCACAAAAAACTCCGATTCTCCAACACTAGTGGTTCAGGAGATATCGCTTCTTGAATCCACGCATGCGCAGACCCTCACCAGGGGATTCTATAGCGGAAAAGCATCCGCCACCCCAAAACCCCAATCCTCTCTGACGAAAGCACCACCAGTTAAATCACTGATGGTCTGCTCATGCGCATAACGAAAAATGCCCGTAAGGGGTTGCATCCATTTCGAAATTAGCCCCAGGGCCAAGGTAAGGACACTTTAACTCTGAAGCAACGCTACAGCCCCCAAACTGACTTGTCCTTGCACTGAATTGCTATGAATATTCTTTTAAAACCTCATAATATCGTCTCAGCACTCCCAACATAACCCATCCAACCCAAAAACAGTCACTTCTCTTTTGCGCATGCGCAATCTACTCGCGGCTAAAAGTCCTTTTCAAAATAACACACCTTACAAAAAACTCCGATTCTCCAACACTAGTGGTTCAGGAGATATCACATCTTTAATCCACGCATGCGCAGACCCTCAACAGGGGATTCTATAGAGGAATAGCATCCGCCACCCCAAAACCCTAATCCTCTCTGACGAAAACACCACCAGTTAAATTACTGATGGTCTGCTCATGCGCATAACGAAAAATGCCTGTAAGGGGTAACATCAATTTCAAAATTAGCCCCAGGGCCACGGTACGGACACTTTAACTCGGAAACAACGCTACATCCCCCAAACTGACTTGTCCTTGCACTGAATTGCTATGAATATTCTATTAAAACCTCATAATATCGACGCAGCACTCCCAACATAACCCATCCAACCCAAAAACAGTCACTTCTCTTCTGCGCATGCGCAATCTACTGGCGGCTAAAAGTCCTCTCAAAATAACACACCTTACAAAAAACTCCGATTCTCCAACACTAGTGGTTCGGAAGATATCGCATCTTTAATCTACGCATGCGCAGACCCTCATCAGGGATCTGAATTCTATGGAGGAATAGCATCCGCCACCCCAAAACCCCAATCCTCTCTGACGAAAACTACAGCAGTTAAAGGACTTCTCATCTGCGCATGCGCAATACGGAAAATGCCCGGAAAGGGCAGCATGAACCTCAAAAACATATGTTTCGGCATTAAAAGCAAAGTATTCCGCAAAATAGTAGTAATTTTTTTATTTTTTTCATGTCACGTGATCTTCCGAAATTTTGCAAAAGTGTTTGCTTTGGTCTTTTGCATCTAACTACTGAGTTTCAATTTAATCAGATCAGTATTTTTCGAGTTATCGTGAAAACAAAATTTTCAAATTTTCAAAATTTTTTTTTGCCACTTTAGGGCCGTCCGTTCAACACAAAACTTCGCAGGCATATAAAGGTCATGATTCTACAATCTGATGCCAAATTTCAAAAAGATTGAGTGATCGGTTCCGGAAATATTCATAAAAAACGTTTTTATTAAAAACGGCCTTAACTCCGAAACCGCTCGGTCGATTTCGCCCGTTAACGAACTTGTCCGAGATATTTACGCTACGAAACTACCCTGCAAATTTCAACGCTCTAAGTCGTTCCGTTCGAGAGTTATCGTGCTAACGGCCGGACCGGCCGGACCGGTCGGACGGACAGAATTGAATTTGACCTCGAATTCTTCATCAGGGAGTCGAACCCAATCGTTTGAGACCATTTTCGAAAAAAAATTCGAAAAATACAGACATTGTGACGAAATGATAGCACGCTGTTCCTTGCGGAACACGCGCGCAAAAAGCAATTGTGCAGTTGAATTACTTGAAAAACTCAATAATAAAAATAAAAATACAACATTGGCCAAATACATGGAAAACGGCAATAGTTGCACCAATTCCAAAACCAGGAAAAAATAAATCACACCCGGAAAATTATAGGCCGATAAGTCTGTTATCGCATCTCAGCAAAGTCGTTGAAAAAGTTGTTTTGAATAAAATTAAAATTTGTATCAAACAACTGAAAATCAGAGATGACCACCAATTTGGTTTCAAGGAAAAGCACAGCTCGACACAGCAAGTCTGCAGGATCATAATAGATATAATTAAAAGCTTCAACGACAAAAACCTCACTGTCATCCTTTTATTAGATATAGAAAAGGCGTTCGATAAGGTATGGATCGATGGCTTGATCTATAAAATGATCTGGTTAGACTTTCCACCCTTCATAATAAAAATCATAAATTCATATCTAACTAACAGAAATTTTCAAGTGAAAATCGGAAATAAACTGTCAAATTACAAAAATATTCCTGCAGGCATCGTACAAGGATCAGTCCTCGGACCTAGACTGTTCAATATCTACGTCCAGGACATCCCAAAGTACGAACATACCAATATCGCTCTATTCGCAGATGATACGGCCATATATGCCCATTCAAACTGTGCAGAAGAAGCGAACAACGAGCTAAAAAAACATCTCAAAATCCTACAAAAATATTTTGACAGATGGGAAATAAAACTGAATGAAGGCAAATCTGAGCAAATCGTGTTTAGTAGAAGAGTGAATGACAAAACTATCCGCCACCCTATCAAAATTGGAAATATTGAGATATTTCCCAAAGACTCGGTCAAATATCTGGGCATAGAACTAGATAAGAGATTGAACTTTCACACGCAGATTAAAACCTTGGTAAACAAGGCATATGCGGCTAAGAAAAAACTATATCCTCTATTGTGCAGAAAGAGTAAATTAGACCAAAAAAACAAAAGCCTTATCTACACCTCCCTCATACGTCCCATAATATCATACGCGGCCCCGGCCTTCTGCCACCTCCGTCCTTCCCCCTTGAGACCGCTACAAAATTTCCAAAACAAAGTCCTTCGACTCATTACAAACAAACCATTTTTCACCAGAATCTCTGAATTGCACAAAATTTCCGGGCTCCCCACAATCAGAGAATTTTTCGATCAAATCGCGAGCAACTTCTACGAAAATCAGTGTCGGGTAAGCGTCCTCACCAAAAACATGGTTAGAACGAGGGCACATAATTTAGAACCTCAAAGCCCCCATCCCCTTCCATACCAATACCTTCCCATATTCCTCAAACATTCTTCCAATCCATAACAATATCCCAAAACACTGCTATTAAAACGATATAATAAAAGTATCACATAGGCACCGTCTCTTCTTAGCTGGGAGCAACACCGCGAACGACGTGGCCCCACCCCCTCTTCGGGAAGCCTAATCGACCGAAAGGGTATTGACCCAATAGCGGGACGAGCCGGCCAGCGAGGAGGAGGCATGGCCACGCCCAGCGAATGGCGCTTTCAGCTAGAAAAGACGAATGCCTATTGTCATAATGATGGTTGCAAAAGAAAAAACCGCGCAATCTGTATATATTGTGAATTTTTTTGTAAATAATCCTTCTCCCCTTTTTCGTCAATGAAAAGCAGGTTTTTTATTATTTTTCCTGCAGAATCCGATCACATCACAAAAATACCCAAATCCCAATAATAAATAAACCTCCCCACCAATTACTTGAAGTATCGATATACATTAGAAAAAATTGTAAATATAGCTAATACTGTTTAGTAGGAACTATAAATGTAGTAAAATTATTATAAGTGTGACATATTTCATAGACTGTAACATAATAGGAGAAATAAACGTTTTTGATTTGATTTGAACACTGAAGCCAAGCAGCGTCGGGCGCAGATAGTACTTGGATGGGTGACCGCTTGGGAACACCGCGTGCTGTAAACTTTTTCAATTTGGCTTCGATGTGTCAAATTTCAGTAATTTTCATAATTAAACGTAATAATGTGTTAATAAATGATAATTCATAGCTGTATTCGTTTTTGCGCGTATGTTCTGGGGAACATCGCGTTATAGTTTTGCCCAAATGTCTGTAACTTTCGAATTTTTTGACGAAAATGGTCTCAAACGATTAAGTTCGACTCCCCAATGAAGAATTCGAGGTCAAATTTGATTCTGTCCGTCCGGCCGTTGCCACGATAACTTGAGAACGAAAAGAGCTAGCGACTTGAAATTTTCAGGTTAGGTGGCGCATCCCAATACGACGGACAAGTTCGTTAATGGGGATAATCGGCCCAGTGGTTTCTGAGTAATAATTTTGTTTTCAACCAATAGAAATCCGATCGAATTGAAACTTGGTGGGTATTCGTAGAATATGCTGTTTAATTTGATGGTGTTGTCTGCTAAGCATTTAGTGAAGTATTGTTCGTCTTCTGCAATGGTTTTCAACTTTTTCACCATCTCTGTGTAGTCCACCACTCCATAGATGAATATCGGAGGTGTTTTTAATTGGGCTGCTGTTGTTTTGTTGGATATCCTCGTTCAGGTTACTCAAAGCGTCAAACTTGTTGTTGGTTGTTGTGGGTGTTGTATTGTTGGCATTTATTTTCCTTCTTTTTGTGTTAGTTGTTTTCACTACCTGCCATTTGTTTATCCCTTCATTGGATTCGAACCCATGGAAGTCTTCGTCACTTGTTGACGACAATCGATGATAATATACATTTTCATTAATTGTGGGATTTGGGCTATATCTCGTTGTTGTGTTTGCTTGGGCCGTTAGGGGTACCTGTGATTTTCCTGCTTGATGAATTAGTTGGTTGGAATCTATTTCCGATTCATATGAGGACGGCATTTTACTCATTTTTCCGATTCAGCGGTACGCCACTGGAAATCAGACAACAGACGTTATCAAGATAACATCTTGATTGAAGATAAGATAACACTTTTGGAGTCCCTTTTCTCACTATTTTTACTAATAAACTGTTTATATTGCGCTTATTATTATTATTATTATTTTGATCATTTGAACATGACTTCTGTTCATACAAATCAGTGTAATTTATGGGATTGTACATGCATAGAGGTAAGTTTCTTTAGTTCTGGAATATTTTGAATGCTTTGTACATTGTGAATATTCCTGAAAACTATGTATGGTAATCTAAATTATATCGAAACAATTGTGTAGTTTATTAGTGTCACTATTCTCCTCATAACACGTATTTCTGGTTTTAGCCTTTCAACATAAAATTTGTCAAAGAAGTTGAAAAGCATCCGGTGTTATACGATTTCAATCTACAAGAGTATTCAAGGAAGGACCAAACAGAAGCAGCTTGGATCCTGGTTGGAAAAGAAGTGAACTTATCAGGTAAAGTATCTTTTTATTCTGTTGATACAATAAGTTTGTTTTAAGTATCTATTCATCATTACTTTGATGCGTCTATTAAAATTTATTGAATGCATCTGTAATATTGGTAAAGCGAACAAAAATAAATTGAAAAATACGAACAAATAAGTAAAATTCAATATTGAAAGAAATTTCTACACAACATGTTATTAGATGTGTTTTAGAGAATTTATGCTCATAACCTCTCTGCCTCTACGATGTAGTTGGGCCATTATCTGTATAATTATCATCATCTAATCTGCTAGATTAGAATGATAAACATATGAATCTCTTCAAAACCAATTAGAATACGAAAAGTTCTAGTCAAGCTGCATGACTTGATGAGCGAATTTTTTGACAATCATGCTAAAGAAATTTTCACAATAATTCTGAAATGAATTACTTTTCAAACGACAATGAGAGCATCTAATTTTTGTTTGATTTTGTCTTATAGCGGCCGAGTCTAAAGAAAGGTGGAGAAATTTAAGAAGTGCTTTAGGAAGAAATCTCAAACCCAAAGCGAGTGGCGGTGGGACCTCGAAAAAAAAACCATACTACCTGAGTCAAGCGAAGCGATGTTATTCCCTTCATGAAAATATCTGGAACGTCCACCGGAAATTTAACGCAAGAAAATAATCCAAGCCAAAGTTCCATATCCACAACAGATGATTCTGAAATTGAGGATGTGCTTCCGGTAAACGAAACTGTGCCTGGGTCGGTACCTTCAGATATCGTTGGAAACGAAAAACCCTCACCTACAGACCAACTCGGAACTTTCACTACACTTACTTTGCAAGACCCGGCTTCCATAACCCAGGCAGGCAGAGATCTACCAGTTAATGGAGCAATAGGTCCTAATCCTTTAAGGATGCGGAAACTATTATCAAATACCCAAAGTGATGTCGACAAAGCATTCTCCGACAATTTTTCGGCAAAGGCTACCAAACTCTCAAATCCGTCTCATAATGATATAAAGGAAGCAGGAATTGAGCATTTTCTAACCAGTCTAATTCCAGATTTGATGAGTATGAGCGATTCTCAATTGAGAAGGTTCAAGAGGGAAACATTGCGTCTCATAGATGATATTCTATAGCCACTCCCTCACCCTCCAACATCTTTCACTCGTGAGAATCTTTAATTGCCTGCACCATCTAAAGTGAGGGGCCAAAATATTTAAAGGAGGATGATTATTACCTCGCTGTCCGACCGAAAACTCGATTTCTTTAAACACCCATATCTCCCGAAATACTGAACAGAATTTGATGAAATTTGGAGGAGATGATACGACCAACCTGTTCTTTCGATGTGACAACTTTCAAAATTCGAAAAAATCCAAAGGGGTTAACCTTAAATTTTTTTCAGAAAAAAAATCGATTGGGCTCAAATTTGGCTCATCGTAAGAGCATGTTGGTTGTATTATCTCTTCCAAATTTCATCAAATTCTGTTGAGTATTTCGGGAGATATAGGGGTTTAAAGAAATCGATATTTTTGGCCAGACAGCGTGGTAATAATCATCATCCTTTAAATATTTTTGCCCCTCAATTAAGATGGTGCAGGCAACCAAAGATTCAACGCGAAGTATTTTGTGTTGCCTGACCGATTTATTATCAGGCCCTGCCAACTCTTGGAATGCATTTGACCTTGAGCGATTCTTAGCACAGGACTGCATTCAGCCCTATGGCCGAGGAAGCGTTTGGATTTAGAGAGCTTTTGAACTTCATCATTTCATATTTATAATCACTATTACTAAAATGAAGATGGGTTCTATAGAAAAGGAACAAAAAAACTTTTTTGAAAATGTTACTACGAACGTGAAGATTTTTCGGACGTTAGGAGGGGGGGAGGGGGGAAATTTCCGAGGGGTTTCGCGAGGAAAAAGACGGAAGTTTCGTAGGGTTTCGCGTTTTCGGAGCGAAAAGAAGGGGGTGTATTTTTAAAAAAATCGCGAAAAGGCGAAAAAACGCCGATTTTGGCGAAAGGTACGAAATGAAGGAAAGGAGATCGGAGGACGGGTGGCGTTCGGAACGACGGTATTTGCGGGAACGCGAAGACGAGATTCGAAATTAGTCCGTAGCTGAGCCCTTTTTTCGATTCACTCTTTCGTTTTCCCGGAAGAACGATAGGAAAATGTGACTTTTTGCGAGAATCGACGAAATTCTGACGTTTCACGTATTTCTGTGGCGAATTTTAACGCGGCTGCTTCACGGTCGACGTTTTCGGTCCGAACGAGCGATTAGAAATGTCAAATCGAATTTGAATTTCGAACCGAATCGGTCGAAAACCTTCGAATAGTCTAGAAAAACCGCGAGAAATATGAACGAGTAACCGATTTCGATCGATCGCTCGACAGGATCGACGATATTCTGAAAATCGAAAGACGGAAATCATCCGAGTACTTAAAATCTTTATGTGGTACATAATCGGGGTCGATTCACGTAGACGTCGGTGGCCGAGAGGACTAGGCGTTGGGTTCATAGTCCAGAGCCTCGCAGGGCGGCGGGTTCGAATCCTCGGTGCGTCCGAAATAGCTAACTTATTAATTTTTTCATTTTTAACCAATGGAAAACTCAGAGGAGCGTTCTCCGGTGAACGTATTTTGGGATTTGGATCTTTTCGTTAAGTCACGAAATCTATAAAGAATATCCGTTCGATCGGACGGATTTTTGCATTAAAATTACTCAAAATATTCAAATATTGAGCTGAAAATTAACGGTCAAAATGAAAAACCGCTGCTATACAGGGTGTTTCAAGTAAAATGTCACCACAAGAGATCTATCGTTGAGAGAATTCTCAACATTGTAAAACTGCTACGAAAAGATAACCGCTGCTATACGGGGTGTTTCTAAAAACATTTCAACTCCGAAACGACTTGACCGATTTTGATGAAACTTTGTGTGTGTGTGTGTTTCGGCGTGTCTCAGGGTCACAATAGGTAACCGTTAGATGGCGCTGTATTCGTTTCATAGAAACTCAAGAACGGCTGAACCGATTTCGATGAAACTTTGTGTGTGTATCTGAGGTTGTGTCAGGTCCGCAATACACCCCGGTAGGTGGCGCTGCAATCCGTCTGTAAGAACTCAGAAGTGCCTCGACCGATTTTGATGAAACATTGTGTGCGTGTTTGAGTGGCTCTAAGGGTCACAATAGAAACCCGTTAGGTGGCACTGCATTCGGTTTATGAAGACTCAAGAATGACTGGACCGATTTCGATGAAACTTTGTGTATGTATCTGAGTAGGTTTCAGATCCACAATATTCCCCGGTAGGTGGTACTACAATCGGTTTACACGAACTCAAAAATGGCTATGCCGATTTTGGTGAATCTTTGTGATTGTGTTTCGGAAGACCTTAGGTTTACAATACGATTCGGTAGGTGGCGCTATATTTGGTTTTAAGTAACTCAAAAACGTGTGAATCATTCTCAGAATCAACAGAACCTGTTAGATGTCATTGAACAACCGGTTCAATTGATCTACCGATTATATTGATCTACTGAAAAAATTTAGATCTCATGGAAAAAAGTAGATCTACCGAAAAAATGTAGATCTACCGAAAAAATGTAGATCTACTGGAAAAATGTAGATCTACCGAAAAAATGTAGATCTACGGAAAAATGCAGATCTACCGGAAAAATGTAGATCTACCGTAAAAATGTAGATCTCCCAGAAAAATGTGGATCTATTGCTAGGTAGATCTGCTGGCTCATCTGAATCCCAAAATATGGACTGCTGGCCACTAGTTATAAACTAAACTAAACTCTCTTGGTTCAAAAATAAGGTGGAAACAAGAAATCAACGAGTTGCCATACAGAAAAGATTCGAAATACAATAATGAGTATAATGTTTATACCCAGTAGAAATGTTTATAATAATATTACTAGAAATCTTGTGATCTGTGATACGATATATTGAATAAATAAATGATTTCATTGAAACATTCTATACAATTTGAACTTTGAATCAATAAGGACTCCTACTCCAACAATTTTCCAGGGCAAGCATAAAGTCTGAATACAAATATTTATTATCAAGGGCTTAGCCAGGGCTACGTCCTTGCATCAAACCTTTTTAATTCTTCATAATCATTACAATAATGTCTGTCGATATGGAATATAGTAATAATTTGACATTTGAACACATCGTTTGATGCATAATCAATTTCAATACTTTTGTCACTCGTTGATGAGATGAGATATCTGAAATTATAGATAAACTCTAAATATTCCATTCAATATTGAAATATTAAAATTAAGTGTCCACTTATTTAGTTGTATTTCAAGATGATGAACGTTTGAAGCTTATGATTAATGTAAAATGTCTGTGAAAATTTGTTTCCATGGGTTAGGGGAAAAGATTAATTGTGAAAATAAGATTAATTTATTTAGATACCAATCTATATACCTACTGTTTTATAATATCTACCAAGGGCCGATTTATTCAACCTCTCCGTAAAGTATTCGTCAACTATGTGCTCGTTGAATTTACTGATTCCCTTTAAAGTGAAAAGGCGTAAATTTCAGCGATTTCGAGCGTATAGTTTCTGATATATAGAATTTTTTAAATGATTTTCAATAATTTTTTAAAAATTTTCTAGTGATACGTTCTTCAAGAAATTATTCACGAATTTTCGCATTGGCATTTTACAACTAATAACCATGTTTGAATGGGATCGGTTTTGAATTTTTTGATTTATTGAGGAAATAACAACCAAATTTCAGATGGATATAACTCCAAAACCGTTTGGCCAATTATGCATTTGAACAAACTAAGATGTTGCATTCAGACGCACAACCTAACCTGAAAATTTCAAGTCACTATCTCTTTCCGTTCTCAAGTTATCGTGACGTAAATAATATATTTTAATAATTTTTTTTTAATTTTCTAGCGATACGATTCTCACAAAATTTCACGAACATCCTTGAGTTTGCATTCTACAACTACTTACCAAGTTCCAATTCGATCGGATTAGTATTGGTTGAAAACAAAATTATTACTCGGAAACTATTGGGCCGATTATGCCCATTAACAAACTTGTCGGACGTATTGGGTTGCGCGAACTATCCTGAAAGTTTCAAGTCGCTATCTCTTTCCGTTCTCAAGTTATCCTGGCAACGGCCGGCCGGAAATAATCAAATTTGGCCTCGAATTCTTCATCAAGGAGTCGAACCCAATTCGAAAATTACAGACAATTGGGCAAAATGATAACGCGATGTTCCCCAGAACATACGCGCAACAACTAACTTATTCTGGAAATATTGAGATATTTCCCAAAGACTCGGTCAAATATCTGGGCATAGAACTAGATAAGAGATTGAACTTTCACACGCAGATTAAAACCTCGGTAAACAAGGCATATGCGGCTAAGAAAAAACTATATCCTCTATTGTGCAGAAAGAGTAAATTAGACCAAAAAAACAAAAGCCTTATCTACACCTCCCTCATACGTCCCATAATATCATACGCGGCCCCGGCCTTCTGCCACCTCCGTCCTTCCCCCTTGAGACCGCTACAAAATTTCCAAAACAAAGTCCTTCGACTCATTACAAACAAACCATTTTTCACCAGAATCTCTGAATTGCACAAAATTTCCGGGCTCCCCACAATCAGAGAATTTTTCGATCAAATCGCGAGCAACTTCTACGAAAATCAGTGTCGGGTAAGCGTCCTCACCAAAAACATGGTTAGAACGAGGGCACATAATTTAGAACCTCAAAGCCCCCATTCCCTTCCATACCAATACCTTCCCATATTCCTCAAACATTCTTCCAATCCATAAAAATATCCCAAAACACTGCTATTAAAACGATATAATAAAAGTATCACATAGGCACCGTCTCTTCTTAGCTGGGAGCAACACCGCGAACGACGTGGCCCCACCCCCTCTTCGGGAAGCCTAATCGACCGAAAGGGTATTGACCCAATAGCGGGACGAGCCGGCCAGCGAGGAGGAGGCATGGCCACGCCCAGCGAATGGCGCTTTCAGCTAGAAAAGACGAATGCCTATTGTCATAATGATGGTTGCAAAAGAAAAAACCGCGCAATCTGTATATATTGTGAATTTTTTTGTAAATAATCCTTCTCCCCTTTTTCGTCAATGAAAAGCAGGTTTTTTATTATTTTTCCTGCAGAATCCGATCACATCACAAAAATACCCAAATCCCAATAATAAATAAACCTCCCCACCAATTACTTGAAGTATCGATATACATTAGAAAAAATTGTAAATATAGCTAATACTGTTTAGTAGGAACTATAAATGTAGTAAAATTATTATAAGTGTGACATATTTCATAGACTGTAACATAATAGGAGAAATAAACGTTTTTGATTTAATTTTAACACTGAAGCCAAGCAGCGTCGGGCGCAGATAGTACTTGGATGGGTGACCGCTTGGGAACACCGCGTGCTGTAAACTTTTTCAATTTGGCTTCGATGTGTCAAATTTCAGTAATTTTCATAATTAAACGTAATAATGTGTTAATAAATGATAATTCATAGCTGTATTCGTTTTTGCGCGTATGTTCTGGGGAACATCGCGTTATAGTTTTGCCCAAATGTCTGTTACTTTCGAATTTTTTGACGAAAATGGTCTCAAACGATTAAGTTCGACTCCCCAATGAAGAATTCGAGGTCAAATTTGATTCTGTCCGTCCGGCCGTCCGGCCGTTGCCACGATAACTTGAGAACGAAAAGAGCTAGCGACTTGAAATTTTCAGGTTAGGTGGCGCATCCCAATACGACGGACAAGTTCGTTAATGGGGATAATCGGCCCAGTGGTTTCTGAGTAATAATTTTGTTTTCAACCAATAGAAATCCGATCGAATTGAAACTTGGTGGGTATTCGTAGAATATGCTGTTTAATTTGATGGTGTTGTCTGCTAAGCATTTAGTGAAGTATTGTTCGTCTTCTGCAATGGTTTTCAACTTTTTCACCATCTCTGTGTAGTCCACCACTCCATAGATGAATATCGGAGGTGTTTTTAATTGGGCTGCTGTTGTTTTGTTGGATATCCTCGTTCAGGTTACTCAAAGCGTCAAACTTGTTGTTGGTTGTTGTGGGTGTTGTATTGTTGGCATTTATTTTCCTTCTTTTTGTGTTAGTTGTTTTCACTACCTGCCATTTGTTTATCCCTTCATTGGATTCGAACCCATGGAAGTCTTCGTCACTTGTTGACGACAATCGATGATAATATACATTTTCATTAATTGTGGGATTTGGGCTATATCTCGTTGTTGTGTTTGCTTGGGCCGTTAGGGGTACCTGTGATTTTCCTGCTTGATGAATTAGTTGGTTGGAATCTATTTCCGATTCATATGAGGACGGCATTTTACTCATTTTTCCGATTCAGCGGTACGCCACTGGAAATCAGACAACAGACGTTATCAAGATAACATCTTGATTGAAGATAAGATAACACTTTTGGAGTCCCTTTTCTCACTATTTTTACTAATAAACTGTTTATATTGCGCTTATTATTATTATTATTATTTTGATCATTTGAACATGACTTCTGTTCATACAAATCAGTGTAATTTATGGGATTGTACATGCATAGAGGTAAGTTTCTTTAGTTCTGGAATATTTTGAATGCTTTGTACATTGTGAATATTCCTGAAAACTATGTATGGTAATCTAAATTATATCGAAACAATTGTGTAGTTTATTAGTGTCACTATTCTCCTCATAACACGTATTTCTGGTTTTAGCCTTTCAACATAAAATTTGTCAAAGAAGTTGAAAAGCATCCGGTGTTATACGATTTCAATCTACAAGAGTATTCAAGGAAGGACCAAACAGAAGCAGCATGGATCCTGGTTGGAAAAGAAGTGAACTTATCAGGTAAAGTATCTTTTTATTCTGTTGATACAATAAGTTTGTTTTAAGTATCTATTCATCATTACTTTGATGCGTCTATTAAAATTTATTGAATGCATCTGTAATATTGGTAAAGCGAACAAAAATAAATTGAAAAATACGAACAAATAAGTAAAATTCAATATTGAAAGAAATTTCTACACAACATGTTATTAGATGTGTTTTAGAGAATTTATGCTCATAACCTCTCTGCCTCTACGATGTAGTTGGGCCATTATCTGTATAATTATCATCATCTAATCTGCTAGATTAGAATGATAAACATATGAATCTCTTCAAAACCAATTAGAATACGAAAAGTTCTAGTCAAGCTGCATGACTTGATGAGCGAATTTTTTGACAATCATGCTAAAGAAATTTTCACAATAATTCTGAAATGAATTACTTTTCAAACGACAATGAGAGCATCTAATTTTTGTTTGATTTTGTCTTATAGCGGCCGAGTCTAAAGAAAGGTGGAGAAATTTAAGAAGTGCTTTAGGAAGAAATCTCAAACCCAAAGCGAGTGGCGGTGGGACCTCGAAAAAAAAACCATACTACCTGAGTCAAGCGAAGCGATGTTATTCCCTTCATGAAAATATCTGGAACGTCCACCGGAAATTTAACGCAAGACAATAATCCAAGCCAAAGTTCCATATCCACAACAGATGATTCTGAAATTGAGGATGTGCTTCCGGTAAACGAAACTGTGCCTGGGTCGGTACCTTCAGATATCGTTGGAAACGAAAAACCCTCACCTACAGACCAACTCGGAACTTTCACTACACTTACTTTGCAAGACCCGGCTTCCATAACCCAGGCAGGCAGAGATCTACCAGTTAATGGAGCAATAGGTCCTAATCCTTTAAGGATGCGGAAACTATTATCAAATACCCAAAGTGATGTCGACAAAGCATTCTCCGACAATTTTTCGGCAAAGGCTACCAAACTCTCAAATCCGTCTCATAATGATATAAAGGAAGCAGGAATTGAGCATTTTCTAACCAGTCTAATTCCAGATTTGATGAGTATGAGCGATTCTCAATTGAGAAGGTTCAAGAGGGAAACATTGCGTCTCATAGATGATATTCTATAGCCACTCCCTCACCCTCCAACATCTTTCACTCGTGAGAATCTTTAATTGCCTGCACCATCTAAAGTGAGGGGCCAAAATATTTAAAGGAGGATGATTATTACCTCGCTGTCCGACCGAAAACTCGATTTCTTTAAACACCCATATCTCCCGAAATACTGAACAGAATTTGATGAAATTTGGAGGAGATGATACGACCAACCTGTTCTTTCGATGTGACAACTTTCAAAATTCGAAAAAATCCAAAGGGGTTATTAACCTTAAATTTTTTTCAGAAAAAAAATCGATTGGGCTCAAATTTGGCTCATCGTAAGAGCATGTTGGTTGTATTATCTCTTCCAAATTTCATCAAATTCTGTTGAGTATTTCGGGAGATATAGGGGTTTAAAGAAATCGATATTTTTGGCCAGACAGCGTGGTAATAATCATCATCCTTTAAATATTTTTGCCCCTCAATTAAGATGGTGCAGGCAACAAAAAATTCAACGCGAAGTATTTTGTGTTGCCTGACCGATTTATTATCAGGCCCCGCCAACTCTTGGAATGCATTTGACCTTGAGCGATTCTTAGCACAGGACTGCATTCAGCCCTATGGCCGAGGAAGCGTTTGGATTTAGAGAGCTTTTGAACTTCATCATTTCATATTTATAATTATAAACTAAAATAAACTCTCTTGGTTCAAAAATAAGGTGGAAACAAGAAATCAACGAGTTGCCATACAGAAAAGATTCGAAATACAATAATGAGTATAATGTTTATACCCAGTAGAAATGTTTATAATAATATTACTAGAAATCTTGTGATCTGTGATACGATATATTGAATAAATAAATGATTTCATTGAAACATTCTATACAATTTGAACTTTGAATCAATAAGGACTCCTACTCCAACAATTTTCCAGGGCAAGCATAAAGTCTGAATACAAATATTTATTATCAAGGGCTTAGCCAGGGCTACGTCCTTGCATCAAACCTTTTTAATTCTTCATAATCATTACAATAATGTCTGTCGATATGGAATATAGTAATAATTTGACATTTGAACACATCGTTTGATGCATAATCAATTTCAATACTTTTGTCACTCGTTGATGAGATGAGATATCTGAAATTATAGATAAACTCTAAATATTCCATTCAATATTGAAATATTAAAATTAAGTGTCCACTTATTTAGTTGTATTTCAAGATGATGAACGTTTGAAGCTTATGATTAATGTAAAATGTCTGTGAAAATTTGTTTCCATGGGTTAGGGGAAAAGATTAATTGTGAAAATAAGATTAATTTATTTAGATACCAATCTATATACCTACTGTTTTATAATATCTACCAAGGGCCGATTTATTCAACCTCTCCGTAAAGTATTCGTCAACTATGTGCTCGTTGAATTTACTGATTCCCTTTAAAGTGAAAAGGCGTAAATTTCAGCGATTTCGAGCGTATAGTTTCTGATATATAGAATTTTTTAAATGATTTTCAATAATTTTTTAAAAATTTTCTAGTGATACGTTCTTCAAGAAATTATTCACGAATTTTCGCATTGGCATTTTACAACTAATAACCATGTTTGAATGGGATCGGTTTTGAATTTTTTGATTTATTGAGGAAATAACAACCAAATTTCAGATGGATATAACTCCAAAACCGTTTGGCCAATTATGCATTTGAACAAACTCAGATGTTGCATTCAGACGCACAACCTAACCTGAAAATTTCAAGTCACTATCTCTTTCCGTTTTCAAGTTATCGTGACGTAAATAATATATTTTAATAATTTTTTTTTAATTTTCTAGCGATACGATTCTCACAAAATTTCACGAACATCCTTGAGTTTGCATTCTACAACTACTTACCAAGTTCCAATTCGATCGGATTAGTATTGGTTGAAAACAAAATTATTACTCGGAAACTATTGGGCCGATTATGCCCATTAACGAACTTGTCGGACGTATTGGGTTGCGCGAACTATCCTGAAAGTTTCAAGTCGCTATCTCTTTCCGTTCTCAAGTTATCCTGGCAACGGCCGGCCGGAAATAATCAAATTTGGCCTCGAATTCTTCATCAAGGAGTCGAACCCAATTCGAAAATTACAGACAATTGGGCAAAATGATAACGCGATGTTCCCCAGAACATACGCGCAACAACTAACTTATTCTGGAAATATTGAGATATTTCCCAAAGACTCGGTCAAATATCTGGGCATAGAACTAGATAAGAGATTGAACTTTCACACGCAGATTAAAACCTCGGTAAACAAGGCATATGCGGCTAAGAAAAAACTATATCCTCTATTGTGCAGAAAGAGTAAATTAGACCAAAAAAACAAAAGCCTTATCTACACCTCCCTCATACGTCCCATAATATCATACGCGGCCCCGGCCTTCTGCCACCTCCGTCCTTCCCCCTTGAGACTGCTACAAAATTTCCAAAACAAAGTCCTTCGACTCATTACAAACAAACCATTTTTCACCAGAATCTCTGAATTGCACAAAATTTCCGGGCTCCCCACAATCAGAGAATTTTTCGATCAAATCGCGAGCAACTTCTACGAAAATCAGTGTCGGGTAAGCGTCCTCACCAAAAACATGGTTAGAACGAGGGCACATAATTTAGAACCTCAAAGCCCCCATCCCCTTCCATACCAATACCTTCCCATATTCCTCAAACATTCTTCCAATCCATAACAATATCCCAAAACACTGCTATTAAAACGATATAATAAAAGTATCACATAGGCACCGTCTCTTCTTAGCTGGGAGCAACACCGCGAACGACGTGGCCCCACCCCCTCTTCGGGAAGCCTAATCGACCGAAAGGGTATTGACCCAATAGCGGGACGAGCCGGCCAGCGAGGAGGAGGCATGGCCACGCCCAGCGAATGGCGCTTTCAGCTAGAAAAGACGAATGCCTATTGTCATAATGATGGTTGCAAAAGAAAAAACCGCGCAATCTGTATATATTGTGAATTTTTTTGTAAATAATCCTTCTCCCCTTTTTCGTCAATGAAAAGCAGGTTTTTTATTATTTTTCCTGCAGAATCCGATCACATCACAAAAATACCCAAATCCCAATAATAAATAAACCTCCCCACCAATTACTTGAAGTATCGATATACATTAGAAAAAATTGTAAATATAGCTAATACTGTTTAGTAGGAACTATAAATGTAGTAAAATTATTATAAGTGTGACATATTTCATAGACTGTAACATAATAGGAGAAATAAACGTTTTTGATTTGATTTGAACACTGAAGCCAAGCAGCGTCGGGCGCAGATAGTACTTGGATGGGTGACCGCTTGGGAACACCGCGTGCTGTAAAATTTTTCAATTTGGCTTCGATGTGTCAAATTTCAGTAATTTTCATAATTAAACGTAATAATGTGTTAATAAATGATAATTCATAGCTGTATTCGTTTTTGCGCGTATGTTCTGGGGAACATCGCGTTATAGTTTTGCCGAAATGTCTGTAACTTTCGAATTTTTTGACGAAAATGGTCTCAAACGATTAAGTTCGACTCCCCAATGAAGAATTCGAGGTCAAATTTGATTCTGTCCGTCCGGCCGTCCGGCCGTTGCCACGATAACTTGAGAACGAAAAGAGCTAGCGACTTGAAATTTTCAGGTTAGGTGGCGCATCCCAATACGACGGACAAGTTCGTTAATGGGGATAATCGGCCCAGTGGTTTCTGAGTAATAATTTTGTTTTCAACCAATAGAAATCCGATCGAATTGAAACTTGGTGGGTATTCGTAGAATAAGCTGTTTAATTTGATGGTGTTGTCTGCTAAGCATTTAGTGAAGTATTGTTCGTCTTCTGCAATGGTTTTCAACTTTTTCACCATCTCTGTGTAGTCCACCACTCCATAGATGAATATCGGAGGTGTTTTTAATTGGGCTGCTGTTGTTTTGTTGGATATCCTCGTTCAGGTTACTCAAAGCGTCAAACTTGTTGTTGGTTGTTGTGGGTGTTGTATTGTTGGCATTTATTTTCCTTCTTTTTGTGTTAGTTGTTTTCACTACCTGCCATTTGTTTATCCCTTCATTGGATTCGAACCCATGGAAGTCTTCGTCACTTGTTGACGACAATCGATGATAATATACATTTTCATTAATTGTGGGATTTGGGCTATATCTCGTTGTTGTGTTTGCTTGGGCCGTTAGGGGTACCTGTGATTTTCCTGCTTGATGAATTAGTTGGTTGGAATCTATTTCCGATTCATATGAGGACGGCATTTTACTCATTTTTCCGATTCAGCGGTACGCCACTGGAAATCAGACAACAGACGTTATCAAGATAACATCTTGATTGAAGATAAGATAACACTTTTGGAGTCCCTTTTCTCACTATTTTTACTAATAAACTGTTTATATTGCGCTTATTATTATTATTATTATTTTGATCATTTGAACATGACTTCTGTTCATACAAATCAGTGTAATTTATGGGATTGTACATGCATAGAGGTAAGTTTCTTTAGTTCTGGAATATTTTGAATGCTTTGTACACTGTGAATATTCCTGAAAACTATGTATGGTAATCTAAATTATATCGAAACAATTGTGTAGTTTATTAGTGTCACTATTCTCCTCATAACACGTATTTCTGGTTTTAGCCTTTCAACATAAAATTTGTCAAAGAAGTTGAAAAGCATCCGGTGTTATACGATTTCAATCTACAAGAGTATTCAAGGAAGGAACAAACAGAAGCAGCATGGATCCTGGTTGGAAAAGAAGTGAACTTATCAGGTAAAGTATCTTTTTATTCTGTTGATACAATAAGTTTGTTTTAAGTATCTATTCATCATTACTTTGATGCGTCTATTAAAATTTATTGAATGCATCTGTAATATTGGTAAAGCGAACAAAAATAAATTGAAAAATACGAACAAATAAGTAAAATTCAATATTGAAAGAAATTTCTACACAACATGTTATTAGATGTGTTTTAGAGAATTTATGCTCATAACCTCTCTGCCTCTACGATGTAGTTGGGCCATTATCTGTATAATTATCATCATCTAATCTGCTAGATTAGAATGATAAACATATGAATCTCTTCAAAACCAATTAGAATACGAAAAGTTCTAGTCAAGCTGCATGACTTGATGAGCGAATTTTTTGACAATCATGCTAAAGAAATTTTCACAATAATTCTGAAATGAATTACTTTTCAAACGACAATGAGAGCATCTAATTTTTGTTTGATTTTGTCTTATAGCGGCCGAGTCTAAAGAAAGGTGGAGAAATTTAAGAAGTGCTTTAGGAAGAAATCTCAAACCCAAAGCGAGTGGCGGTGGGACCTCGAAAAAAAAACCATACTACCTGAGTCAAGCGAAGCGATGTTATTCCCTTCATGAAAATATCTGGAACGTCCACCGGAAATTTAACGCAAGAAAATAATCCAAGCCAAAGTTCCATATCCACAACAGATGATTCTGAAATTGAGGATGTGCTTCCGGTAAACGAAACTGTGCCTGGGTCGGTACCTTCAGATATCGTTGGAAACGAAAAACCCTCACCTACAGACCAACTCGGAACTTTCACTACACTTACTTTGCAAGACCCGGCTTCCATAACCCAGGCAGGCAGAGATCTACCAGTTAATGGAGCAATAGGTCCTAATCCTTTAAGGATGCGGAAACTATTATCAAATACCCAAAGTGTTCAAAAATCTAGGTGGTGAGATAATTGGCAATTACTTTTTAGTGGACTGTTACCAAATGATTGAGTTGAAGATGTTTAATAAAATGTTTATTGTATTAGTTCACATTCACATTATAAACAGGTACTCGCATGGAGTTAAAATTATATACAAAATTTAACAACATCTAAACAGAGTTGACCTATTTACATTTATTGAGAGACAATTGAGTGTAATATTTCACAATAGAGAAAGTCTGAACGTTGTGCTTGAATTGAGAGAATGCTTTGAGATCGATAATAGAGATGTATTGAGTATTATGTGTTGCCTGTAACAATTCTAAATCACTAACGTTGATCTGAGAAGCATTATTTGTCAATAGAAACGCAACGTTTACAGGAATAGAGCTGGCATGTATTAAAATGTCCCCTATTAGAAAAACAGAAGGTTCATTGACAAACAGAGATGGTTGAGGGTACGTGTAATTGACAGGAGATGAGAGAAATGTATAATCAATAATTATGGTTAACGACGTTTACAGTGGTAAGCCTGTCCTTATCAGAAAAACAGAAGTAATACAACATAACTATGGTAATGGAGGTGATAATTGAGAGTCATATGAGGTGTATATAAAGACAGAGCAGTTAGATTTTAGTGAGCGAAATGAATCAATTGACAACACATTTACTTGAGAGGATAGTTGGTCATAGGTTGAGGAGAGTATAGAGTGCAGGCAATGTAAGTTGCAAGTTATGATAAAGTATAAGAAAATACAAATACAAATTATACTTATGTGAGGTGACATGGGTCTGGAACCATCAAGCGATACATCCAACCAGGTCCTTTAGAGTTTTGAGAGCATTTGCATGAGTAGAACAATTCTGAATACTTATCAGTTGAGACCAGGCCTGGTTGTACGATCCATGTGATGACTCCAGCTGGAACGGAGAGGTACCTGAAACTTACAAAAGCCTGAGAAGTCTAATCGTAGAGGTGTTTTTGAGTATGAGAGATTGCGAAATACTATGAGTGAAAATAATGAGAAGTAAGTGCCTGAGATGTAGGTGAAATGTGAACCTGGTGCTCGAGAGAATACGCGGAGTAACTAGGTACGAAGTGTTTACGAGGGGGGGTCGTTTGGAGATTATAAAATTGGAGAGTTAGTACAAAGGGTTAGGTACAGTACACACGTGGTTCGAGAAATAAATATGAAAATACCAAAAATATACCTTAATGAGGGAGGTACAGGTGACGAGGAGGCTATATAAAATACACTTCAACGATATATACTCAAGATGCATGAGATATTTCGTGGAACCGTGAGAGTGCATGATATTTTATAGGAAGCATGTTAGGAACAATTCATATAGTTAAGAAAAATGTACTGTACCTGTATTTGAGGAGATCTAAATAATCACTTAAAGCAATATAATTGTCTTTTAAGGTTTGTTTGGTAAGCACCAAGTTCACAATTCGTAGAGCACAAATTAATCGACTTGCGAGAAAATGGCGTAGGAGAAGCAAAAAAGGCACAAGAGCGTAGAAAATTTGTAACACGAGCGGAAAAGCGAAGTGACAAGAAAAGTGGTAAAAGGCGGGTTAGGAGAGTTCTTGCCGGTGTTTTATATTAGAGATCACAGATGAACGCGCATGTCAGATCTCGAGTATGTCAGAAATCACAATACTCTGTGACCAAATAGCGTTGGGCGAGGAGGGCAACCAGGAGCGTAGAGTAGACTGCATCACAGGGTTAAAAACTCATTTAATTTTTAACATTCCGGCCGCCATAATTAACGGAGTTGATTATAGATGAGAAGAGCTTCGTGGAACTTCCCTGGTGAGGAGGGTGAGAGAAACCTGCTCTCCAGTGTCTGAGCTACTCAATCCACCCATCAACTGGAGGAAACAGGCCCCTCGTTGTCCTCAGAGTCCACCAGGATTGGCAAAACGCATAACTTTGCAATTGGCCTCGTGAGAGTGAGTGGTCCGGCGTAATCGACACCGGTGTGGAGGAATGGACGAGATGGCTGTACTCGAGGTGCTGGTAGTTGTCCCATGAGCTGCTGTGCCCGAATGCCACGGTGCCTGGCGCAGGTTACACATCGAAGGATATGGGATTTGACTGGGGCTCTTCCTCCAAGAATCCAATACCTTTGACGTATGCGGGCTAGAGTGAGTTGAGTGCCTCCATGGAGAGTTGATCGATGAGCTTCATCGATAGCTAGAGAAGTGAATTGAGAGAATCGAGGAAGAATTATAGGATGTTTGCTATCTGGGTCTAGATTTGACTGGGTGATTCGTCCGCCTACACGAATTACACCATCGTGGTCGAGGAAGGCTGTGAGTCTACTGAATGCATTTGAGGAGTAGATTGGAGTCCGAGTGCGAAGAGCCTTGAGTTCGAGTGAGAAGTAGACTTCTTGAGTTGCTTTTATCCAGAAAATTCTGGATTTTTCCAAGTCAGACGAGGTGAGGCTTGTGAGAGGTGCTGGATCCAGCTTGCGTTGGAGTCGTGCGAGAAGCTTTGAACAAAGAGAGGTGATTCTCAACAATTGATTCATAGAAGAATACCTGTAGATAAGGTCCCACTCGTAGTCCTTCGAGGTGGAAGTGAGAATGGAGGTGACAGGTTTTGCTTCGGATTCATGTTCAGTTGTCGATGCCGGCTGACGACTGGGCCATGAGTCTTCTGACTTGGAAAGCCATGGTGGTCCCGTCCACCATAGCGAGTGGTTGCGAAGTTGAGCGGAAGTTAAGCCTTGAGATGCACAGTCAGCAGGATTGTCTTTGCCGGAAATATATCTCCATTGGGCCCTAGGAGTTAGTTCTTGGATTGTTGCCACGCGGTTCCGAACAAAGTCCTTCCAACGTGAGGGATGAGTTGTGATCCAGGATAGAGTGACTGAGGAGTCCGTCCATAGAGTTGTGGAGAGGCTGTTGAGCTGTAAAATATTATGCGCATAATTTACGAGACGAGAGAGGAGAAGTGCAGCTGACAATTCGAGGCGCGGGATTGTGAGAGGCTTCAAAGGCGTTACTTTTGTTTTGTAGCAGAGCATTGAAACTTTGCGTTCCTTGGACGGAGTTTGAACGAGGAGGTAGAGAACTGCAGAAATGGCAAATTGAGATGCATCGGAGAAGCCATGGAGTTGTACGGAACAACCATCCTGGTAGTTGATCCATCGAGGAATTTTTATGCTGGCCAGCTTGTAGAGGTCGTCGCTGATGTCATGCCATTTCTGTTGGAGTAGTTGAGGTAGAGGTTCGTCCCATGATAACTTTTGGAGCCATAATTCTTGCAACAACATCTTGGCCCTAATCGTAACAGGGGAGACTAAACCTAATGGATCAAATATTTGAGCGATATGAGAAAGAACTGAGCGTTTTGTTAGTATAGACCCAGATAGGATGGATCTGACCTTAAATGTGAAGTAATCTTCTTGAGGGTACCACAGGAGTCCTAATACTTTGGTTGAGGTGGGATTTTCATCGAAGGAGAGTGGAGATGAAGTATGTTCGTCCTCTTGTACATACTGGAGTAGTTGTGGTACATTTGACTGCCACTTTGCGAGGGGGAGGCCGGCCGCCATGCAGAGGTGCTGGAGTTGTTTGGCAATTTCGAGGAGTTGGTCTTCAGTATCTGATCCGCCACAGATGTCATCGACATAACGACCTTTCGTCAATGGGGGAATGGCTAACGGAAACTTGTGACCTTCATCGTTGATGAGCTGGAGAAGAATTCTAATTGCCAAGAATGGAGAGGACCTGGTTCCATATGTGACTGTGGTGAGGTGGTACGTTTGGACTTTGTTGTTGGAGTCGAGCCATAGGATACATTGAAGATCCCAATCGTCAGGATGGACCAGGATCTGTCTGTACATCTTTGTGATGTCTGTGGAGAAGACAAATTTGTACTTACGCACCCACATAAGGACATCTATCACGTCGAGTTGTAGTTTGGCTCCTGTGTGCATGATATCGTTGAGTGAAATACCAGTTGAGGTGGGGCTGGAGCCGTTGAAGACCACTCGTAGTTTCTTTGAGGTGTTGTCTGTTTTGAGAAACCCATGATGAGGCAGGAAGTATCTTGAGATGGCTGTCTCTTGTGAAACAGGTTGCATGTGATGGAGAAGTTCATATTCATCGATGAATTGATGATAGAGGTCGGAGTACTCTGGGTCCTTTTCGAATTTACGGAGCAGGCCTTGGAGACATCGAAAAGCACGTTGTCTTGAGATTCTGGAGGTGTGGAGATGGCTGGAAGCAGGTGTGAAAAGAAGGCAGGTTAGAGAAGGATAATGAGAGAACATGAGCATCAACATGTATGGATTGATGGTCATATAGCGACGTGAGCGTGATAGAAAGGCATCCCTTTGCCTTCGAGGTGGTACCATGGATGCCGACAATTACAACGTGTGACTTCCTTCGAGGAAAACTCAGCTTGTTGGCCTGAGGTGGAGAGATGAAGCTCAACTCAGATCCTGAGTCGATGAGAAGTCGAACCTTGTGTGAGGCATTGAGACGACTTGGAGGTTCCTGTTGAGCTGACTGTTAACGCCTCTTCGTTGAGGTGCTAGGACTCATCTCCTTTTGAGGTGACTGATGAGAAGTAGAGGAGCTGGTGACCAATCGAGGAGGCACGATTGGTATCCTTGAGAAAGGTTTGCTGCTGAGGGGGACGTCGTGGAGCAGGGTGTGGTGCTGACTTCCACAGCTCTTGCATCTTTTGGAGGTCTTACATGAGCGGCGATTGTGCCTACCCAGACAATTGGTGCACAGCACTCTGTGCAGCACCACATCAGCCTTCTGTTGAGGAGACCTGTTGGCAAACCGTGGACAATTGGAAATAAAATGCTCTTGTCCACAATCATCGCAATTGAACGATGGCAGCGAACTGGACCTGATCGGCGTCGTTGAGCTTGAGGAGACTTGTTCGGTTGAGGAGACTGCTAAAGGAGTTCTGTCTGAGATGTACTTCTTAGAGGGGTCTGGGACTCCTGAGCGAGGCTTGGAGACGGCTTGAGGCGGCTGTCGTTGTGTGGATTCCACCCAATCCAAAGATCTGGACCTTGATTCAAGGAAATCCATGACTTGAGGTAAGGTAGGGAATTCCATGTGGGTGGAAATAAGACTCTCCCACTGAGTCCTAGAGGCGTGATCGAGGCGGTTGATAATATGGAATACCAGAAGATTATTGTTTTGCTGGAGGTTTTCACCAAGAGCAGAGAGGCACTGAATGGGATTGGTAATGCTATCGCACAACTGTCGTATGGCTGAGGCGTTGGCAGCCTTTTGGTCTGCGAGTGAGAACGAGAGAAGACGAGAGTATTGAGAAGAAAGGAGCAGTCTTCGATTTTCGTATTTTTGCGCAAGCTTTTGCCACGCAATTGAGAATGAGGAGGCTGTGAGTGGCAGACTTGAGATGGTTTCGAGGGGTTCATGAGACAGGCATGTTCTCAGGTAGTGGAGGCGTTCGATATCAGCGAGCTGTTCAGCGTCGATGACTAGAGACTTAAAAAGATCTCTAAATGCAGGCCACTGCGAGTAATCTCCCGCAAACGTGGGAATGGCGATGTCTGGGAGGCGTGGACGTGATTGAGTAGACTGAGTGAGTGAGGAGACTGACTGAGGGTCGACAATTGTGGCGAGGCACCCAAGCTTTTTGGTGATTGACTGATAGAGGCAATGCTCTTCGAGAAAGACGGAATCGGAGAAATAGGGATGGTCCAGACAGGCTTCTGGCCAGGCTGCTTCGAAGTGGGTGTGTGTCTTTGAGAAGGCTTGATGGATTTCTTGAACATGTTCAAGAATGCGGGCAAGCTCTTGAGCGGTCCAGTCCTTAGTGACTGCGAGATCTGTGAGAGTAGTCATGAGGAGTCTGACACGCTGGCGTTGAGTAGACACCTTGATTTTTAGAGGGGTTGGCAACCCCATGGAGCGGGTTTGAGGCGATTCCTTGGCAGAGGAGGTGGACGCTGAGCGTGTCCTTGAGGCGACTGGGAGGTGGCTGGCATCCTCTTGAGGTGGAGGAGAAGTCTTCGAGACGTCAGTCACAGCAGACTTAGTGGATGATGCCTTAGTGGACATAGCTGGAACTGTATTTGAGGAGAATGTGATGTGAACGATTAATATAACAACTCAATCATCCGGCTCGAAGGACCAAATGTTCAAAAATCTAGGTGGTGAGATAATTGGCAATTACTTTTTAGTGGTCTGTTACCAAATGATTGAGTTGAAGATGTTTAATAAAATGTTTATTGTATTAGTTCACATTCACATTATAAACAGGTACTCGCATGAAGTTAAAATTATATACAAAATTTAACAACATCTAAACAGAGTTGACCTATTTACATTTATTGAGAGACAATTGAGTGTAATATTTCACAATAGAGAAAGTCTGAACGTTGTGCTTGAATTGAGAGAATGCTTTGAGATCGATAATAGAGATGTATTGAGTATTATGTGTTGCCTGTAACAATTCTAAATCACTAACGTTGATCTGAGAAGCATTATTTGTCAATAGAAACGCAACGTTTACAGGAATAGAGCTGGCATGTATTAAAATGTCCCCTATTAGAAAAACAGAAGGTTCATTGACAAACAGAGATGGTTGAGGGTAAGTGTAATTGACAGGAGATGAGAGAAATGTATAATCAATAATTATGGTTAACGACGTTTACAGTGATAAGCCTGTCCTTATCAGAAAAACAGAAGTAATACAACATAACTATGGTAATGGAGGTGATAATTGAGAGTCATATGAGGTGTATATAAAGACAGAGCAGTTAGATTTTAGTGAGCGAAATGAATCAATTGACAACACATTTACTTGAGAGGATAGTTGGTCATAGGTTGAGGAGAGTATAGAGTGCAGGCAATGTAAGTTGCAAGTTATGATAAAGTATAAGAAAATACAAATACAAATTATACTTATGTGAGGTGACATGGGTCTGGAACCATCAAGCGATACATCCAACCAGGTCCTTTAGAGTTTTGAGAGCATTTGCATGAGTAGAACAATTCTGAATACTTATCAGTTGAGACCAGGCCTGGTTGTACGATCCATGTGATGACTCCAGCTGGAACGGAGAGGTACCTGAAACTTACAAAAGCCTGAGAAGTCTAATCGTAGAGGTGTTTTTGAGTATGAGAGATTGTGAAATACTATGAGTGAAAATAATGAGAAGTAAGTGCCTGAGATGTAGGTGAAATGTGAACCTGGTGCTCGAGAGAATACGCGGAGTAACTAGGTACGAAGAGTTTACGAGGGGGGGTCGTTTGGAGATTATAAAATTGGAGAGTTAGTACAAAGGGTTAGGTACAGTACACACGTGGTTCGAGAAATAAATATGAAAATACCAAAAATATACCTTAATGAGGGAGGTACAGGTGACGAGGAGGCTATATAAAATACACTTCAACGATATATACTCAAGATGCATGAGATATTTCGTGGAACCGTGAGAGTGCATGATATTTTATAGGAAGCATGTTAGGAACAATTCATATAGTTAAGAAAAATGTACTGTACCTGTATTTGAGGAGATCTAAATAATCACTTAAAGCAATATAATTGTCTTTTAAGGTTTGTTTGGTAAGCACCAAGTTCACAATTCGTAGAGCACAAATTAATCGACTTGCGAGAAAATGGCGTAGGAGAAGCAAAAAAGGCACAAGAGCGTAGAAAATTTGTAACACGAGCGGAAAAGCGAAGTGACAAGAAAAGTGGTAAAAGGCGGGTTAGGAGAGTTCTTGCCGGTGTTTTATATTAGAGATCACAGATGAACGCGCATGCCAGATCTCGAGTATGTCAGAAATCACAATACTCTGTGACCAAATAGCGTTGGGCGAGGAGGGCAACCAGGAGCGTAGAGTAGACTGCATCACAGGGTGGTTAAAAACTCATTTAATTTTTAACACAAAGTGATGTCGACAAAGCATTCTCCGACAATTTTTCGGCAAAGGCTACCAAACTCTCAAATCCGTCTCATAATGATATAAAGGAAGCAGGAATTGAGCATTTTCTAACCAGTCTAATTCCAGATTTGATGAGTATGAGCGATTCTCAATTGAGAAGGTTCAAGAGGGAAACATTGCGTCTCATAGATGATATTCTATAGCCACTCCCTCACCCTCCAACATCTTTCACTCGTGAGAATCTTTAATTGCCTGCACCATCTAAAGTGAGGGGCCAAAATATTTAAAGGAGGATGATTATTACCTCGCTGTCCGACCGAAAACTCGATTTCTTTAAACACCCATATCTCCCGAAATACTGAACAGAATTTGATGAAATTTGGAGGAGATGATACGACCAACCTGTTCTTTCGATGTGACAACTTTCAAAATTCGAAAAAATCCAAAGGGGTTAACCTTAAATTTTTTTCAGAAAAAAAATCGATTGGGCTCAAATTTGGCTCATCGTAAGAGCATGTTGGTTGTATTATCTCTTCCAAATTTCATCAAATTCTGTTGAGTATTTCGGGAGATATAGGGGTTTAAAGAAATCGATATTTTTGGCCAGACAGCGTGGTAATAATCATCATCCTTTAAATATTTTTGCCCCTCAATTAAGATGGTGCAGGCAACCAAAGATTCAACGCGAAGTATTTTGTGTTGCCTGACCGATTTATTATCAGGCCCCGCCAACTCTTGGAATGCATTTGACCTTGAGCGATTCTTAGCACAGGGTTGCATTCAGCCCTATGGCCGAGGAAGCGTTTGGATTTAGAGAGCTTTTGAACTTCATCATTTCATATTTATAATTATAAACTAAACTAAACTCTCTTGGTTCAAAAATAAGGTGGAAACAGGAAATCAACGAGTTGCCATACAGAAAAGATTCGAAATACAATAATGAGTATAATGTTTATACCCAGTAGAAATGTTTATAATAATATTACTAGAAATCTTGTGATCTGTGATACGATATATTGAATAAATAAATGATTTCATTGAAACATTCTATACAATTTGAATCAATAAGGACTCCTACTCCAACAATTTTCCAGGGCAAGCATAAAGTCTGAATACAAATATTTATTATCAAGGGCTTAGCCAGGGCTACGTCCTTGCATCAAACCTTTTTAATTCTTCATAATCATTACAATAATGTCTGTCGATATGGAATATAGTAATAATTTGACATTTGAACACATCGTTTGATGCATAATCAATTTCAATACTTTTGTCACTCGTTGATGAGATGAGATATCTGAAATTATACATAAACTCTAAATATTCCATTCAATATTGAAATATTAAAATTAAGTGTCCACTTATTTAGTTGTATTTCAAGATGATGAACGTTTGAAGCTTATGATTAATGTAAAATGTCTGTGAAAATTTGTTTCCATGGGTTAGGGGAAAAGATTAATTGTGAAAATAAGATTAATTTATTTAGATACCAATCTATATACCTACTGTTTTATAATATCTACCAAGGGCCGATTTATTCAACCTCTCCGTAAAGTATTCGTCAACTATGTGCTCGTTGAATTTACTGATTCCCTTTAAAGTGAAAAGGCGTAAATTTCAGCGATTTCGAGCGTATAGTTTCTGATATATAGAATTTTTTAAATGATTTTCAATAATTTTTTAAAAATTTTCTAGTGATACGTTCTTCAAGAAATTATTCACGAACTTTCGCATTGGCATTTTACAACTAATAACCATGTTTGAATGGGATCGATTTTGAATTTTTTGATTTATTGAGGAAATAACAACCAAATTTCAGATGGATATAACTCCAAAACCGTTTGGCCAATTATGCATTTGAACAAACTCAGATGTTGCATTCAGACGCACAACCTAACCTGAAAATTTCAAGTCACTATCTCTTTCCGTTCTCAAGTTATCGTGACGTAAATAATATATTTTAATAATTTTTTTTTAATTTTCTAGCGATACGATTCTCACAAAATTTCACGAACATCCTTGAGTTTGCATTCTACAACTACTTACCAAGTTCCAATTCGATCGGATTAGTATTGGTTGAAAACAAAATTATTACTCGGAAACTATTGGGCCGATTATGCCCATTAACGAACTTGTCGGACGTATTGGGTTGCGCGAACTATCCTGAAAGTTTCAAGTCGCTATCTCTTTCCGTTCTCAAGTTATCCTGGCAACGGCCGGCCGGAAATAATCAAATTTGGCCTCGAATTCTTCATCAAGGAGTCGAACCCAATTCGAAAATTACAGACAATTGGGCAAAATGATAACGCGATGTTCCCCAGAACATACGCGCAACAACTAACTTATTCTGGAAATATTGAGATATTTCCCAAAGACTCGGTCAAATATCTGGGCATAGAACTAGATAAGAGATTGAACTTTCACACGCAGATTAAAACCTCGGTAAACAAGGCATATGCGGCTAAGAAAAAACTATATCCTCTATTGTGCAGAAAGAGTAAATTAGACCAAAAAAACAAAAGCCTTATCTACACCTCCCTCATACGTCCCATAATATCATACGCGGCCCCGGCCTTCTGCCACCTCCGTCCTTCCCCCTTGAGGCCGCTACAAAATTTCCAAAACAAAGTCCTTCGACTCATTACAAACAAACCATTTTTCACCAGAATCTCTGAATTGCACAAAATTTCCGGGCTCCCCACAATCAGAGAATTTTTCGATCAAATCGCGAGCAACTTCTACGAAAATCAGTGTCGGGTAAGCGTCCTCACCAAAAACATGGTTAGAACGAGGGCACATAATTTAGAACCTCAAAGCCCCCATCCCCTTCCATACCAATACCTTCCCATATTCCTCAAACATTCTTCCAATCCATAACAATATCCCAAAACACTGCTATTAAAACGATATAATAAAAGTATCACATAGGCACCGTCTCTTCTTAGCTGGGAGCAACACCGCGAACGACGTGGCCCCACCCCCTCTTCGGGAAGCCTAATCGACCGAAAGGGTATTGACCCAATAGCGGGACGAGCCGGCCAGCGAGGAGGAGGCATGGCCACGCCCAGCGAATGGCGCTTTCAGCTAGAAAAGACGAATGCCTATTGTCATAATGATGGTTGCAAAAGAAAAAACCGCGCAATCTGTATATATTGTGAATTTTTTTGTAAATAATCCTTCTCCCCTTTTTCGTCAATGAAAAGCAGGTTTTTTATTATTTTTCCTGCAGAATCCGATCACATCACAAAAATACCCAAATCCCAATAATAAATAAACCTCCCCACCAATTACTTGAAGTATCGATATACATTAGAAAAAATTGTAAATATAGCTAATACTGTTTAGTAGGAACTATAAATGTAGTAAAATTATTATAAGTGTGACATATTTCATAGACTGTAACATAATAGGAGAAATAAACGTTTTTGATTTGATTTGAACACTGAAGCCAAGCAGCGTCGGGCGCAGATAGTACTTGGATGGGTGACCGCTTGGGAACACCGCGTGCTGTAAACTTTTTCAATTTGGCTTCGATGTGTCAAATTTCAGTAATTTTCATAATTAAACGTAATAATGTGTTAATAAATGATAATTCATAGCTGTATTCGTTTTTGCGCGTATGTTCTGGGGAACATCGCGTTATAGTTTTGCCCAAATGTCTGTAACTTTCGAATTTTTTGACGAAAATGGTCTCAAACGATTAAGTTCGACTCCCCAATGAAGAATTCGAGGTCAAATTTGATTCTGTCCGTCCGGCCGTCCGGCCGTTGCCACGATAACTTGAGAACGAAAAGAGCTAGCGACTTGAAATTTTCAGGTTAGGTGGCGCATCCCAATACGACGGACAAGTTCGTTAATGGGGATAATCGGCCCAGTGGTTTCTGAGTAATAATTTTGTTTTCAACCAATAGAAATCCGATCGAATTGAAACTTGGTGGGTATTCGTAGAATATGCTGTTTAATTTGATGGTGTTGTCTGCTAAGCATTTAGTGAAGTATTGTTCGTCTTCTGCAATGGTTTTCAACTTTTTCACCATCTCTGTGTAGTCCACCACTCCATAGATGAATATCGGAGGTGTTTTTAATTGGGCTGCTGTTGTTTTGTTGGATATCCTCGTTCAGGTTACTCAAAGCGTCAAACTTGTTGTTGGTTGTTGTGGGTGTTGTATTGTTGGCATTTATTTTCCTTCTTTTTGTGTTAGTTGTTTTCACTACCTGCCATTTGTTTATCCCTTCATTGGATTCGAACCCATGGAAGTCTTCGTCACTTGTTGACGACAATCGATGATAATATACATTTTCATTAATTGTGGGATTTGGGCTATATCTCGTTGTTGTGTTTGCTTGGGCCGTTAGGGGTACCTGTGATTTTCCTGCTTGATGAATTAGTTGGTTGGAATCTATTTCCGATTCATATGAGGACGGCATTTTACTCATTTTTCCGATTCAGCGGTACGCCACTGGAAATCAGACAACAGACGTTATCAAGATAACATCTTGATTGAAGATAAGATAACACTTTTGGAGTCCCTTTTCTCACTATTTTTACTAATAAACTGTTTATATTGCGCTTATTATTATTATTATTATTTTGATCATTTGAACATGACTTCTGTTCATACAAATCAGTGTAATTCATGGGATTGTACATGCATAGAGGTAAGTTTCTTTAGTTCTGGAATATTTTGAATGCTTTGTACACTGTGAATATTCCTGAAAACTATGTATGGTAATCTAAATTATATCGAAACAATTGTGTAGTTTATTAGTGTCACTATTCTCCTCATAACACGTATTTCTGGTTTTAGCCTTTCAACATAAAATTTGTCAAAGAAGTTGAAAAGCATCCGGTGTTATACGATTTCAATCTACAAGAGTATTCAAGGAAGGACCAAACAGAAGCAGCATGGATCCTGGTTGGAAAAGAAGTGAACTTATCAGGTAAAGTATCTTTTTATTCTGTTGATACAATAAGTTTGTTTTAAGTATCTATTCATCATTACTTTGATGCGTCTATTAAAATTTATTGAATGCATCTGTAATATTGGTAAAGCGAACAAAAATAAATTGAAAAATACGAACAAATAAGTAAAATTCAATATTGAAAGAAATTTCTACACAACATGTTATTAGATGTGTTTTAGAGAATTTATGCTCATAACCTCTCTGCCTCTACGATGTAGTTGGGCCATTATCTGTATAATTATCATCATCTAATCTGCTAGATTAGAATGATAAACATATGAATCTCTTCAAAACCAATTAGAATACGAAAAGTTCTAGTCAAGCTGCATGACTTGATGAGCGAATTTTTTGACAATCATGCTAAAGAAATTTTCACAATAATTCCTAAATGAATTACTTTTCAAACGACAATGAGAGCATCTAATTTTTGTTTGATTTTGTCTTATAGCGGCCGAGTCTAAAGAAAGGTGGAGAAATTTAAGAAGTGCTTTAGGAAGAAATCTCAAACCCAAAGCGAGTGGCGGTGGGACCTCGAAAAAAAAACCATACTACCTGAGTCAAGCGAAGCGATGTTATTCCCTTCATGAAAATATCTGGAACGTCCACCGGAAATTTAACGCAAGAAAATAATCCAAGCCAAAGTTCCATATCCACAACAGATGATTCTGAAATTGAGGATGTGCTTCCGGTAAACGAAACTGTGCCTGGGTCGGTACCTTCAGATATCGTTGGAAACGAAAAACCCTCACCTACAGACCAACTCGGAACTTTCACTACACTTACTTTGCAAGACCCGGCTTCCATAACCCAGGCAGGCAGAGATCTACCAGTTAATGGAGCAATAGGTCCTAATCCTTTAAGGATGCGGAAACTATTATCAAATACCCAAAGTGATGTCGACAAAGCATTCTCCGACAATTTTTCGGCAAAGGCTACCAAACTCTCAAATCCGTCTCATAATGATATAAAGGAAGCAGGAATTGAGCATTTTCTAACCAGTCTAATTCCAGATTTGATGAGTATGAGCGATTCTCAATTGAGAAGGTTCAAGAGGGAAACATTGCGTCTCATAGATGATATTCTATAGCCACTCCCTCACCCTCCAACATCTTTCACTCGTGAGAATCTTTAATTGCCTGCACCATCTAAAGTGAGGGGCCAAAATATTTAAAGGAGGATGATTATTACCTCGCTGTCCGACCGAAAACTCGATTTCTTTAAACACCCATATCTCCCGAAATACTGAACAGAATTTGATGAAATTTGGAGGAGATGATACGACCAACCTGTTCTTTCGATGTGACAACTTTCAAAATTCGAAAAAATCCAAAGGGGTTAACCTTAAATTTTTTTCAGAAAAAAAATCGATTGGGCTCAAATTTGGCTCATCGTAAGAGCATGTTGGTTGTATTATCTCTTCCAAATTTCATCAAATTCTGTTGAGTATTTCGGGAGATATAGGGGTTTAAAGAAATCGATATTTTTGGCCAGACAGCGTGGTAATAATCATCATCCTTTAAATATTTTTGCCCCTCAATTAAGATGGTGCAGGCAACCAAAGATTCAACGCGAAGTATTTTGTGTTGCCTGACCGATTTATTATCAGGCCCCGCCAACTCTTGGAATGCATTTGACCTTGAGCGATTCTTAGCACAGGACTGCATTCAGCCCTATGGCCGAGGAAGCGTTTGGATTTAGAGAGCTTTTGAACTTCATCATTTCATATTTATAATTATAAACTAAACTAAACTCTCTTGGTTCAAAAATAAGGTGGAAACAAGAAATCAACGAGTTGCCATACAGAAAAAATTCGAAATACAATAATGAGTATAATGTTTATACCCAGTAGAAATGTTTATAATAATATTACTAGAAATCTTGTGATCTGTGATACGATATATTGAATAAATAAATGATTTCATTGAAACATTCTATACAATTTGAACTTTGAATCAATAAGGACTCCTACTCCAACAATTTTCCAGGGCAAGCATAAAGTCTGAATACAAATATTTATTATCAAGGGCTTAGCCAGGGCTACGTCCTTGCATCAAACCTTTTTAATTCTTCATAATCATTACAATAATGTCTGTCGATATGGAATATAGTAATAATTTGACATTTGAACACATCGTTTGATGCATAATCAATTTCAATACTTTTGTCACTCGTTGATGAGATGAGATATCTGAAATTATAGATAAACTCTAAATATTCCATTCAATATTGAAATATTAAAATTAAGTGTCCACTTATTTAGTTGTATTTCAAGATGATGAACGTTTGAAGCTTATGATTAATGTAAAATGTCTGTGAAAATTTGTTTCCATGGGTTAGGGGAAAAGATTAATTGTGAAAATAAGATTAATTTATTTAGATACCAATCTATATACCTACTGTTTTATAATATCTACCAAGGGCCGATTTATTCAACCTCTCCGTAAAGTATTCGTCAACTATGTGCTCGTTGAATTTACTGATTCCCTTTAAAGTGAAAAGGCGTAAATTTCAGCGATTTCGAGCGTATAGTTTCTGATATATAGAATTTTTTAAATAGAATAGAATAGAAATAGAAATAGAAATTTATTTGTAGAAATAATAGGTAAATAATACATTCCACAAATAACAATGATTCCCACAAAGGCATAGCCTGTCCGTGGGGTGAATCACCAAATCAAACTCCATTCTCAATTATACAGATAATATAAAGCAATAAAGGTAATATAGAAACAACTGAATACAAACAACTAAATAAATTTCAAGCATTTTTCCCATTCTATTGGGAAGGCAAGTTGAAACCAAAGAAAGCAGTGAGACGGAAGATTCAATTAAATTTGAATAGACTTGATATTACATGTCTAGGTTGGTTTACCAGAAAGAGCCTCACCCTTCGCTTAAATATCGGCGCAGAAACTGAACTCCTAATTTCTACCGAAAGAAAATTATAGAGTCTATCTGCCAAGTACTCAAAGGCCCGCTGCGATATCGTTTTAGATGCATATCGATTCCTAACTATCTCATTAAACTTGGATCGTGTATTGTGGTGATGATCAATATAATTAAGTTCTTTTTTTTTGGAATAAGTGTCAATTACCGATTTGAGAAAGTATAGCTGCTTTATGTCCAAGATCTTTGATTCTTTGTACAACTCATCCGATGGATATCGCCTCGGTTTGCCCATTATAATTTTTAGAATTTTTTTTTGAATTTTTTCTGCTTTCTGTATATAACAATAAGCTGCCGCACCCCATGCCAGATTTCCATAGGTTAGTTTAGACTCTACCAGTGCATAATATATAACCTTCAAAGAAGGTAAGTCTAAAATTAGTTTTAGATATTTGAACTTATACAGTAAACTTCTCAAAGTAAAAACCGTTTTATCTATATGGAAATTCCACCTTAAGTGGGAGTCAATTGTTATTCCAAGATATCTGACCTGCTTTTTGATCAGAATTTCAGTTATGGTATCGTTTCCACTCATAATTAACCTGTCATACGAAGGAGTATTATCCGCGCTGCAGCTGAATGGCAGAAAGCAAGTTTTGTCAAAATTAATAGTAAGAACCTTTGAGTTAAATGCATCAATCAGAACAGTAAAATCTTTTTCCACTTTTTTTTTCAGGTCTTCCCATGTTTGACTCTCATAAAAAATCACTGTATCATCGGCAAAACAGGTAATCGATCCCTCCGTATTAATATTAAGTATACTATTTATATATATGATGAAGAGGACAGGACCGATCACCGTCCCCTGGGGTACGCCATATTCAACATTCCTTTTTTCACTGGTAGACGCATTTATTCGGACACATTGTTCTCGATCAGCAAGATAACTCTTCATAAGTTCTTCCGCTTTCCCTCTAATACCCACATCCCGCAAAGCATCCTACAGCAGTCCATGGTGGACAGTGTCGAAGGCCTTTGCTAAATCCAGGAATATAGCCAAACATTTTGTACCATTTTCTAAACTTTGATGTATTTTTGAAATCAGTGAATTGATAGCATCTTGAGTAGAGATGTTTTTCCTGAAGCCAAATTGATTCACTGATATCAGCTTATACTTCTCTAAGTAAGCAACCAATCTGTTCTTAAATGCTTTCTCAAAAACCTTAGCAACATTACTTATTAAAGTGATAGGTCGATAATTTGATAACAATTCCTGGTCTCCATTTTTGAATAGGGGTGTTATAATACCAACCTTGAAGGATTTTGGTACTATTCCCTGCATCATTATGCTATTGATTAGATGTGTCAGGGGTAAAGCTATTTGATCTACTACTTTTTTAAGCATTTCTGATTTTAGTCCATCTATTCCTGGAGACTTATTGTTTCCTAATGAATTAATTATCTCTTTTATTTCCTGATGTGTTGTAGGCGAGAGGAATAAAGAATTTTTGCATGAATATCGTTTAATTGAATTATTTTTAGGTTCACGTATGGCCCTAGCCAGTTTCCGCCCAACTGAAGAGAAATATTCATTGAACAAATCAGCCATATCAGAGTCATTCTCGACCAAGTCACCTTTTGAATTACGAATACCGCATACCGTTTTTCTTTTCACATTATTTTCGTGCACTGAGTCCACGGCTCGCCACACCGACTTGCTATCTCTACCGGCCCGTTCAAATTTTTTCTTAAAATATGATATTTTTGCGTTTTTAATAACAGACTGAAGCGAATTTCTGTATTGAATATATTCGCTTTTGTGACTCAAGTTTTCTGGATTAGTTCTGTATTTTTTGAATAAATTATCCCTTTTCCTTATAGCTTTCATTAAACCTACAGTAATCCACTTTTTTCTTTTTTTTAGGTGATGTTTCATTTTAACCTTTTGCGTGTTTTTCTCGGTAATTTCAGTTAGCTTATCTACTAAATAATTTGCACTTTCATTTACAATGATTTTCAATAATTTTTTAAAAATTTTCTAGTGATACGTTCTTCAAGAAATTATTCACGAATTTTCGCATTGGCATTTTACAACTAATAACCATGTTTGAATGGGATCGGTTTTGAATTTTTTGATTTATTGAGGAAATAACAACCAAATTTCAGATGAATATAACTCCAAAACCGTTTGGCCAATTATGCATTTGAACAAACTCAGATGTTGCATTCAGACGCACAACCTAACCTGAAAATTTCAAGGCACTATCTCTTTCCGTTCTCAAGTTATCGTGACGTAAATAATATATTTTAATAATTTTTTTTTAATTTTCTAGCGATACGATTCTCACAAAATTTCACGAACATCCTTAAGTTTGCATTCTACAACTACTTACCAAGTTCCAATTCGATCGGATTAGTATTGGTTGAAAACAAAATTATTACTCGGAAACTATTGGGCCGATTATGCCCATTAACGAACTTGTCGGACGTATTGGGTTGCGCGAACTATCCTGAAAGTTTCAAGTCGCTATCTCTTTCCGTTCTCAAGTTATCCTGGCAACGGCCGGCCGGAAATAATCAAATTTGGCCTCGAATTCTTCATCGAGGAGTCGAACCCAATTCGAAAATTACAGACAATTGGGCAAAATGATAACGCGATGTTCCCCAGAACATACGCGCAACAACTAACTTATTCTGGAAATATTGAGATATTTCCCAAAGACTCGGTCAAATATCTGGGCATAGAACTAGATAAGAGATTGAACTTTCACACGCAGATTAAAACCTCGGTAAACAAGGCATATGCGGCTAAGAAAAAACTATATCCTCTATTGTGCAGAAAGAGTAAATTAGACCAAAAAAACAAAAGCCTTATCTACACCTCCCTCATACGTCCCATAATATCATACGCGGCCCCGGCCTTCTGCCACCTCCGTCCTTCCCCCTTGAGACCGCTACAAAATTTCCAAAACAAAGTCCTTCGACTCATTACAAACAAACCATTTTTCACCAGAATCTCTGAATTGCACAAAATTTCCGGGCTCCCCACAATCAGAGAATTTTTCGATCAAATCGCGAGCAACTTCTACGAAAATCAGTGTCGGGTAAGCGTCCTCACCAAAAACATGGTTAGAACGAGGGCACATAATTTAGAACCTCAAAGCCCCCATCCCCTTCCATACCAATACCTTCCCATATTCCTCAAACATTCTTCCAATCCATAACAATATCCCAAAACACTGCTATTAAAACGATATAATAAAAGTATCACATAGGCACCGTCTCTTCTTAGCTGGGAGCAACACCGCGAACGACGTGGCCCCACCCCCTCTTCGGGAAGCCTAATCGACCGAAAGGGTATTGACCCAATAGCGGGACGAGCCGGCCAGCGAGGAGGAGGCATGGCCACGCCCAGCGAATGGCGCTTTCAGCTAGAAAAGACGAATGCCTATTGTCATAATGATGGTTGCAAAAGAAAAAACCGCGCAATCTGTATATATTGTGAATTTTTTTGTAAATAATCCTTCTCCCCTTTTTCGTCAATGAAAAGCAGGTTTTTTATTATTTTTCCTGCAGAATCCGATCACATCACAAAAATACCCAAATCCCAATAATAAATAAACCTCCCCACCAATTACTTGAAGTATCGATATACATTAGAAAAAATTGTAAATATAGCTAATACTGTTTAGTAGGAACTATAAATGTAGTAAAATTATTATAAGTGTGACATATTTCATAGACTGTAACATAATAGGAGAAATAAACGTTTTTGATTTGATTTGAACACTGAAGCCAAGCAGCGTCGGGCGCAGATAGTACTTGGATGGGTGACCGCTTGGGAACACCGCGTGCTGTAAACTTTTTCAATTTGGCTTCGATGTGTCAAATTTCAGTAATTTTCATAATTAAACGTAATAATGTGTTAATAAATGATAATTCATAGCTGTATTCGTTTTTGCGCGTATGTTCTGGGGAACATCGCGTTATAGTTTTGCCCAAATGTCTGTAACTTTCGAATTTTTTGACGAAAATGGTCTCAAACGATTAAGTTCGACTCCCCAATGAAGAATTCGAGGTCAAATTTGATTCTGTCCGTCCGGCCGTCCGGCCGTTGCCACGATAACTTGAGAACGAAAAGAGCTAGCGACTTGAAATTTTCAGGTTAGGTGGCGCATCCCAATACGACGGACAAGTTCGTTAATGGGGATAATCGGCCCAGTGGTTTCTGAGTAATAATTTTGTTTTCAACCAATAGAAATCCGATCGAATTGAAACTTGGTGGGTATTCGTAGAATATGCTGTTTAATTTGATGGTGTTGTCTGCTAAGCATTTAGTGAAGTATTGTTCGTCTTCTGCAATGGTTTTCAACTTTTTCACCATCTCTGTGTAGTCCACCACTCCATAGATGAATATCGGAGGTGTTTTTAATTGGGCTGCTGTTGTTTTGTTGGATATCCTCGTTCAGGTTACTCAAAGCGTCAAACTTGTTGTTGGTTGTTGTGGGTGTTGTATTGTTGGCATTTATTTTCCTTCTTTTTGTGTTAGTTGTTTTCACTACCTGCCATTTGTTTATCCCTTCATTGGATTCGAACCCATGGAAGTCTTCGTCACTTGTTGACGACAATCGATGATAATATACATTTTCATTAATTGTGGGATTTGGGCTATATCTCGTTGTTGTGTTTGCTTGGGCCGTTAGGGGTACCTGTGATTTTCCTGCTTGATGAATTAGTTGGTTGGAATCTATTTCCGATTCATATGAGGACGGCATTTTACTCATTTTTCCGATTCAGCGGTACGCCACTGGAAATCAGACAACAGACGTTATCAAGATAACATCTTGATTGAAGATAAGATAACACTTTTGGAGTCCCTTTTCTCACTATTTTTACTAATAAACTGTTTATATTGCGCTTATTATTATTATTATTATTTTGATCATTTGAACATGACTTCTGTTCATACAAATCAGTGTAATTTATGGGATTGTACATGCATAGAGGTAAGTTTCTTTAGTTCTGGAATATTTTGAATGCTTTGTACATTGTGAATATTCCTGAAAACTATGTATGGTAATCTAAATTATATCGAAACAATTGTGTAGTTTATTAGTGTCACTATTCTCCTCATAACACGTATTTCTGGTTTTAGCCTTTCAACATAAAATTTGTCAAAGAAGTTGAAAAGCATCCGGTGTTATACGATTTCAATCTACAAGAGTATTCAAGGAAGGACCAAACAGAAGCAGCATGGATCCTGGTTGGAAAAGAAGTGAACTTATCAGGTAAAGTATCTTTTTATTCTGTTGATACAATAAGTTTGTTTTAAGTATCTATTCATCATTACTTTGATGCGTCTATTAAAATTTATTGAATGCATCTGTAATATGGGTAAAGCGAACAAAAATAAATTGAAAAATACGAACAAATAAGTAAAATTCAATATTGAAAGAAATTTCTACACAACATGTTATTAGATGTGTTTTAGAGAATTTATGCTCATAACCTCTCTGCCTCTACGATGTAGTTGGGCCATTATCTGTATAATTATCATCATCTAATCTGCTAGATTAGAATGATAAACATATGAATCTCTTCAAAACCAATTAGAATACGAAAAGTTCTAGTCAAGCTGCATGACTTGATGAGCGAATTTTTTGACAATCATGCTAAAGAAATTTTCACAATAATTCTGAAATGAATTACTTTTCAAACGACAATGAGAGCATCTAATTTTTGTTTGATTTTGTCTTATAGCGGCCGAGTCTAAAGAAAGGTGGAGAAATTTAAGAAGTGCTTTAGGAAGAAATCTCAAACCCAAAGCGAGTGGCGGTGGGACCTCGAAAAAAAAACCATACTACCTGAGTCAAGCGAAGCGATGTTATTCCCTTCATGAAAATATCTGGAACGTCCACCGGAAATTTAACGCAAGAAAATAATCCAAGCCAAAGTTCCATATCCACAACAGATGATTCTGAAATTGAGGATGTGCTTCCGGTAAACGAAACTGTGCCTGGGTCGGTACCTTCAGATATCGTTGGAAACGAAAAACCCTCACCTACAGACCAACTCGGAACTTTCACTACACTTACTTTGCAAGACCCGGCTTCCATAACCCAGGCAGGCAGAGATCTACCAGTTAATGGAGCAATAGGTTCTAATCCTTTAAAGATGCGGAAACTTTTATCAAATACCCAAAGTGATGTCGACAAAGCATTCTCCGACAATTTTTCGGCAAAGGCTACCAAACTCTCAAATCCGTCTCATAATGATATAAAGGAAGCAGGAATTGAGCATTTTCTAACCAGTCTAATTCCAGGTTTGATGAGTATGAGCGATTCTCAATTGAGAAGGTTCAAGAGGGAAACATTGCGTCTCATAGATGATATTCTATAGCCACTCCCTCACCCTCCAACATCTTTCACTCGTGAGAATCTTTAATTGCCTGCACCATCTAAAGTGAGGGGCCAAAATATTTAAAGGAGGATGATTATTACCTCGCTGTCCGACCGAAAACTCGATTTCTTTAAACACCCATATCTCCCGAAATACTGAACAGAATTTGATGAAATTTGGAGGAGATGATACGACCAACCTGTTCTTTCGATGTGACAACTTTCAAAATTCGAAAAAATCCAAAGGGGTTAACCTTAAATTTTTTTCAGAAAAAAAATCGATTGGGCTCAAATTTGGCTCATCGTAAGAGCATGTTGGTTGTATTATCTTTTCCAAATTTCATCAAATTCTGTTGAGTATTTCGGGAGATATAGGGGTTTAAAGAAATCGATATTTTTGGCCGGACAGCGAGGTAATAATCATCATCCTTTAAATATTTTTGCCCCTCACTTAAGATGGTGCAGGCAACCAAAGATTCAACGCGAAGTATTTTGTGTTGCCTGACCGATTTATTATCAGGCCCCGCCAACTCTTGGAATGCATTTGACCTTGAGCGATTCTTAGCACAGGACTGCATTCAGCCCTATGGCCGAGGAAGCGTTTGGATTTAGAGAGCTTTTGAACTTCATCATTTCATATTTATAATTATAAACTAAACTAAACTCTCTTGGTTCGAAAATAAGGTGGAAACAAGAAATCAACGAGTTGCCATACAGAAAAGATTCGAAATACAATAATGAGTATAATGTTTATACCCGGTAGAAATGTCTATAATAATATTACTAGAAATCTTGTGATCTGTGATACGATATATTGAATAAATAAATGATTTCATTGAAACTTTCTATACAATTTGAACTTTGAATCAATAAGGACTCCTACTCCAACAATTTTCCAGGGCAAGCATAAAGTCTGAATACAAATATTTATTATCAAGGGCTTAGCAAGGGCTACGCCCTTGCATCAAACCTTTTTAATTCTTCATAATCATTATAATAATGTCTGTCGATATGGAATATAGTAATAATTTGACATTTGAACACACCGTTTGATGCATAATCAATTTCAATACTTTTGTCACTCGTTGATGAGATGAGATATCTGAAATTATAGATAAACTCTAAATATTCCATTCAATGCTGAAATGTCAGTTGAGCTCGCTGGATGTTGTTGCATTAGAGAGGACTAATACTATGTTGAAGAGCGAAGTGTCGACCTTGAAGGATGCTGTCAAACTTTCTAACTCAAGAGCGACAACTGAGGCCGGTAGCACATCGGAGTCTTCGTCGTACGTTGATCCGATTGAGTTATTGGATCGTGTAAAGCGAGCTAATAATCTCATTATACGACATGTTGCTGAGTCTGTAGATGAAGCAACTGATAAGTCTGTGATTCTTGACATTATTTCCAAGATCAAGGATGGTTCAGCCAGCAATGTCATAGCAACCAGGAGACTGGGTAAGGTGCGACAAGGAGCACGAAGACCGGTTAAAGTAGAGTTTTCGAATTCGGCCGTACCTGCCAATATTCTACGTCATAAACGGATCCTAACTACCTTTGATAAGTACAAGAAGATATCTATTGATGATGATAAGACACCGCTCCAGATTAAACAACTGCAGGATCTTCGTAAAGAACTTAACACAAGACGTACGTCTGGAGAGGTTGACCTGACTATTAAATACAGGAGAGGAATTCCTTCAATAATTAAAATATCGTCTTGAGAAGCTGAAATCTAACCTTGTTGTGTCAGTTATAAGAATCTCGCTTCTATGAGCTCGAAGTTCAATGATTTATCTCTCTAGATTTGTGAACCTGATGTAGGAGTCTGCAGGACAACTGTTATGTTAAAGCATTCTTTATTCTGTCTCTTTTTCATGTTTCGGGAATTTTTCATTGGCTTAATCATTATTGTTTTTTTTTTTTCATGTTTTTCTTGATTGTTTTTGTATTACTTTTCTCATTAAGGGTTATATATTTTTTTAAAGAGTTTTATAGTTTTATACTCAACTCTGTATCAAATTTAATAATTTAATAATAATAATAATAATATTGAAATATTAAAATTAAGTGTCCACTTATTTAGTTGTATTTCAAGATGATGAACGTTTGAAGCTCATGATTAATGTAAAATGTCTGTGAAAATTTGTTTCCATGGGTTAGGGGAAAAGATTAATTGTGAAAATAAGATTAATTTATTTAGATATCAATCTATATACCTACTGTTTTATAATATCTACCAAGGGCCGATTTATTCAACCTCTCCGTAAAGTATTCGTCAACTATGTGCTCGTTGAATTTACTGATTCCCTTTAAAGTGAACAGTTGTAGCCAGGGGGGGGTTAGGGGTTCAACCCCCCCCCCTGAAATGTTATTTTTCTCTTAAAAAAAATTTGCTGCAGAAAGTGACCCTTACACCCCCTATACCCCCCCCCCCCCCCGAAATTAATTCCTGGCTATGCCCTTGATTCACAGACTACATTTCTCGTATAGAATAGAGAACAAGACATATAGATAAGAGATAGTAGCTATGTTTTTTTAAATCCATCAAAAACTTCAAAAGGCAAAATGAATATTTATATTTCTAGTCGTTATCATCAGTTTGGCGCGTAAAAATTCCACATACTACAAAATTATCGGTTTCATTAACGAACAAAGTGTAATCTTAATGTTTTACAAGTATAATAACTTGCTTATTTTCATTAGGGTATATTTATTATTGACAAGATAAGTGAATATGTAATCTGTTTTGTACTTAAAGCGATAAATATTTATCATCTGGGACAATAACTAGCTTTAAACCTAGACTTTCACAGATAATAATATATAGGCTGTTCACGGAAAGTTATGGTTCATCTAAATAATTTGTATTTAATCAATTATTGTATTTCCAAGAATGATTCTTCTGTATTTCCCCTAGAGAAATGGAGATATTTTGTTTACTTCGGAAAGAAGAAGACTGGTATGAATAAGATCGAAATACATATGAATAATTCAATTCGGAGGAAATGAGCTAATTTTTATGCGTGATTAAGGTGAAACCATTACATTTCAATCACATTCAATAGGCAATCAAGATAAAATACTCGTTAAAATGTTTGTTTATTCCAACCAATTTTTTTTATCACTTCCTTGAATTTCCCCCACGAATAAAACAGGTAAATTCTCGAAATTATGCTCAAGAATTATGGTATTTCAATACTACAGTGGAAATGAAAGTAACTCATGCGTAGAATATGGCATGGTTCGAAGATAAACATCAGCAATCGAAGAATTAGGATCAGGAACACAATAAACTTTTTGGGAATAGGTCAGATAGGTCAGACTATTTCTCTGGTATAGGTACAATGATGTGAACGGTTTTTCATAAATCTGTAGTGTTGTTAATACGCATCTCGGGTGTATTAACATAGAAAAATCCTTAAATATCTCTGGGAATATTTGGCCAGATGACAAAAATGAGACAACAATAATAACACGTGCATGGTCAATCCACTCTCCCATATATACGATCCTGCAAAAATAATTTCTGGTCAAAATTCCAAAGGGAATACTCAATATTTAAATATACAGAATTAATCGTTAAAGATGCGGAACAACCATAAGTAAAATAATTGTAGGCTTTAAAAGCACGAAGCGTGCTTATAAAAACTGCAATTAATCAAAATTGAACAAATATCTGGGAACGACAGGAGATTAGATAAATGCAGGATCTGATGCAAAATAAGTTTCCCTGCGTTAATTGAAACCAATTAATCCCATATCGCAGATAATAGTTTTTCCAGGCTGCTGCAATGTTTCAAAGGGCCTCTATATAGTCGCAAACAAAAACATCTGATCATAATTGGGATTTTGATTAATTTTATCCGACCCGCCACCTCGTTTTGCTCGATAATGGATCTCTTTGTGTACATTTCGCATCGATCCGAACCAATCTCGACCGGTTTAGGTCCGATGCCGTCGCTACAGACGAAGTTTCGTGCCTTCTGAGCGCTCTTCAGACAAATCTATCGTGCGTACAACGTGATTGCGATATTTCCGCGTTTGTTTATTGTTGGGACACCGTGTACGTATCCCGCGTCGAATTAGGAATTGAAATATATTCGTATCGCAGAAGTGCATGTTAGGTGGCCGATAAGGATTTCCCACGAAAATTTATTTAAACACGATGTGAAAAAAATGGGTTCAAGCCCTGTGGACAGGAGCTTTCTGGCGCTCTAGTTCAAACAGACAAATTATATCTCCGAAAGTATTGGTTTCTCAGAGTTGGGAATTATATCAATGTATTCATATAATAGAACTGCATCCTAAAGGAAATTCAATTCAAATAATAGTTTATTTATCAAGATTAAATGAGCAATCATGAGAATGAGAAAAGCACCATGGAAGAAATCAAATTAAATCTGGTCAATTTTGCCCAATAACGAACTCAACCGAGATATTCATCTCCCTAAACTACTCTGAAAATTTCAACTACCTACCTCATTCCGTTCGAGAGTTATATCTATGTCTATGGATGAAAAGCAGTCTCACTACTCTCAGATCTCTTACTTCATGTTCAGTTCCGAAATGTAAGAATTTTCTGAGAAAAACTAATATCGGAGCAAACAACTGAGATTTAACTCACTTCGCTCACAATTCTCAGGAACATCATTTGACATTATGACAATTCATATTCATACATAGAATAATATCATTCTGTGACAACGTTGAAATACGATTTATTATTGAAATTTTGAAAAATCATATCTGAGATTTTTCTCACTTCGCTCACAATTCTTCAATTGAACATCATTTGACATTATGACAATTCATATTCATACATAGAATAATATTATTCTGTGACAACGTTGAAATACGATTTATTATTGAAATTTTGAAAAATCATATCTCCGAAAGTATTAGCTTGTTAGAGTTAAAAATGATATGATTGGATTCTCATGATAAAACTTTTTATTAAAAAAAATTCAATTTGGAATTTGTTTCGTAAAAAAAAAATTTTTTTTTTGTTACTCCGAAACCATTTGTCCGATTTTGCCCAATAACGAACTTAGCCGAGATATTTATCCCCCAAACCTACTCTGAAAATTTCAACTCTCTAGCTCATTCCGTTCGAGAGTTATCGTGCCTACGGCCGGCCGGACCGGCCGGCCGGACCGGCCGGACCGGCCGGCCGGACAGAATGAATTTCGACCACGGATTCTTGATCAGTGAGTCGAACCAAATCGTTTAAGACCATTTTCATCGAAATATTCGAAAATTACAGACATTTGGGCAAATTGATAAGCACTCAGTTCCGAGGAACTAGAGCGCCAAAATGTAATAAAAACCGAATAGAGTCGGTGGGTGAATATTTCAGTGACAAACATGATCGGGTTCATAAAATTGTCCTGGATAGTATGGATCATGTATGTGTTGGAGGTTGGGAAATGCTCGGGAAACAGGTGAGGATGCATTGTTTCGCATTCGCGCAATTTTTCGTGTTTTAGAAAAAAATAACCGAAAATTAGGTTACATTAAATGATGCCATATTGGACTGATCACAATTTCATGGTGAAATTCCATCAATTGTTATGTTATAAAGAAATTATTAAAAATTAATGTGGCATTATTTGAATGCGCAACCTATCCTGAAAGTTGCAAACCGCTATTTATTTCCGTTCTCAAATTATCGTGGAAATCATAATATTTTTCCGTGATTTTTTTAAAATTTTCTAGTGGTACGATTCCCACAAAATTTCACACACGTCTTTATGTCGATATTCTATATTTAAATACCAAGATTCAATTCGATCGGGTCTGTATTTTTTGAGTTATCGGGAAAATATTATTCCAGTTGGGTATAACTCCGAAACCGTTGGATCGATTATGCCCAAAATCGAACTTAACACCATTCGGTCGCGCAACCTACCCAGAGAATTGCAAGTTCCTATCTCCTTTCATTCGAAAGTCATCGAAGCAACGGTCATCCACCCAGCTACTGAACTTACTCAAGGCTGCTCGGATCTCCATCAATATAGATCCGATCGTGTTCAAACTTGGAACTTGGTGGTAGAGTTAGGTTCTGAAGGCTCTCGCAAAATTTCAGCGATTTCGAGCGTATAGTTTCTGATATATAGAATTTTTTAAATGATTTTCAATAATTTTTTAAAAATTTTCTAGTGATACGTTCTTCAAGAAATTATTCACGAATTTTCGCATTGGCATTTTACAACTAATAACCATGTTTGAATGGGATCGGTTTTGAATTTTTTGATTTATTGAGGAAATAACAACCAAATTTCAGATGGATATAACTCCAAAACCGTTTGGCCAATTATGCATTTAAACAAACTCAGATGTCGCATTCAGACGCACAACCTAACCTGAAAATTTCAAGTCACTATCTCTTTCCGTTCTCAAGTTATCGTGACGTAAATAATATATTTTAATAATTTTTTTTTAATTCTCTAGCGATACGATTCTCACAAAATTTCACAAACATCCTTGGGTTTGTATTCTACAACTACTTACCAAGTTTCAATTCGATCGGATTAGTATTGGTTGGAAACAAAATTATTACTCGGAAACCATTGGGCCGATTATGCCCATTAACGAACTTGTCGGACGTATTGGGTTGCGCGAACTATCCTGAAAGTTTCAAGTCGCTATCTCTTTCCGTTCTCAAGTTATCCTGGCAACGGCCGCCCTAAATAATCAAATTTGGCCTCAAATTCTTCATCAAGGAGTCGAACCCAATCGTTTGAGAACATTTTCGGCGAAAATTCGAAAATTACAGACAATTGGGCAAAATGATAACGCGATGTTCCCCAGAACATACGCGCAACAACTAACTTATTCTATTTCTTGATGTCCGGACGATATTTGGTGCTTTAAATTGGCTCATTTGGCAGAAGATCCTGTATTTTTTCTGTGATTGGTGGTGAGTATAATAATGTGGTTGCAGATCACATAAATATAAATTACTTCCTTCAGTTGATAACTATGTGAAACACTCGACACTTCAATACTGCAGCTAACGAATCCCGCCACATATATGTATAGTTTTTAATTACAGTTCAAAACCCTTCACACATTAATTACACTTTAATATAATAAATCTAAAATTTATTTGCTACAAACAGCATAATACTTATTACTGAACTTGAAATTAATAACAAATATGTCAAAGTGTGTGAGATATCCTGGTGTCTGAGATCTAAGGAGAGTCCATGTTCTAATAACTACGTATACTATCGGGTCCCATTGCAACGATAAACCATCCAGGGACTCACTCAAAAACACACACAAAATTTCATCGAAATCGTCGATTAGGAGGAGTTACGATGACGTACACACTTGCAGTAGAATTTGAGGTAATTGTTTGGAACTAAAACAACCGTGCTGGAGAAGGGAAAAAAATTGTACTTACCAAGTTTGGGCCCCAGATTACAAAAATGATAGCGAGAAGTCTGCAATTCCTTTAGTTTTTTCAAAAAAAAATTCCAAAGTTTCATTCAGGTAGGTGAGGTTAATCATAATTCTAGCCAGTTTTCCCCTATTTTCTCAATCAATAATCGTTGGAAATGATTTTATTATCAATTTCTGAGCGTTTCCTGCAAAATAAAGCCTTCATTTCGTCGAAATCGACGATTTTATACATTGTTTATTTTCGTTACGGCAGCCATTTCAATTCCACTTTCGGCTGTCAACCGTCGCGACTGGTGCAACGTTGCCAATGTCTCATACTTGTAGTTAAATTTACGTTGATTAGTTCGAATATTGTTTCGAGATAATGACGTATTAAGGTTATCATCATTTGCGTATCCTATGAACGCTTCAACTTCTGGTGATGGTTGAGCCGTCAGTTTTCGCGACCTTTATTTTATTCGCGTTAGTTTATTCATTGTGATATATTCGATATTTCTTTTTGATTCTTCCTCTTGTACTGCTTTTTCGTCAATTTTTTTGATAAACCATTTTATTTTACCCTTTCTTTAAAGAATTTCTGTTAAGTTTTATATGAATTTATTTTTTATATTATATGTATTCAAAGTGTCTATTAATTTTAGAATTTCTGTTATGTTTGGTTATGGTTCAACATCATCATCCCTATTTACCATATTATCCCAATTGCCTTTCTGTCCTTTGACTCCCCAAAAATCCCTTCCTGGCAAAGTCAGCCCATACCTCCCCGTGGTCTTTGCTGGATTACTCTTCCAGTATGTAATTATTTGACATTTAAAAATGAACATGTTTTTATATAATATGCAGTTTCACCAAATCCGAAATATTTTGCTAAACTTATACCTTCTTGCTGATATTTCTTCTATCACTCTATAATTCATTTCTACTAAGATTGGACAAGTTATCGAAAATGGATTCTCCCAATCCCATCCACTATTTGTAAGTTACTGGCCATTCGATTTGAGACATTGGCAACGTTGCACCAGTCGCGACGGTTGACAGCCGAAAGTCGAATTAAAATGGCTGCCGTAAGGAAAATAAACAATGTATAAAATCGTCGATTTCGACGAAATGAAGGCTTCATTTTGCAGGAAACGCTCAGAAATTGATAATAAAATCATTTCCAACGATTATTGATTGAGAAAATAGAGGAAAACTGGCTAGAATTATGAATAACCTCACCTACCTGAATGAAACTTTGGAATTTTTTTTTGAAAAAACTAAAGGAATTGCAGACTTCTCGCTATCATTTTCGTAATCTGGGGCCCAAACTTAGTAGGTACAATTTTTTTCACTTCTCCAGTACGGTTCTTTTAGTTCTAAACAATTACCGAATTTGATATATGTATTAAGATAGGTATACGAATATAGCCCCATTTTTTCAGTAAATTCATCGTTTCCTCCAGAGGAAACCTAAAAGTCTACTGGAACATACCCACGTTCCAATGCAGATCTTACGAGTGGAACTTCACGGAGATCGCAGAAAAATACGGTATCGTCCAGAACCCAAACGACGAATTCAGGGGTGCAAACATAACTATTCTATATGACCCCGGGTACTTCCCCGCCATCTTGAACGAAAACGGCAGGGTCGTAGATAGAAATGGGGGCATCCTCCAAGACGGAAACTTACAGACACATCTCAAGTTGTTCCAAGATTCCATCAACGAGCAAATACCGAACGAGAACTTCTCAGGTAAATTAAAGAAGTATTACCAGCTATTATTTATCCAAGACCCAGCAGAATGTAATAAATACAGGGTGTCCCAAGTTCGAGTGCCTATTAGACGTTTCTGGAGAACCGGACATATTTGAAATCTGAAAATGGGTATTATGATATTGCTTGAAATTCTCTACAGAGCTAAATTATTTTCGAAGCCCAATCACTTCCGGAAGTGAAAATAAATTTGAAGACATTTTTTTTTCAAGTTTTGCATTCCTGCTATGATCAAGTATTCAATGCTGAATACATTTCTGTTAAAACCATTGTATTCATTTGAATATTTTTCAAAATATCGAAAAAAAACCGGGAAAAAAGTCAAATATATTTAGTCAGTATTATGTTCATTATTCTTGTTTTAAAGATCCTGAGCGTGAACCGTTTTTAGAACATCGAAGAGGAAGAATGTGGAAAGGTTATGCATCTTTTGAATTTCAGAAATATCATCACAGGGTGTTTCAAATTTTGTGTCGAAAATTGTGATAAAAAATTGGCCATTACTTCTGTTTTGCAAATTAGAACCCTATTTTTTATGTTCGTTGGATTCTGCGGTGAAAAATAATGATAGTTTTCTTACATGATTATGCTCCTAAATTAAATAATTTCTGAGTTTTTTTTTTAATTTAGGAACATAATCATATTAAAAAACTATCATTAATTTTCACCGCAGAAACCAACGCAATCATAAAAAAATAGGGTTCTAATTTGAAAAACAGAAGTTATGGCCAATTTTTGATCACAATTTTCGACACAAAATTTGAAACACCCTGTGATGATATTTCTGAAATTCAAAAGATGCATGATCTTTCCACATTCTTCCTCTTCGATGTTCCAAAAACGGTTCACGCTCAGAATGTTTAAAACAAAAATAATGAATATAATACTGACAAAAGTCCCCTCTCACAAATATACTCCTCTGAAGGCACATGGATCTCTTGACGAAGAATCATCGTCTCTATTTCTCAAAGATATTCACTCTTGTTCATAGAAATCCCTTCAATATTTAGTTGCCTCCTCCTAAGGAGGATCTCTTTCAAAACCAGGTCTGACCACTAATGTAGGGCTATCATCTCCCATAGATTTGTGATGAAATAACACGATTTTCCCATAACATACGCGTAAAAGATATGTCATCATGACATTCATATTTTTATTTTTGAAGGTTCTCGGAAAATACGACCATAGACAACATATCATACGACGATTCGCATGCGCTACCAGCACTACCGCTTCGCTACCGAACTCACAAAAGGCTGCGCGGTTCTCCAACAATATAGATCCGATCGTGTTCAAACTTGGAATTCTGCAGTAGAGTTAGGTTCTGAAGGCTCTTCCAAAATTTCAGCCATGCCGGACGAATAGTTTATGATATATAGATTTTTTTTCAATAATTTTTAATTATTTTTTTTTTTAATTTTCTAGTTATACCATCCTCACGAAATTATGCAAGAATTTTCGCGTTGGCATTCTACAACTAATAACCATGTTTGAATTCAATCGGTTTTGTATTCTTCGAGTTAATGAGGAACAAAAAACAACCAAATTTCAGAAAACTTCAGATGGATATAACTCTAAAACCGTTTGGACGATTATGCTCATAAACAAACTCAAATGTCACATTCAGGTGCACAACCTAACCTGAAATTTTCAAGCCGCTATCTCTTTCCATTCTCAGGTTATCGTGACAACAAAAATATTTTTTTTAAATAATTATGCTCATAAACAAACTCAAATGTCACTTTCAGGTGCACAACCTAACCTGAAATTTTCAAGCCGCTATCTCATTCCGTTCTCAAGTTATCGTGACAACAAAAATATTTTTTAATAATTTTTTTAAAATTTTCTAGCCATACGATTCGCGCAAAATTCCACAAACGTGCTTAGGTTCATATTCTACAACTACCCACCAAGTTTCAATTCGATCGGATTTATATTGGTTGAACACAAAATTATTACTCGGAAATCACTGGGCCGATTATGCCCATTAACGAACTTGTCCGTCGTATTGGGATGCGCCAGATGGCATCAGAAGCATTATTTTTTGCATGGCGGTTTTGCAAAATGACATAGCATCTAGAGAATGTTCGAAATTTAATTTCAATTCGAAGCCATTTCAAGCCACAAAAACTGGTTGTTTTCAAATATTCTAATGTGTTAATTTCATCAAATTCATCATTTTTTAAACGTTTATGAAGAAAATAAGCATATTTTACTGTTCCATGCGTCATGAAGTTTGATTCTATTCGACGAAATTTCATCCGATTCATTGGACCACAGAACGGCGAATGTTTTGTTAAACGGTAATAGAATGACGGCAATCAGGCTTGGATATATACCACAACAAAAAAAAAGCACTGACGTGAAGTCAGTACTCTTTGGCGCGCGTGTTCACGGTGGCTAATTTGAATTGAATGATGAGTACTTCAAGCTCAGTGGATAGAGCGAGCCGAAGATCTACCCAAAGGATAGTGGACACCATTCACTGTCGGTTCGAAAATTAACAGTGCTGTATCTAAGCTGCCATCAGGATAGAGTAACAAAGTTGGAAAAGAACACAACTGACTCTCCTTAGTCGCACAAGCTCCTAGAAGATTTGGGAGGGTCAGTATAATCCTAATCATGTTTATAGCACGCGCGCCAAAGCAGATTGACTTTTTACACTTTTTCTTTCATTGTTAAGTCACTCTGCTTTTGCGCGCGTGCTACAAACATGATTAGGATTATACTGACCCTCCCAAATCTTCTAGGAGCTTGTGCGACTAAGGAGAGTCAGTTGTGTTCTTTTCCAACTTTGTTACTCTATCCTGATGGCAGCTTAGATACAGCACTGTTAATTTTTGAACCGACAGTGAATGGTGTCCACTATCCTTAGGGTAGATCTTCGGCTCGCTCTATCCACTGAGCTTGAAGTACGCAACATTCAATTCAAATTAGCCACCGTGAACACGCGCGCCAAAGAGTACTGACTTCACGTCACTGCTTTTTTTTTTTCAAGTTCCTTTAACAAATATAGCTATCAATACAGTTTGGCTGTTAGCTTTACTGTAGATCAAAAAAAATTGCGGTTGTGGGACCTCCCTTAGGAAAGCAATTGCCTCTTCTCCAAATCCGAACGTATTTTAATATAGATCTACCGAATATAGTTATTTATAAATTTGCCTCAGGGCTACCATACAGACATTTCAACTCAGAAACAACGCTATTTCCCCCAAACTGACTTCTGTCCGTGCACTGAATTGACATGAATATTCTTTTAAAACCTCACAATATCGGCTCATTACTCCCAACATAACCCAAACAACCCAAAACCATTCACTTCTCGTCTGCGCATGCGCAATATACTCGTGGCTGCAAGTCCTCCCAAAACTACACACCTCACAAAAAACTCCAATTCTCCAACACTAGTGGTTCAGAAGATATCGCTTCTTGAATCCACGCATGCGCAGACCCTCACCAGGGGATTCTATAGAGGAATAGCATCCGCCACCCCAAAATCCCTATCCTCTCTGACGGAAGCCCAGCAGTTAAATCACTGATGGTCTGCTCATGCGCATAACGAAAAATGCCCGTAAGGGGTACATCAATTTCAAAATTAGCCCCAGGGCCACGGTACGGACCCTTTTACTCGGAAACATCGCTACATCCCCCAAACTGACTTGTCCTTGCACTGAATTGCCATGAATATTCTTTTGAAACCTCACAATATCGGCTCAGCACTCCCAACATAACCCATACAACCCGAAAACAGTCACTTATCTTCTGCGCATGCGCAATCTACTTGCGGCTAAAAGTCCTCTCAAAATCACACACCTTACAAAAAACTCCGATTCTCCAACACTAGTGGTTCAGGAGATAGCACATCTTTAATCCACGCATGCGCAGACCCTCAATAGGGGATTCTATGGAGGAAAAGCATCCGCCACCCCAAAACCCCAATCCTCTCTGACGAAAACACCACCAGTTAAATCACTGATGGTCTGCTCATGCGCATAACGAAAAATGCCTGCAAGGGGTAACATCAATTTCAATATTAGCCCCAGGGCCACGGTACGAACACTTTAACTCGTTTAACTCGAATTGCTATGAATATTCTTTTAAAACCTCACAATATCGACTCAGCACTCCCAACATAACCCATACAATTAAAAAACAGTCACTTCTCTCCTGCGCATGCGCAATCTACTCGCGGCTAAAAGTCCTCCCAAAATAACACACCTTACAAAAAACTCCGATTCTCCAACACTAGTGGTTCGGGAGATATCGCATCTTTAATCTACGCATGCGCAGACCCTCATCAGGGATCTGGATTCTATGGAGGAATAGCATTCGCCACCCCAAAACCCCAATCCTCTCTGACGAAAACTACAGCAGTTAAATGACTTCTCATCTGCGCATGCGCACAACGAAATATGCCCGGAAAAGGAAGCATGAACCTCAAAAAAATAGGTTTCGGCATTTTAAGCAAAATATTCCGCAAAATAGTAGTAATTTTTTGATTTTTTTCATGTCACGTGATCTTCACGAAATTTTGCAAAAGTGTTTGCATTGGTCTTTTGCATCTAACTACTGAGTTTCAATTTAATCAGATCAGTATTTTTCGAGTTATCGTGAAAACAAAATTTTAAAATTTTTGAAATTTTTTTTTGCCACTTTAGGCTCGTCCGGTCATAACAAAACTTCGCAGGCATATAAAGGTCGTTCCGTTCGAGAGTTATCGTGCTAGCGGCTGGCCGTCCGGCCGGACCGGACGGACAGAATTGAATTTGACCTCGAATTCTTCATCAGGGAGTCGAACCCAATCGTTTGAGACCATTTAAGAAAAAAAATTCGAAAAATACAGACATTGTGACGAAATGAGAGCACGCTGTTCCTTGCGGAACACGCGCGCAAAAAGACTAGTAGACTACGTTCTTGTTGTACTGGTTAGTGCCAACCTCTTTACTTTTTCTTAATTAAGTGATGAGAATCATTTTCTATAATTTCATCAAACAAATTTAATTATGGAAGGATTCTTTTTGGCGCTCTTGTTCCTCGGAACATAGTGCTTATCAATTTGCCCAAATGTCTGTAATTATTTTGTTTGACCACTATATCTCGCCATTCAAAGAGTTTCCATATAGCACCTACCGCGAAGACGCACACACATGGAATTCAATGTAAATCTTTTTCGCTCTGCCCTCACGAATAAGACGATTTTACGAAGTCCTCGCTAACTCAAAATAGAAATTACTCGAGAAAATCATTCTGTGCCACCCCAAAACGAGCCAGATACAGTCCACACCCCCGGGAATGGATGATAGCCTCCCTCTGGAAGCACCACTCTGGTTTATCGGGAAGAACAATTGCCAGGTAGGTGCAAAACCAGATCTTTTTGATTGGCGATCATATTCATTCCAATTCAATTAGTGTGAAGTCAACACTAAAGCTAGCACTAGCTGGTGGGAAGGAAAATACAGCTAAATTGTGATTTTATTCCATTTAATTCAGTCTTCAGTTTACGAAAGGCTTTTCTATGAATTTCCAACGACTGACAAGTCAACAAGTGCTTTTTAGGTCGAAATTTTTGATTATTCTCCAAAAATTATCGTTGAGGTGTAATTCGATTCGGAATGACATGTAGATAGTTTTTGAGAAAATGCTAAGGCCGCTCGTAAAAATTGCTTCAGTTATAAACAATTAAGTGAAAAAAAAAGCACTGACGTGAAGTCAGTACTCTTTGGCGCGCGTGTTCACAGTGGCTAATTTGAATTTAATGATGAGTACTTCAAGCTCAGTGGATAAAGCGAGCCGAAGATCTACCCAAAGGATAGTGGACACAATTCTCTGTCGGTTCAAAAATTAACAGTGCTGTATCTAAGCTGCTATCAGGATAGAGTAACAAAGTTGGAAAAGAACACAACTGACCCTCCTTAGTCGCACAAGCTCCTAGAAGATTTGGGAGGGTCAGTATAATCCTAATCATGTTTATAGCTTTTGCGCGTATATTCTATTGTCCATTCTTCTGTATTGGACACCCTTAATCGAATTTTTTTCTTTTTCAGCGCAAGTTCCGGGGAACAGTGTTCTATCATTTTGTACAAATGTCTGTAAGTTTTTGCTGAACATGGTCTCAAACGATTGATTAGAAATCTCTTTCGCAGAAATAATAATGCTCTTTTGTTGGGTGATCTCAACGCTAGACACGAATCTTGGAATTGCATCGACCGAAATACCAACGGTTATACTTTATTCAGGATCCTTGAAACCAACAACGAATTAAACTTACACATCCCGAATAGACCCACTCACTACCCATATAACGGTTCAACACCGTCAACAATTGACCTGATTTTCTCCAAAAACATAAGTAGAATATCGGAACTAGATTCGAGTTGCCAACTATGCTCTGATCGCAATCCGGTAATCGCCGACATTGACATCGATACAATCGAAAAAGTACCCGAAAAGTTAGCAAACAACTATTCAGCCACTAACTGGGATACTTATCGTAAATTACTGGATAAAAAAATAACAATTAATAACAACATTAAAACTGCCGAAGACATCGAACTGGAAGTTGGAAAATTCACAGAGGCCCTCAAGTATGCCCGCAAAAAATCTACCCCACTTAACCCTATAAAACCACCACAACACAAACTCCCTACACATATCATAGAGCAAATCAAGTACAGAAATAGAGTCAGAAAACGTTGACAATCTCTCAGATCCCGAGCCGACAAAGAATTATTGAATCACCTTACCCATGATATCCAATCCCAATTAATCCTTTTCAAAAACCAAATGTGGGAAGAATAACTTTCGAAAATAAATCCCAAAGATAACTCTCTCTGGAAAACAGCCCAGAATTTCAACAAAGAATTCAGCGGTATTCCCACATTGAAACAAGATTCTACCACATTTACCACGGATCTAGAAAAGTCGGCAATACTTGCGGAAATCTTTGAAAAAGCCCACAATATCTCCCAGTTAGATGACACAGAACAGGCAAACATTAAAAAAACTGTTAAGGAATATCTATCCGAAAACAGAAACACACAACCAGGTCAATTGTACTTAACTAACCCGAACGAAATTGCCGAAGTAATTAAAAAATTACCTAACAACAAGGCACCAGGCTTGGACGAGATCGATAACAGACTTATCAAAAACCTCTCTAAAAAAAAAAAACCACTGACGTGAAGTCAGTACTCTTTGGCGCGCGTGTTCACGGTGGCTAATTTGAATTGAATTATTCAAAATTTAACAGTGCTGTATCTAAGCTGCCATCAGGATAGAGTAACAAAGTTGGAAAAGAACACAAGTGACTCTCCTTAGTCGCACAAGCTCCTAGAAGATTTGGGAGGGTCAGTATAATCCTAATCATGTTTATAGCACGCGCGCCAAAGCAGATTGACTTTTTACACTTTTTCTTTCATTGTTAAGTCAATCTGCTTTTGCGCGCGTGCTATAAACATGATTAGGATTATACTGACCCTCCCAAATCTTCTAGGAGCTTGTGCGACTAAGGAGAGTCACTTGTGTTCTTTTCCAACTTTGTTACTCTATCCTGATGGCAGCTTAGATACAGCACTGTTAAATTTTGAATAATTCAATTCAAATTAGCCACCGTGAACACGCGCGCCAAAGAGTACTGACTTCACGTCAGTGGTTGTTTTTTTTTTTTTCAAGTTCCTTTAACAAATATAGCTATCAATACAGTTTGGCTGTTAGTTTTACCGTAGATCAGAAAAAAATTCGGTTGTGGGTCCTCCGTTAGGGACAAAATTGCATCTTCTCCAAATCCGAACGCATTTTAATATAGATCTACCGAATATAGTTATTTATAAATTCGCCTCAGGGCCACCATACAGACATTTCAAATCGGAAACAACGCTATTTCCCCCAAACTGACTTGTGTCCGTGCACTGAATTGACATGAATATTCTTTTAAAACCTCACAATATCGGCTCATTACTCCCAACATAACCCAAACAACCCAAAACCATTCACTTCTCGTCTGCGCAAGCGCAGTATACTCGTGGCTGCAAGTCCTCCCAAAATTACACACCTCACAAAAAACTCCGATTCTCCAACACTAGTGGTTCAGGAGATATCGCTTCTTGAATCCACGCATGCGCAGACCCTCACCAGGGGATTCTATAGCGGAAAAGCATCCGCCACCCCAAAACCCCAATCCTCTCTGACGAAAGCACCACCAGTTAAATCACTGATGGTCTGCTCATGCGCATAACGAAAAATGCCCGTAAGGGGTTGCATCCATTTCGAAATTAGCCCCAGGGCCAAGGTAAGGACACTTTAACTCTGAAGCAACGCTACAGCCCCCAAACTGACTTGTCCTTGCACTGAATTGCTATGAATATTCTTTTAAAACCTCATAATATCGTCTCAGCACTCCCAACATAACCCATCCAACCCAAAAACAGTCACTTCTCTTTTGCGCATGCGCAATCTACTCGCGGCTAAAAGTCCTTTTCAAAATAACACACCTTACAAAAAACTCCGATTCTCCAACACTAGTGGTTCAGGAGATATCACATCTTTAATCCACGCATGCGCAGACCCTCAACAGGGGATTCTATAGAGGAATAGCATCCGCCACCCCAAAACCCTAATCCTCTCTGACGAAAACACCACCAGTTAAATTACTGATGGTCTGCTCATGCGCATAACGAAAAATGCCTGTAAGGGGTAACATCAATTTCAAAATTAGCCCCAGGGCCACGGTACGGACACTTTAACTCGGAAACAACGCTACATCCCCCAAACTGACTTGTCCTTGCACTGAATTGCTATGAATATTCTATTAAAACCTCATAATATCGACGCAGCACTCCCAACATAACCCATCCAACCCAAAAACAGTCACTTCTCTTCTGCGCATGCGCAATCTACTGGCGGCTAAAAGTCCTCTCAAAATAACACACCTTACAAAAAACTCCGATTCTCCAACACTAGTGGTTCGGAAGATATCGCATCTTTAATCTACGCATGCGCAGACCCTCATCAGGGATCTGAATTCTATGGAGGAATAGCATCCGCCACCCCAAAACCCCAATCCTCTCTGACGAAAACTACAGCAGTTAAAGGACTTCTCATCTGCGCATGCGCAATACGGAAAATGCCCGGAAAGGGCAGCATGAACCTCAAAAACATATGTTTCGGCATTAAAAGCAAAGTATTCCGCAAAATAGTAGTAATTTTTTTATTTTTTTCATGTCACGTGATCTTCACGAAATTTTGCAAAAGTGTTTGCTTTGGTCTTTTGCATCTAACTACTGAGTTTCAATTTAATCAGATCAGTATTTTTCGAGTTATCGTGAAAACAAAATTTTCAAATTTTCAAAATTTTTTTTTGCCACTTTAGGGCCGTCCGTTCAACACAAAACTTCGCAGGCATATAAAGGTCATGATTCTACAATCTGATGCCAAATTTCAAAAAGATTGAGTGATCGGTTCCGGAAATATTCATAAAAAACGTTTTTATTAAAAACGGCCTTAACTCCGAAACCGCTCGGTCGATTTCGCCCGTTAACGAACTTGTCCGAGATATTTACGCTACGAAACTACCCTGCAAATTTCAACGCTCTAAGTCGTTCCGTTCGAGAGTTATCGTGCTAACGGCCGGACCGGCCGGCCGGACCGGCCGGCCGGACGAACAGAATTGAATTTGACCTCGAATTCTTCATCAGGGAGTCGAACCCAATCGTTTGAGACCATTTTCGAAAAAAAATTCGAAAAATACAGACATTGTGACGAAATGATAGCACGCTGTTCCTTGCGGAACACGCGCGCAAAAAGCAATTGTGCAGTTGAATTACTTGAAAAACTCAATAATAAAAATAAAAATACAACATTGGCCAAATACATGGAAAACGGCAATAGTTGCACCAATTCCAAAACCAGGAAAAAATAAATCACACCCGGAAAATTATAGGCCGATAAGTCTGTTATCGCATCTCAGCAAAGTCGTTGAAAAAGTTGTTTTGAATAAAATTAAAATTTGTATCAAACAACTGAAAATCAGAGATGACCACCAATTTGGTTTCAAGGAAAAGCACAGCTCGACACAGCAAGTCTGCAGGATCATAATAGATATAATTAAAAGCTTCAACGACAAAAACCTCACTGTCATGCTTTTATTAGATATAGAAAAGGCGTTCGATAAGGTATGGATCGATGGCTTGATCTATAAAATGATCTGGTTAGACTTTCCACCCTTCATAATAAAAATCATAAATTCATATCTAACTAACAGAAATTTTCAAGTGAAAATCGGAAATAAACTGTCAAATTACAAAAATATTCCTGCAGGCATCGTACAAGGATCAGTCCTCGGACCTAGACTGTTCAATATCTACGTCCAGGACATCCCAAAGTACGAACATACCAATATCGCTCTATTCGCAGATGATACGGCCATATATGCCCATTCAAACTGTGCAGAAGAAGCGAACAACGAGCTAAAAAAACATCTCAAAATCCTACAAAAATATTTTGACAGATGGGAAATAAAACTGAATGAAGGCAAATCTGAGCAAATCGTGTTTAGTAGAAGAGTGAATGACAAAACTATCCGCCACCCTATCAAAATTGGAAATATTGAGATATTTCCCAAAGACTCGGTCAAATATCTGGGCATAGAACTAGATAAGAGATTGAACTTTCACACGCAGATTAAAACCTTGGTAAACAAGGCATATGCGGCTAAGAAAAAACTATATCCTCTATTGTGCAGAAAGAGTAAATTAGACCAAAAAAACAAAAGCCTTATCTACACCTCCCTCATACGTCCCATAATATCATACGCGGCCCCGGCCTTCTGCCACCTCCGTCCTTCCCCCTTGAGACCGCTACAAAATTTCCAAAACAAAGTCCTTCGACTCATTACAAACAAACCATTTTTCACCAGAATCTCTGAATTGCACAAAATTTCCGGGCTCCCCACAATCAGAGAATTTTTCGATCAAATCGCGAGCAACTTCTACGAAAATCAGTGTCGGGTAAGCGTCCTCACCAAAAACATGGTTAGAACGAGGGCACATAATTTAGAACTTCAAAGCCCCCATCCCCTTCCATACCAATACCTTCCCATATTCCTCAAACATTCTTCCAATCCATAACAATATCCCAAAACACTGCTATTAAAACGATATAATAAAAGTATCACATAGGCACCGTCTCTTCTTAGCTGGGAGCAACACCGCGAACGACGTGGCCCCACCCCCTCTTCGGGAAGCCTAATCGACCGAAAGGGTATTGACCCAATAGCGGGACGAGCCGGCCAGCGAGGAGGAGGCATGGCCACGCCCAGCGAATGGCGCTTTCAGCTAGAAAAGACGAATGCCTATTGTCATAATGATGGTTGCAAAAGAAAAAACCGCGCAATCTGTATATATTGTGAATTTTTTTGTAAATAATCCTTCTCCCCTTTTTCGTCAATGAAAAGCAGGTTTTTTATTATTTTTCCTGCAGAATCCGATCACATCACAAAAATACCCAAATCCCAATAATAAATAAACCTCCCCACCAATTACTTGAAGTATCGATATACATTAGAAAAAATTGTAAATATAGCTAATACTGTTTAGTAGGAACTATAAATGTAGTAAAATTATTGTAAGTGTGACATATTTCATAGACTGTAACATAATAGGAGAAATAAACGTTTTTGATTTGATTTGAACACTGAAGCCAAGCAGCGTCGGGCGCAGATAGTACTTGGATGGGTGACCGCTTGGGAACACCGCGTGCTGTAAACTTTTTCAATTTGGCTTCGATGTGTCAAATTTCAGTAATTTTCATAATTAAACGTAATAATGTGTTAATAAATGATAATTCATAGCTGTATTCGTTTTTGCGCGTATGTTCTGGGGAACATCGCGTTATAGTTTTGCCCAAATGTCTGTAACTTTCGAATTTTTTGACGAAAATGGTCTCAAACGATTAAGTTCGACTCCCCAATGAAGAATTCGAGGTCAAATTTGATTCTGTCCGTCTGGCCGTCCGGCCGTTGCCACGATAACTTGAGAACGAAAAGAGCTAGCGACTTGAAATTTTCAGGTTAGGTGGCGCATCCCAATACGACGGACAAGTTCGTTAATGGGGATAATCGGCCCAGTGGTTTCTGAGTAATAATTTTGTTTTCAACCAATAGAAATCCGATCGAATTGAAACTTGGTGGGTATTCGTAGAATATGCTGTTTAATTTGATGGTGTTGTCTGCTAAGCATTTAGTGAAGTATTGTTCGTCTTCTGCAATGGTTTTCAACTTTTTCACCATCTCTGTGTAGTCCACCACTCCATAGATGAATATCGGAGGTGTTTTTAATTGGGCTGCTGTTGTTTTGTTGGATATCCTCGTTCAGGTTACTCAAAGCGTCAAACTTGTTGTTGGTTGTTGTGGGTGTTGTATTGTTGGCATTTATTTTCCTTCTTTTTGTGTTAGTTGTTTTCACTACCTGCCATTTGTTTATCCCTTCATTGGATTCGAACCCATGGAAGTCTTCGTCACTTGTTGACGACAATCGATGATAATATACATTTTCATTAATTGTGGGATTTGGGCTATATCTCGTTGTTGTGTTTGCTTGGGCCGTTAGGGGTACCTGTGATTTTCCTGCTTGATGAATTAGTTGGTTGGAATCTATTTCCGATTCATATGAGGACGGCATTTTACTCATTTTTCCGATTCAGCGGTACGCCACTGGAAATCAGACAACAGACGTTATCAAGATAACATCTTGATTGAAGATAAGATAACACTTTTGGAGTCCCTTTTCTCACTATTTTTACTAATAAACTGTTTATATTGCGCTTATTATTATTATTATTATTTTGATCATTTGAACATGACTTCTGTTCATACAAATCAGTGTAAATTATGGGATTGTACATGCATAGAGGTAAGTTTCTTTAGTTCTGGAATATTTTGAATGCTTTGTACATTGTGAATATTCCTGAAAACTATGTATGGTAATCTAAATTATATCGAAACAATTGTGTAGTTTATTAGTGTCACTATTCTCCTCATAACACGTATTTCTGGTTTTAGCCTTTCAACATAAAATTTGTCAAAGAAGTTGAAAAGCATCCGGTGTTATACGATTTCAATCTACAAGAGTATTCAAGGAAGGACCAAACAGAAGCAGCATGGATCCTGGTTGGAAAAGAAGTGAACTTATCAGGTAAAGTATCTTTTTATTCTGTTGATACAATAAGTTTGTTTTAAGTATCTATTCATCATTACTTTGATGCGTCTATTAAAATTTATTGAATGCATCTGTAATATTGGTAAAGCGAACAAAAATAAATTGAAAAATACGAACAAATAAGTAAAATTCAATATTGAAAGAAATTTCTACACAACATGTTATTAGATGTGTTTTAGAGAATTTATGCTCATAACCTCTCTGCCTCTACGATGTAGTTGGGCCATTATCTGTATAATTATCATCATCTAATCTGCTAGATTAGAATGATAAACATATGAATCTCTTCAAAACCAATTAGAATACGAAAAGTTCTAGTCAAGCTGCATGACTTGATGAGCGAATTTTTTGACAATCATGCTAAAGAAATTTTCACAATAATTCTGAAATAAATTACTTTTCAAACGACAATGAGAGCATCTAATTTTTGTTTGATTTTGTCTTATAGCGGCCGAGTCTAAAGAAAGGTGGAGAAATTTAAGAAGTGCTTTAGGAAGAAATCTCAAACCCAAAGCGAGTGGCGGTGGGACCTCGAAAAAAAAACCATACTACCTGAGTCAAGCGAAGCGATGTTATTCCCTTCATGAAAATATCTGGAACGTCCATCGGAAATTTAACGCAAGAAAATAATCCAAGCCAAAGTTCCATATCCACAACAGATGATTCTGAAATTGAGGATGTGCTTCCGGTAAACGAAACTGTGCCTGGGTCGGTACCTTCAGATATCGTTGGAAATGAAAAACCCTCACCTACAGACCAACTCGGAACTTTCACTACACTTACTTTGCAAGACCCGGCTTCCATAACCCAGGCAGGCAGAGATCTACCAGTTAATGGAGCAATAGGTCCTAATCCTTTAAGGATGCGGAAACTATTATCAAATACCCAAAGTGATGTCGACAAAGCATTCTCCGACAATTTTTCGGCAAAGGCTACCAAACTCTCAAATCCGTCTCATCATGATATAAAGGAAGCAGGAATTGAGCATTTTCTAACCAGTCTAATTCCAGATTTGATGAGTATGAGCGATTCTCAATTGAGAAGGTTCAAGAGGGAAACATTGCGTCTCATAGATGATATTCTATAGCCACTCCCTCACCCACCAACATCTTTCACTCGTGAGAATCTTTAATTGCCTGCACCATCTAAAGTGAGGGGCCAAAATATTTAAAGGAGGATGATTATTACCTCGCTGTCCGACCGAAAACTCGATTTCTTTAAACACCCATATCTCCCGAAATACTGAACAGAATTTGATGAAATTTGGAGGAGATGATACGACCAACCTGTTCTTTCGATGTGACAACTTTCAAAATTCGAAAAAATCGATTGGGCTCAAATTTGGCTCATCGTAAGAGCATGTTGGTTGTATTATCTCTTCCAAATTTCATCAAATTCTGTTGAGTATTTCGGGAGATATAGGGGTTTAAAGAAATCGATATTTTTGGCCAGACAGCGTGGTAATAATCATCATCCTTTAAATATTTTTGCCCCTCAATTAAGATGGTGCAGGCAACCAAAGATTCAACGCGAAGTATTTCGTGTTGCCTGACCGATTTATTATCAGGCCCCGCCAACTCTTGGAATGCATTTGACCTTGAGCGATTCTTAGCACAGGACTGCATTCAGCCCTATGGCCGAGGAAGCGTTTGGATTTAGAGAGCTTTTGAACTTCATCATTTCATATTTATAATTATAAACTAAACTAAACTCTCTTGGTTCAAAAATAAGGTGGAAACAAGAAATCAACGAGTTGCCATACAGAAAAGATTCGAAATACAATAATGAGTATAATGTTTATACCCAGTAGAAATGTTTATAATAATATTACTAGAAATCTTGTGATCTGTGATACGATATATTGAATAAATAAATGATTTCATTGAAACATTCTATACAATTTGAACTTTGAATCAATAAGGACTCCTACTCCAATAATTTTCCAGGGCAAGCATAAAGTCTGAATACAAATATTTATTATCAAGGGCTTAGCCAGGGCTACGTCCTTGCATCAAACCTTTTTAATTCTTCATAATCATTACAATAATGTCTGTCGATATGGAATATAGTAATAATTTGACATTTGAACACATCGTTTGATGCATAATCAATTTCAATACTTTTGTCACTCGTTGATGAGATGAGATATCTGAAATTATAGATATAGAAATAACTCTAAATATTCCATTCAATATTGAAATATTAAAATTAAGTGTCCACTTATTTAGTTGTATTTCAAGATGATGAACGTTTGAAGCTTATGATTAATGTAAAATGTCTGTGAAAATTTGTTTCCATGGGTTAGGGGAAAAGATTAATTGTGAAAATAAGATTAATTTATTTAGATACCAATCTATATACCTACTGTTTTATAATATCTACCAAGGGCCGATTTATTCAACCTCTCCGTAAAGTATTCGTCAACTATGTGCTCGTTGAATTTACTGATTCCCTTTAAAGTGAAAAGGCGTAAATTTCAGCGATTTCGAGCGTATAGTTTCTGATATATAGAATTTTTTAAATGATTTTCAATAATTTTTTAAAAATTTTCTAGTGATACGTTCTTCAAGAAATTATTCACGAATTTTCGCATTGGCATTTTACAACTAATAACCATGTTTGAATGGGATCGGTTTTGAATTTTTTGATTTATTGAGGAAATAACAACCAAATTTCAGATGGATATAACTCCAAAACCGTTTGGCCAATTATGCATTTGAACAAACTCAGATGTTGCATTCAGACGCACAACCTAACCTGAAAATTTCAAGTCACTATCTCTTTCCGTTCTCAAGTTATCGTGACGTAAATAATATATTTTAATAATTTTTTTTTAATTTTCTAGCGATACGATTCTCACAAAATTTCACGAACATCCTTGAGTTTGCATTCTACAACTACTTACCAAGTTCCAATTCGATCGGATTAGTATTGGTTGAAAACAAAATTATTACTCGGAAACTATTGGGCCGATTATGCCCATTAACGAACTTGTCGGACGTATTGGGTTGCGCGAACTATCCTGAAAGTTTCAAGTCGCTATCTCTTTCCGTTCTCAAGTTATCCTGGCAACGGCCGGCCGGAAATAATCAAATTTGGCCTCGAATTCTTCATCAAGGAGTCGAACCCAATTCGAAAATTACAGACAATTGTGCAAAATGATAACGCGATGTTCCCCAGAACATACGCGCAACAACTAACTTATTCTGGAAATATTGAGATATTTCCCAAAGACTCGGTCAAATATCTGGGCATAGAACTAGATAAGAGATTGAACTTTCACACGCAGATTAAAACCTCGGTAAACAAGGCATATGCGGCTAAGAAAAAACTATATCCTCTATTGTGCAGAAAGAGTAAATTAGACCAAAAAAACAAAAGCCTTATCTACACCTCCCTCATATGTCCCATAATATCATACGCGGCCCCGGCCTTCTGCCACCTCCGTCCTTCCCCCTTGAGACCGCTACAAAATTTCCAAAACAAAGTCCTTCGACTCATTACAAACAAACCATTTTTCACCAGAATCTCTGAATTGCACAAAATTTCCGGGCTCCCCACAATCAGAGAATTTTTCGATCAAATCGCGAGCAACTTCTACGAAAATCAGTGTCGGGTAAGCGTCCTCACCAAAAACATGGTTAGAACGAGGGCACATAATTTAGAACCTCAAAGCCCCCATCCCCTTCCATACCAATACCTTCCCATATTCCTCAAACATTCTTCCAATCCATAACAATATCCCAAAACACTGCTATTAAAACGATAGAATAAAAGTATCACATAGGCACCGTCTCTTCTTAGCTGGGAGCAACACCGCGAACGACGTGGCCCCACCCCCTCTTCGGGAAGCCTAATCGACCGAAAGGGTATTGACCCAATAGCGGGACGAGCCGGCCAGCGAGGAGGAGAGTAGGTAAACTACCGGGGTCCTAGGACATTTCAAGGCCACCAAAACCATGGTAGTTCCTGGTACACTTCAAGGTCACCCAAATGGAACCTAACCCAAGTGGGTAGGCAACCAAAAATTAATGTAGTAAACGTGTGACGTCATTGCAGGTGACCTTGGGCTGGTAGATCAGGCCTAGCCAGGCTTGCGCAGGTTAATTTTGCGAGAGAAGTGAAAGAAATTTTTTTTCGGACTTAGGTAAATTTCGAGAATTTCGGACTTAGAAAAATTTCGTAAAGTTCGGACTTAGAAAAATTTCGACAAGTTCGGACTTAGAAAAATTTCGTAGGTTAATTTTGCGAGAGAAGTGAAAAAAATTTTTTTTTCGGACTTGAAAAAATTTCGAAAATTTCGGACTTACAAAAATTTCAACAAGTTCGGATTTCAAATCGAATAAAACGATGATTAATTTTGTGAGAATTGTGAAAAAAAAAATATATTTTTGAAAATTCTTCATGTTGGACTTGGAAAAACTTTGAAAGGAACAATTTTAGCTACTATAAACCTTAGATATCCTTATGGGAAATTACATGTTAAAATAAGTGAAATTGAACTAGAATTCTGGGAGGAAATAAAACAAGACAATTATAATATTTGTTTTTTATTGACAAGCCAATCGTATAGTAAATTAACATTTTCGAGTGCACATATGAGTTCATTCTTTACATGTAACCTACAATGATAACTTGTTGTGGATGCTTCTTTTAAGAGTTTTAGCTTGGGGCAGTCAGACATCTCTAGGATGATACATCGATCGGAGTCTTTATGTAATAGTGTTCTTAGAATCCTTACTTTCGGCAATCCTTTTACGTAAATTAAGCTTTGTGCATCAGGTAGTAGGTGGCTCTTCAAAACAGAAATTAGCATTTCTACAGGTATATAGTAATCATAGTTGGTCGTCCAATCCAAACCATGGATGTTGTTTGTTGTGTAATCTATCTGCCATTTGAAATGCTCAGATAGTAGATGAAATTGCACTGGTGTTCTTATAAAATAATGTTTCCTTTCACAAGTGTTAATATTTAGAATTGAAAGTTCCCTGATGTAAAATTCACTATCTTTGTAGTGGAACCCTTGGAAATCCACAATAAATGCCATTTTGTGCCGTCGTATGAGCTCTAGATAATCCTTACAGTCCCACTTAATGGATTATATATCACGTTTCGGTCGTGAAGAATTAAACAATAAGCACTTGTTTTGTTTGGTACCGGTTTTGCTGTTTCAATTTCAAGTCTGATATCGACTGCACCGTTCTTTATTGTCTCACTCTGATGAGTACAATCTATGACAGCTATTGGTGCTGTATGTTTGAATGAACTGGGTGTAAACGCTGGTTCAGCTTCGTTTTTATAATAGTACGCTCTTTGAAAATGCGCATACATTTCATATAATAACGACCATTGATTCTTGTCCCAATCAAGGTTAAGGTTATCATATGGATATGCGTCTGCATTCAGGAATAATTTAATATTCCTTAGATTGCAATGATCAAATAATGCCGAATCTCTGTTTAAGCTATTTTTACGATCCGTTTGGAAGGCAAAAATAACAATTCGGGGTTTTTCCATCAAGCTGCTTGATTTAACAGTCCAGGTGTGATGGGTAGTCTCTTGAAGAGTGGGTAATTGTTGAATTTCCCAATTTCTAAATGAAATGGATAAATCTCTGCTCTCCTCAACATATTTCAATAATCTTAATTTTTGCACATCGGCCACTTTAAGATGTGGCACTTTCCAATAAATTTTGTTGATTTCCACAAAGGGTTTTTCAGTTCCTGTTACTGGTTGATTAATAATCGCGTTCAAATCATTGCTGCTCCTAATCAATACCAATTCTTGACGAACATTCATAATAACCTTTTGGAAATCCTCTGCAAATCCCAGCCACAATTTAAGAGGTATACAAACGGTAAAATTACCTTTTTGATCAAGGATATCAGGTAGTCCATCTAATGCCAATCCAGCATTTTGCAAACGATCAAATTGATTCTTCGTGTAGGATAAGTAACTCTTCAATGTGCTAGTTATTCCCAAATTCCGTGTTTGATCAATCACAGTGCCTCCTATTTCATAACGAATTTCATCGAAAAGAAATGAAATTCCATTTTTTATAAATTTTATATGTGTAGTTTCAGTAGGTGGATGTTTAACATCATCACTATTTTTTAATAATTTCCCCTCAATATAAATGTAACTATATGATGGTAAAGTGTATAGATCTTGCGTTTGGATGGGTATTCTTATTTCATCACTGCACTTATATGTCGTTGAAGCATACGGTTGATGAGTATGATATTCAAAATTCGCAATAGATTCATCAATTAGAACATTTTCAGCTACATTTAAATTTAGGAAACTCATTTTGTCTTCACTTTAAAACCCAAGGACCTTAAATATAATTTATTTGTCGCTGTTAACGGTACACTGGTTTTTGTAGTACTGAACAATATATTTCTTTCAGCCCCTTTTTTATTATTTTTCATACCATTAGATTGTTGTTGTTGTTGTTGGTTGCTTGAGAAAACGTTATAATATCTCATGATCGCTCTTAGTTCACTTGTTGTAGATTTTTTTCACATGTAATCTTACTGCTACCACTTCTCCGTTGAAATTGACCAAGTTACCCTCTTGGTCTGTTAGTTTTATAGCAATTTCATTGATAAATTTCGTATTTATCGGTAAATAGATAACATTAGAGGGGTTTTCAACTATCTTGGTGCCTGGTGCATTTTTTGGATAGAAGACGTGCAAAATATGTTTTTTTTCATCATTAGAATATGAGTTTTGCACTAAATTACATTCAATATTGATCGCATTCACTCTGAAAATAATGATAGGCTTGTTGGAAATATGTTTTTTATTAGCAGCTAATATTTGCGGTGTAAACCCCAAAACTTGTGCTATACTACAATTCTGTTGAAAATCAATAGGTTCCGTGCATTTCACTTCCGATCTCAGGGTGGTTCGATTCAACGAAATATTTATGGCTGGTCTATCTGTTTGACCTTTCAATGGATTATTTTCATAGTTATCAATTATATATTTTTGTAGATAGTGATTTATATCACTTATTTCATAGCAACCAGGTGGAAGAATGATTATGTTGTTTACACCAAAATGGAAACGATTATTTGTTTCATCGACATTGGGAATGCTATTGTAACTGACAAAGTTTATTAATCCGATAACATAGTCATGAGATTCACTTAACACAATTGGTGGATATATAGTGGCTTTCAATTCTGACGACTTGTCGTTTAACGTGAACGTGTAGGACATGATGATGATGCTTGCATAACACTGACCATATTTTTCATTTGAATGATAATTTATTTAATAAAAATTTTATACATAAGTGTCCACAATTATACGATGTTTTTTTTTGATATGTTTTATAATTATAGAAAATATTCAATTGTTTCTTATGCGTACAATGATGTTTACAACCAGATTTAAAATATTTACAAACTTCAAGAGGTGGAGGTAGATTTCCATAACTATCAAAATATGAAATGTTATCCCCCTTTTTGCGATAGCTGACCCAATGTGTGCCCGGCCCATCAGAGTTGTCTAAATTCACAATTCCGCATTCATTTTTTCGAATTCGTTTAGGCATCTCATCTTTCATAAAGCATCCACGAAAATTAGCAATTTTTAATTCTGTAACCAAATTGCTAATATCCCGATCTGTTAGTGCTCGCTTTGGAAGTTTCATCTCTCTCTCTCTCTCTCTCTCTCTCTCTCTCTCTCTCTCTCTCTCTCTCTCTCTCTCTCTCTCTCTTTTTGTTAATTGTAACGATCTGCTTCACTGTCTCGTAGAAAAAGTCCAAATCCTTTTTTGTATTTTCTCAAGCACATTCCTTTTCCCATAGCAATAGCTTCCATAGTTTTATTGTGTCGATTTGCCTCTTCGAATTGTTGTTTGGCCTGTTTAGCAGCATTAATTGAATCAATAATTTTTGCAGTCCCCCCACCTAGTGCACCTAAAGCACTCAATCCCGCAAAAATCGGAATTAATGGTAAAATACCTCCTTTTTTAGGTAACCTTATCACTTTTGTTGACTTTATTTTGGATTTGAATTTATTGGCTAATTTCTTTGCCAAAAATACCCGTGAAAATAGATCCTTAGGTTTTTTTCTTATTATATGTTTTTTTATTTCTTTCACCACTTTATTGAAAGAAACACGTTTAATCTTCTTTTTCTTCATGCTCATTCTTTTTACACCACATATACACACTCAAAGTTGAGCAGGACATGATGTCATGATGACATCGTAAATTTTTCCGGCTCATTTTTCCATTATTTTATACGATACAAAGTAAAACATCTATCTATGGGAGATGATAGCCCTAAATAAGGGCCCTGTAGCAGTCTTCGAACATCTGAAGTTCTGAATAATCATCGCTTGGACTGTCAGACCTGGTTTTGAAAGAGACCCTCCTGGCCTTACGAGCAACATTTTCCTTTTCGAATTCAAATATTGAAGGGATTTCTAAGAACAAGAAGGAATATTTTTGAAAACTAGCGGAGGTGATTCTTCTCCAAGAGAACCCATGCGCCTACAGAGAATTATATTTGTGAGAGGAGACTTTTGAAAGGTTATGTAGTATTTATAATTTGTTCGTTCTTCTCCTCTTGTCTTTTCATTTTTCAGGAGTTTCGGGTACCTTGGAGAAACCTCTCCGTTTTTTGACGAAGGAGTCCATATTGAAGAAATAAATATCAATATTTTTAAATTGCAGTAAATTTTGTGAACAATAGTTACAAATCACGACACTCACGGGGAGACAGGGTTTTTTTGCTGAGGTTTTTCCCTAAGCTCTTGTATCATACGTCGAATTGTATGGTACCCCGTTACGCCAACCTCTGGTAACACATATACAGCTCTCAGTCAAAAGAATATATATATGTAAAGCTCACATATTTATAGGTAAAATTCTTGTTCGTTTAGCACCCCCATTCTCGTCCTGATCTTCATCTGTGGTTCTTTTTCGTTTTATATAAGGTATTTCTTCATAATCTATCTTGTCATTGTCAGTATTTATTTTCAATCTTTTACTTTCAATCTCATCGTTGCTATAGACGCTTTTACGCTTTTTCACCCTCAAAATTGGTTTTCGATTTTTCTTTTTATTGGTGGTATCAGCGACAGCAGGAGCAGCATCAGCAGCAGCAGTCCTATTTGATGTCATAATTTTAATCATCGCAGGAGTAGGAATTTGATTTTGTTGTTGTTGTGAAGGTTGAGTAGGTTTGGATTTTAAAATTCTTGGTTTTAACAGTTTTATTGCCTTTTCCCCTGAATTTTCTTCTTCTACACTTAGAATGATTTCATTGCACTTTTTTCTGATGAGTAACAAATTCCTTAGGAGTTTTCGTAAAACATTTCTTTGTTGTCTCTTATTACCAATTCCCATCCCTAATTTAACTTTGCTTCGCATTATACCGCTAACACCTAATGCAGCCATCTTTTCAGTAAGCGAAGCATCAGAAGAATGATATCTTTCCATAGCTTTAGTAGCTAAAATTTCATCTGCTTTATGGCGGTGTTTTAAATCCTTCTCTTTCGAATATTTAATATCATGTTCCATGCATGCCTCATCCAATTTATTTATAGGTTTGGATCCTGACATTAAACGTTTCGATAGACGTGTTCCAGGACCACAATAATTGTACCCAGGTATATGTAATTCAAATGGCAGGGAATTTATAAGGTTGTTAACAAGTCCACCACCCGTATAAAATTTCATATTTTAACCAAAATATATATATATATACACACTCAAATACACAACCTCCGCTTTATAAAGAAAAGCTATAAATGATATAGTTTTAGTTATGTTAGTCATTTTTATTTGAAACATTGTTCAATATGAAAGTTCATCAACAAAAAGTTCATCTAAAAGTTCAGAATAATGATGTGTTGCAGACTGCAGGTGCTTATCATCAACATTCGAAACATGGTGATTTATTTCCCGCTACTATTAGATGTCTTATAGTAGGACCTTCAAATTGTGGGAAAACTAATGTTATGATTACACTCATTGAACATCCACATGGATTGAAATTTGAGAATATTAACTTATACTCAAAATCGGTACATCAACCGAAATACCAGTACCTCGAGCAATTATTAAAACCAATAAAAGGAATAACTTTCAACACTTTCACGACAGCTGAAAATATAGATCCACCTAATAGAGCCAAACCTAATTCTCTATTCATTTTCGATGATGTCATCTGCAACAAACAAGATGTAATGCGTGAGTTCTTCAGTATGGGAAGACATAATCATGTGGATTGTTTCTATTTAGCACAAAGTTACGCTAGAATACCAAAAAATCTAATACGAGAAAATGCTAATGTTATTATTCTTTTCAAACAAGATGAAATGAATCTAAAACATGTCTATACAGATCATATTGGTTCGATGGATTTTTCCTTTGATACATTTAAAAATATATGTTCAATGTGCTGGTCGGGGGAACCATTTAGTTTCGTTTCAATCTTTAAGGATAATGAACTAAATGGAGGTCGATATAGAAAAGGTTTTGACGAATTCATCAATATAAATACCTAAACTCTATTACTGCTTATGTTAGTTTGCCAGTTCAACAACAGGTGTTGACAAGCAGAACGTTGATAACGATGACCGAAATGAACACTTACAATAAGAGATTGAAACGACTTTTGATTCAAAAACGTAAAAATATTAAAGATAAATTACAATTACTCAAGTATGGAGAGAGAGTGAAAGAAAATGCATTTTCTCCAATAACGAAACAATTGAAGGAAATAAAAAAAAATTTGAAACATGAGGAAGACGAAAAGAATGGCAATCATGAAGAAGAATTAGAAGAAGAAGACTTAAAATGGGTGATGCCTCAATCGTCTTTATCACCGCTCACACCCATTGGGGAAACGACAGCAGGCAGCAGTAAAGACAGGACCAAGGAGACCGCTAATAATACTTCGTTTATCGATTACCTAGATCAATATCCACCCATTGCGAGGAAATATTTTATGAGTCTGAATGAAAATCCTTCAAAATTCGATCGAAAATATGGTGTTCGTTTTGATCCAGAAACGGAAAAATTCTCGATTGGTTATTCACGAATGCAAATAATTGATAATGGAGATGTTATGGTAAAAAATAAAACGTATCGAGGTACTAGAGGTTTATACGAATTAATATTTAAACGAAAACCTAAGAAATATTCTGAGGAAGACTTGCAAAATTACCATGATATAATTACTAAAACAAACGCATATAAATGTTATTATCACCCAAGCAATCAGATAGATGGTAACAATACTGTTAAATATAAAAAAATTGTTGCACCGTTAATAAAAAAAAAGGGGGGTTCTATCAATTTGAGATTACATAAAAACACAGCCTATATGTTTTGGCATGATCCTAATGAATTAGTTGAACGATTGAAATTATTATTGGCATCACATGAAGCTGGAAACAGTGGTGTTATAAATGAAATCACTTCAATTGTTGAAGAATTGTACGAGGCTGGTTTGATAGTATAACGATGACATCGAGAACCGAGAAGAAGTGGCAAATTGTCACCGAGCTGTATAAGCAGGCCCGAATAAATTTTAAACGTCGTAAAACAATTGTACGTGGCTTGTGGGACTTATGCCAAGCTGATCTGATAGATATGCAACCATATGCCAAAGAAAATAACGGTTTCAAGTATATTCTAATTGTCATCAATTGTTTCTCTAAATACGTTTGGACTGAACCACTCAAGGATAAATCAGGGAAAAATGTGTCAACTGCTATGGAAACTATTTTGTTGAAGATGTTGAAATCGAAAAAAAACAACAGTTTGAAAAATTTACAAACAGACAAGGGTACAGAATTTTATAATGTTACTTTCAAAAAGCTAATGGAAAAATATTCTATTAATCATTATTCCACCTACAGTGATAAAAAAGCAGCAATTGTTGAACGTGTAATTCGAACAATTAAAGGAAAAATGTATCCTCAATTTTCCTTTCAAAATACCCACAAATGGATAGGTGGTATTTTAGCTGAAGTGGTTAAAAACTATAATAATTCTGTGCACCGCACAATCGGAATGAAACCGATCGATGTAAAAGAAACAAATGAAGATTCTCTACGTGGAATTTATAGTAATCCAAAGTCACCAATACGAAAATGTAAATTCATAAAAGGTGATCATGTAAGAATTTCCACAGCGCGGGGTGTCTTTGATAAAAAATATAATATGAATTGGTCTCCTGAAATCTTTATTATTAAAAATAAAGTATTGAGCACACCCACAACATATATTTTGAAGGATATCAATGATAAAGAAATCAAGGGAGGATTTTATGAGGAGCAAATGCAAAAAGTGAAATATCCAGATATTTATTTGGTTGAAAAAGTTTTGAAACGTAAAGGTGGAAAAAGCCTAGTTAAATGGGTTGGATTTGACGATACACATAATCAATGGATATCAAATGACAATGTATCTTAAAGGTTACAATAAAACACCAATAATTTAATAATGATTCTTTTATTACTTCAAAGTCCCAAATGGTTAACGTTTTTTTCAAATGAAATCATGATCATCAATCTCGATTCTTGGCATTTCCCTTCTTCTTCTTTTCGACGGTTGTGATGAGGGTGGTTGTTGTGATAGGGGTGGTATTGTTTCCTCCTCCCCCACTAATAATTGTGAATTAATTTCAAAAAGTTGTCTTTTGGCTGCTCTTCTTTGTCTCGAATCCTCCTCATTAAGCCCATTATTCACATGAGGTGTACTTTGGGTAATGGGAACTCCTGCTTCCCTCAAGGCTCTCTTCAATATCACCCCATCTGATTGTAATGGGGGTGTTTGTGAAGGTGGTGGTGGTGTTGATATACATGCTTGTGTTACTTGAGCACTCTCGATATCCTCTTCGTCGACAATATTGTACTTGTATCTTCTTATGACATCTTCCAATAACCCCAGATCTTTGTCATCCTCCAATCGTGTTTTCAGGTATTTCACAGGTAAATTACCAAATTTTTTTTTCATCGTTTTTACTTTTGGACTATATGATAGTTTTATTGTTACCTTATCATCATAAAGAGTGACTTTGGGGGCTCCATATCTTTGAACAAATGAAGGTAGTTTAAAAAAAAATAAAAATGATTAGGGAGGAAAAAAACTTACTGAAAAATCTGCTTGCACACCACCTCTAACATTCGGGGAGTAAAATTGTCCCGATCAGTAGAGAAAACAACAATAGTACAAGGAATATTCATGTTAAAGTTTTTTTCTTATTCACGTGCACGTTCGTAGCTGGTAACTCCAATAATTATACTAGTTTTTCAAGATGAATTGAACGGAATTTATACTCTGAAATCGCTGATTGTCAAGGACAAAATGTTTAAATTTTGGGACAGAATATTTTACTGTCAATCCTTCTTCCCCTTTATTTTATATGAAAATGTAAATACATATAATTCATGTGAAATATCAATTGAAATTTGTTTGAAGTTATTCATTTTCACCAAACGAATATCCATATTAAGAATTACATATATCAATTAATTGGTGTGAATCAATTACATATTTAATAGATAGGTTTATTTCCAAAGGTCCATACTGTATTCATATTACTTTGTTAGATATTGCTTATTTAGCATTTTGCATCCTAGCGCGTGGACCTGCATCGCACATTCCTTAGATAAGATAATTATTTATTAGGCGTACTCTCTAAGTAAACGCTTATCGGTATGCTAATTGAGTCGGTATGCTAATTGAGCTTCGTCGGCGTTTATTTATCTCCGCGGATACATTGACCAACTTGACCATTTATTCGTCCTCTTAATTTTATCGAATGATACATTGTTTTAATATTAATGATGTACATGCAAAAATCTAGATTGTTAGGATGCAACTTTGTCTACTATTATAATCTGAATTGAATTATTGCAAATTAACAAAAATTTTGGGGCACGTGTAATTGCGATCCGAATTGGTATATAAGAAATAGATTGCGTAGGTATTCTACTTGAGGTTGTGTTTGTGCATAGAGCAGAATCGAGGTAAGCAGATTTTATTTTCTACCTGTTTAAAAAAAAAAATGTTTGGGCTGATTTTTGAGTTTCCAATTTTTCAAATGAAAATATATTTTTCAGACATAAAAGAAAAAAAACCATAAAAAAACAGCAAAAATCCGTGAAAAAGGCAGAGAAAAAAAATGAGCGGTACAGCAACCACCCGTTTAGATAGTTTGTCGGCTGAAGCCGTTAAGACTATGGAAAGGGTGAGTAGATTAATCAAAACTAAAGAGGAATTTTTAAAATATATTACTTATTTGAAAAATATTATTTGCGTTTTGAATAGATCGATTAAAAATAAATATAATGATGCTATTGGGAATTTTGCTAGAGTTGAATCTAATCTTAGTATTTTAAAGTATTATCAACGAACATTTAGGAAAAAGTTATCAAAATTAATGGAAAAACGATGCGAAGCAAATTTAGAATGGCATGAAATTAAATCGGCATTTAATGGGCGTATATCTAGTGGTATTATTACAAATCTTGGATTCAAAGATCCTCAATTATTTTTGGAGAAAGCATTTAGAAGTTTTGCAATACAAATTCGTAAGTCGTTGAAAAAATCTGTACTAAAAGTTAACACTATTTTGGCTGGTTTATTTGTGAAACCCTCTGATTTAGAGACTAACTTTAAATTTTTTTCCACAAAAAATGAAGTTATTGACGTTAGTGTAAATTTAAAAGATTGGTATAAAAACAATGTATCGTCTGTTATTTTGAATCGAATGGGTGAGTTCCAAGAACGCGATTCGGGCTGGAGTCTATATGAAATTTTGTATTTGAAATTGAACATTAATCATTTCAGTCCAATAAATGTTGGTATGTCCACTTATGTAGATTTACCAGCATTTGTGAAAAGCACGCATAGTGTAATCAATATAAAAAATAATGATCAGTACTGTTTCCTGTGGTCTATAATGGCTGCTCTTTTTCCCGTTTACGATGAATCCAAAAATAAATGTAGAGTATATTCTTACCCCGATTTTGAAGGCTTTCTTAAGTATGAAAACATTAATTTCCCAATAGAATTGAAGGATATTCCAAAATTTGAATTAGTGAACGGTTTAGGAATAAATATTTTTACTATTTCGAATAACAAGGAGATTGTTCCTCTTTGTCTTACCAAGAGTCCATTTTACAAAATAATAATAAATCTCTTGATGGTGCCTTGTGAAAATTTGACAAATGAAATAGCTGAAAATAATCCTGGAACGAGTTCAATGAATTTGAAAACTAAAACATATTACCATTTTGCTCTAATAAAAAATTTATCCCGTCTTTTGAGTCGTCAACTTAAAGATTCGAAAAATAGGAAATATTTCTGTGAAAGATGTTTGAATCATTTCGCTACAAATGAATCTTTGGAAAGGCATCTGGAATTATGTAGAGATTTGAATCACTGTAAAATAGTTTTACCTAAAGAAACTCATAAGATTTTAAAATTCAAAAATTTTACACATCAAATACCTATGCCTTTCGTTATTTATGCGGACATTGAAAGTCTTTTGGTTGATTATGATCTGTCCTCTTCCTCCTTTGCTATCGATAATAAAACTATAAAGCGCAAAAAACATGAAGCCTTTAGTATAGCTTATTATTTCAAATGTGATTATGATGATTCTTTATCTAAATTCAATTTATATACAGGTTCTGATTGTATAAAATGGTTCATAAATGAATTGGAAAATCTTTCAGCATATGTTGGAGGAATTATATCGAACCCTCTTCCAATTGTAATGAACGATGAGGAGAAACAGAATTTTTATGAAGCGAAGCAATGTTATGTGTGCGATAATGAATTTTCTGTTAGTGATGGTAAAGTTCGTGATCATTGTCATTTTTCAGGAAAATATCGTGGTGCAGCTCATGAAACTTGCAATTTAAAATTGCAGATATCTAATACTATACCTGTGGTTTTCCATAACTTTTCCAATTATGATAGTCATTTTCTAATTAGAAGTCTTGCGAAAGATATTGAGGGTCCCTTGAATATTTTGCCTGTTAATAAGGAAAAATTCATTTCGATCACAAAATACATCACTAAATATAAAATAAATTTGAGATTTATAGATTCCTTTAGATTTTTAGCCGGTAGCTTGGAAAAATTATCCTCGTATTTGGATGATGAACAAAGAACTATTGTTTCAAAATTCTTTCCTGATAAAACTCACTTTGAGTTAGTGACAAGAAAAGGTGTATTTTCATATGAGTATCTTGATAATTTTAAAAGACTAGACGATCAGGAACTTCCATCGAAGGAAAATTTTTATAATACGCTCACTGAGGAGGCAATATCGGATGATGACTTTAATCATGCAAATAATGTATGGAAAACTTTCAAAATTCAAAATTTAAAACAATATGCTGAATTGTATCTTAAAACTGATGTTTTACTTTTGAGCGATATTTTCGAGAATTTTCGAATTAATTGCATGAAATATTATAATTTAGATGCACTCCATTATTTTACAACACCAGGATTGGCCTTTGATGCGATGTTAAAACTTACAAAAATTGAATTGGAATTACTCACTGAAATTGAAATGATTAATTTTATTGAAAAAGGCATTAGAGGAGGAGTGTCGCAATGTTCGAGGCGTTATGCGAAATCCAACAATAAATACATGTGTGTTGATGAATACAAGTCTGATGAGCCTATTTCGTATTTAATGTATTTTGATGTGGTGAATTTATATGGAGCTGCCATGACAAAGGCATTACCATTTTCTGATTTTCAATGGGTGCACATAGGGTCTAATGAAATAGGCACTATCTTAAACACACCAGATGATGCTGAATTTGGTTATGTTTTAGAAGTGGACTTGGAATATCCGAAATCATTATATGAAAAACATAAAGATCTTCCGTTATGTCCGCATCATCTGCCACCACCTGTATCTGATAATGATACAACTAAATTATTATTGACTTTATACAATAAAAAAAAATATATTATTCATTACCAAAATTTGAAACAGGCTATTAAATTGGGGTTGAAGCTAGAGAAAGTTCATCGGTGTTTGAAATTTGCTCAAAAACCTTGGATGAAATCGTACATCGATTTTAACACAGAGTTGCGTAAAGCCAGTAAAAACGAATTTGAACGTAACCACTTCAAATTGATGAACAATGCGCCATTTGGAAAAACAATAGAAAATGTTAGAAGATATAGAGATATAAAGCTAGTAACACATTATGAAGGAAGATATGGTGCTAATTACTACATATCACAAGGGAACTTTAGTAGCATTACTATTATCGATGAAGATATTGTACTAATAGAAATGAAAAGGTTAACCATAAATATGAATAAACCAATTTTCATCGGTATGTGTATTTTAGATATTTCGAAAACATTTTTGTATGATTTTCATTATGAATACCTTAAAGCTAAATTTAACGACAATGCAAAATTATTGTACACAGATACTGATAGCCTTATTTATCAGATTTTCACAGATGACATTTACCAACATATAAGGCAGGATATTGATAAATTTGATACCTCCGATTATCCTGAGAATAATATTTTTAATATTCCTAGGCGGAATAAAAAAGTAGTTGGTTTAATGAAGGATGAAAATAATGGTTGCATCATGAGTGAATTTATCGGGTTGAGGTCGAAGATGTACACGTATAAAGTTTGCGAAATTGAAAAAAAAAAAGAACAGAATATTAATTATGCTGATAACCATGAACTTATTGAGCTTTTGAAAACAATTAAAAAAGTAAAAGGAGTAAAGTATGCTGCTATAAAAAATTATATAACCTTTCAGGATTTTTATAAAACACTTTTCGAACAATCAACATTTTCAATAATTCAGAACAGTATAATTGCGAAAAATCATGAGATTTTCTCAATTCAACAAGAAAAGGTTGGTTTAAGTTTTGATGATGATAAAAGAATTGTATTGGAGGATAAAATATCAACGGTACCATGGGGGTATTTTGATTAATTCCTATCTTTATATATTTTGATTGATCTACACAGCCTCTCTCGGTGAAAATGCTGTATCGTTGTTTCTCAAAAAAAAAAAAAAAAACTAAAACAAAATATAAAATTTCATTACCAGAATGAATAATCTACCTACTGGAGCAGAGCTGCGGCGGTGCCCAATAGCCGCGTGGGAGCTTGAGGTACTTTTCCATGTACTGGAAAAACCTGGAGACTTAACACTCCAGGACCTGAGACGGCTGGTGGCACTGGCCAATATTCCAGGTCATTGGAAAGCCTGGCTTATTCAGCAGTATTATCTAACGCATTGTGCTGTAATGTGTCAGGACAACTAGATTAGGTTTTATATTTATCTTTAGGTTAATATTATATCTATTTAATAAGTTAAGAAATTGATGTTTAACCCGAAGTAGTAGTAGTGCCATTAGGCGGTATTTTATTTAAGAAAAAGTAATCGATGAACTACCAGTTTCATTTCGGTCTCTCCACTGTTTCATTTGATACAGAATTTCTCAAAGATCAACATGCCTGTGCCCGTTAAATACGTCTGTCCTATATGTAAAGGTGAATCTGAACAATACTATGCACCTTGTATTCGTTGTTTTTTTCAATTACTAGACAAAAAACTGTATGGAGTAAAACATAGATGTAGTTGTTGTCGATTAATGTGGCAAGAGCAGTGAAGATGTGTCTTGAAAGTATGGATCACATGGACTTTGAACAACGACTTCTCACGTTTAAGAAGAAATTTTGGACCGGTGCTGCAAATCCTATCGATTTGGCTAGAGCTGGTCTGTATTTCACCGGTGAAGGAGACATTTGCCGTTGTGTTTATTGTTCAGTGCAAATTCATAATTGGAAGAAGGAGGATAGTGCTTTGGAGGATCATTATAAGTATTCCAAAGATTGTGCATTTGGTCAGATGTTGTGGAAATATTCCAGGACTACGCGTAACGAAGATCATCACCCCCACAGAATACTACTACTACTACTACTACTACTACTACTACTACTACTACCACTTCTACTACTACAAAAAAATGAATTTAGTAATCCTTTACTCGCTTATTGGAAATATCTTATATGTTCATTTCCAACCTAAAGTGATAAAGGCTCAAATATGTACTAATAAAAATAAACTATGTGATAATATGGTTGTATGCAGGCTAAACAATGATCTACCTGTATTTAGTATTACTTTAAAAATGATGATGATTATGATGTCTACAACATACATACTTTCAAAATAATTTATACTTTTTCAAATCGAAGTTGTAAAGAATCTGATTTGCTAAACGTGCCTCCTTCTGAACCAAAAGAACATCACTCTTCTATAAAGATACTTATAATTTTGTTATTTTGCTTAATATGTATGCTCGTATCCATACTTACCTTTTTATTAAGAAATACTTTATTTCCTAAAATAACTACTTGTATATAACATAATACTTATCGATAATCTTCCTAATACATATATATTTTTTTAACATGAATGCAGCCTCAGAATCTTCCCTATGTACTCTGTTACGAGCTGTTTCCTTTCTTCCTTTATAGGCAGAACCTTTTTTTTTACCTGAAATCTTCAATCGGGATCTTAAACTCTTCATAGTATCATTACTGTGCCTCCCTTTTGTACTCTTATTCTTGTGTCGTTGGTCGCTGTCACTTATACTGGCACATTTCTACCTCCTGTCAAGTACGTTACCTGAACTAACTACTTGCGTATAATATAATTCTGTGAATGCAGCCTCAGAATCTCCCCTATTTAATATATGCATTAATCATTTGTTCTAGCACATTTCTACCTCAGGTCAAGTACGTTACCTAAACTAACTGCTTGTGTATAATATATACAATTTGTAATCTTTTTTTTTGTTAATATATTTACATACAACCCATTTGTACTTATAAACCAGTTTGTTGTACTACCATTTGTAATTTAAGAATTCTTATTACCTGACAAGTTCGTACTTGTATATTACACAATATCCATGGTTTGGATTGGATCACCAACTATGATTACTATATACCTGTAGAAATCATGTAAAGAATGAACTCACATATGCACTCGAAAATGTAAATATACTATACGATTGGCTTGTCAATAAAAAACAAATATTATAATTGTCTTGGTTTATTTCCTCCCAGAATTCTAGTTCAAGTTCACTTATTTCAACATGTAATTTCCCATAAGGATATCTAAGGTTTATAGTAGCTAAAATTGTTCCTTTCAAAGTTTTTCCAAGTCCAACATAAAGAATTTTCAAAAATATATTTTTTTTTCACAATTCTCACAAAATTAATCATCGTTTTATTCGATTTGAAATCCGAACTTGTCGAAATTTTTCCAAGTCCGAACTTAACGAAATTTTTTTAAGTCTGGAATTTATTTAAGTTCGAAAAAAAATTTTTTTCACTTCTCTCGCAAAATTAACCTACGAAATTTTTTTAAGTCCAAACTTGTTGAAATTTTTTTAAGTCCGAACTTGTCGAAATTTTTCTAAGTCCGAACTTTACGAAATTTTTCTAAGTCCGAAATTCTCGAAATTTTTCTAAGTCCGAAAAAAAATTTTTTTCACTTCTCTCGCAAAATTAACCTGCGCAAGCCTGGCTAGGCCTGATCTACCAGCCCAAGGTCACCTGCAATGACGTCACACGTTTACTACATTAATTTTTGGTTGCCTACCCACTTGGGTTAGGTTCCATTTGGGTGACCTTGAAGTGTACCAGGAACTACCATGGTTTTGGTGGCCTTGAAATGTCCTAGGACCCCGGTAGTTTACCTACTGAGGAGGCATGGCCACGCCCAGCGAATGGCGCTTTCAGCTAGAAAAGACGAATGCCTATTGTCATAATGATGGTTGCAAAAAAAAAAAACCGCGCAATCTGTATATATTGTGAATTTTTTTGTAAATAATCCTTCTCCCCTTTTTCGTCAATGAAAAGCAGGTTTTTTATTATTTTTCCTGCAGAATCCGATCACATCACAAAAATACCCAAATCCCAATAATAAATAAACCTCCCCACCAATTACTTGAAGTATCGATATACATTAGAAAAAATTGTAAATATAGCTAATACTGTTTAGTAGGAACTATAAATGTAGTAAAATTATTATAAGTGTGACATATTTCATAGACTGTAACATAATAGGAGAAATAAACGTTTTTGATTTGATTTGAACACTGAAGCCAAGCAGCGTCGGGCGCAGATAGTACTTGGATGGGTGACCGCTTGGGAACACCGCGTGCTGTAAACTTTTTCAATTTGGCTTCGATGTGTCAAATTTCAGTAATTTTCATAATTAAACGTAATAATGTGTTAATAAATGATAATTCATAGCTGTATTCGTTTTTGCGCGTATGTTCTGGGGAACATCGCGTTATAGTTTTGCCCAAATGTCTGTTACTTTCGAATTTTTTGACGAAAATGGTCTCAAACGATTAAGTTCGACTCCCCAATGAAGAATTCGAGGTCAAATTTGATTCTGTCCGTCCGGCCGTCCGGCCGTTGCCACGATAACTTGAGAACGAAAAGAGCTAGCGACTTGAAATTTTCAGGTTAGGTGGCGCATCCCAATACGACGGACAAGTTCGTTAATGGGGATAATCGGCCCAGTGGTTTCTGAGTAATAATTTTGTTTTCAACCAATAGAAATCCGATCGAATTGAAACTTGGTGGGTATTCGTAGAATATGCTGTTTAATTTGATGGTGTTGTCTGCTAAGCATTTAGTGAAGTATTGTTCGTCTTCTGCAATGGTTTTCAACTTTTTCACCATCTCTGTGTAGTCCACCACTCCATAGATGAATATCGGAGGTGTTTTTAATTGGGCTGCTGTTGTTTTGTTGGATATCCTCGTTCAGGTTACTCAAAGCGTCAAACTTGTTGTTGGTTGTTGTGGGTGTTGTATTGTTGGCATTTATTTTCCTTCTTTTTGTGTTAGTTGTTTTCACTACCTGCCATTTGTTTATCCCTTCATTGGATTCGAACCCATGGAAGTCTTCGTCACTTGTTGACGACAATCGATGATAATATACATTTTCATTAATTGTGGGATTTGGGCTATATCTCGTTGTTGTGTTTGCTTGGGCCGTTAGGGGTACCTGTGATTTTCCTGCTTGATGAATTAGTTGGTTGGAATCTATTTCCGATTCATATGAGGACGGCATTTTACTCATTTTTCCGATTCAGCGGTACGCCACTGGAAATCAGACAACAGACGTTATCAAGATAACATCTTGATTGAAGATAAGATAACACTTTTGGAGTCCGTTTTCTCACTATTTTTACTAATAAACTGTTTATATTGCGCTTATTATTATTATTATTATTTTGATCATTTGAACATGACTTCTGTTCATACAAATCAGTGTAATTTATGGGATTGTACATGCATAGAGGTAAGTTTCTTTAGTTCTGGAATATTTTGAATGCTTTGTACACTGTGAATATTCCTGAAAACTATGTATGGTAATCTAAATTATATCGAAACAATTGTGTAGTTTATTAGTGTCACTATTCTCCTCATAACACGTATTTCTGGTTTTAGCCTTTCAACATAAAATTTGTCAAAGAAGTTGAAAAGCATCCGGTGTTATACGATTTCAATCTACAAGAGTATTCAAGGAAGGACCAAACAGAAGCAGCATGGATCCTGGTTGGAAAAGAAGTGAACTTATCAGGTAAAGTATCTTTTTATTCTGTTGATACAATAAGTTTGTTTTAAGTATCTATTCATCATTACTTTGATGCGTCTATTAAAATTTATTGAATGCATCTGTAATATTGGTAAAGCGAACAAAAATAAATTGAAAAATACGAACAAATAAGTAAAATTCAATATTGAAAGAAATTTCTACACAACATGTTATTAGATGTGTTTTAGAGAATTTATGCTCATAACCTCTCTGCCTCTACGATGTAGTTGGGCCATTATCTGTATAATTATCATCATCTAATCTGCTAGATTAGAATGATAAACATATGAATCTCTTCAAAACCAATTAGAATACGAAAAGTTCTAGTCAAGCTGCATGACTTGATAAGCGAATTTTTTGACAATCATGCTAAAGAAATTTTCACAATAATTCTGAAATGAATTACTTTTCAAACGACAATGAGAGCATCTAATTTTTGTTTGATTTTGTCTTATAGTGGCCGAGTCTAAAGAAAGGTGGAGAAATTTAAGAAGTGCTTTAGGAAGAAATCTCAAACCCAAAGCGAGTGGCGGTGGGACCTCGAAAAAAAAACCATACTACCTGAGTCAAGCGAAGCGATGTTATTCCCTTCATGAAAATATCTGGAACGTCCACCGGAAATTTAACGCAAGAAAATAATCCAAGCCAAAGTTCCATATCCACAACCGATGATTCTGAAATTGAGGATGTGCTTCCGGTAAACGAAACTGTGCCTGGGTCGGTACCTTCAGATATCGTTGGAAACGAAAAACCCTCACCTACAGACCAACTCGGAACTTTCACTACACTTACTTTGCAAGACCCGGCTTCCATAACCCAGGCAGGCAGAGATCTACCAGTTAATGGAGCAATAGGTCCTAATCCTTTAAGGATGCGGAAACTATTATCAAATACCCAAAGTGTTCAAAAATCTAGGTGGTGAGATAATTGGCAATTACTTTTTAGTGGACTGTTACCAAATGATTGAGTTGAAGATGTTTAATAAAATGTTTATTGTATTAGTTCACATTCACATTATAAACAGGTACTCGCATGGAGTTAAAATTATATACAAAATTTAACAACATCTAAACAGAGTTGACCTATTTACATTTATTGAGAGACAATTGAGTGTAATATTTCACAATAGAGAAAGTCTGAACGTTGTGCTTGAATTGAGAGAATGCTTTGAGATCGATAATAGAGATGTATTGAGTATTATGTGTTGCCTGTAACAATTCTAAATCACTAACGTTGATCTGAGAAGCATTATTTGTCAATAGAAACGCAACGTTTACAGGAATAGAGCTGGCATGTATTAAAATGTCCCCTATTAGAAAAACAGAAGGTTCATTGACAAACAGAGATGGTTGAGGGTAAGTGTAATTGACAGGAGATGAGAGAAATGTATAATCAATAATTATGGTTAACGACGTTTACAGTGATAAGCCTGTCCTTATCAGAAAAACAGAAGTAATACAACATAACTATGGTAATGGAGGTGATAATTGAGAGTCATATGAGGTGTATATAAAGACAGAGCAGTTAGATTTTAGTGAGCGAAATGAATCAATTGACAACACATTTACTTGAGAGGATAGTTGGTCATAGGTTGAGGAGAGTATAGAGTGCAGGCAATGTAAGTTGCAAGTTATGATAAAGTATAAGAAAATACAAATACAAATTATACTTATGTGAGGTGACATGGGTCTGGAACCATCAAGCGATACATCCAACCAGGTCCTTTAGAGATTTGAGAGCATTTGCATGAGTAGAACAATTCTGAATACTTATCCAGGCCTGGTTGTACGATCCATGTGATGACTCCAGCTGGAACGGAGAGGTACCTGAAACTTACAAAAGCCTGAGAAGTCTAATCGTAGAGGTGTTTTTGAGTATGAGAGATTGTGAAATACTATGAGTGAAAATGATGAGAAGTAAGTGCCTGAGATGTAGGTGAAATGTGAACCTGGTGCTCGAGAGAATACGCGGAGTAACTAGGTACGAAGAGTTTACGAGGGGGGGTCGTTTGGAGATTATAAAATTGGAGAGTTAGTACAAAGGGTTAGGTACAGTACACACGTGGTTCGAGAAATAAATATGAAAATACCAAAAATATACCTTAATGAGGGAGGTACAGGTGACGAGGAGGCTATATAAAATACACTTCAACGATATATACTCAAGATGCATGAGATATTTCGTGGAACCGTGAGAGTGCATGATATTTTATAGGAAGCATGTTAGGAACAATTCATATAGTTAAGAAAAATGTACTGTACCTGTATTTGAGGAGATCTAAATAATCACTTAAAGCAATATAATTGTCTTTTAAGGTTTGTTTGGTAAGCACCAAGTTCACAATTCGTAGAGCACAAATTAATCGACTTGCGAGAAAATGGCGTAGGAGAAGCAAAAAAGGCACAAGAGCGTAGAAAATTTGTAACACGAGCGGAAAAGCGAAGTGACAAGAAAAGTGGTAAAAGGCGGGTTAGGAGAGTTCTTGCCGGTGTTTTATATTAGAGATCACAGATGAACGCGCATGTCAGATCTCGAGTATGTCAGAAATCACAATACTCTGTGACCAAATAGCGTTGGGCGAGGAGGGCAACCAGGAGCGTAGAGTAGACTGCATCACAGGGTGGTTAAAAACTCATTTAATTTTTAACACAAAGTGATGTCGACAAAGCATTCTCCGACAATTTTTCGGCAAAGGCTACCAAACTCTCAAATCCGTCTCATAATGATATAAAGGAAGCAGGAATTGAGCATTTTCTAACCAGTCTAATTCCAGATTTGATGAGTATGAGCGATTCTCAATTGAGAAGGTTCAAGAGGGAAACATTGCGTCTCATAGATGATATTCTATAGCCACTCCCTCACCCTCCAACATCTTTCACTCGTGAGAATCTTTAATTGCCTGCACCATCTAAAGTGAGGGGCCAAAATATTTAAAGGAGGATGATTATTACCTCGCTGTCCGACCGAAAACTCGATTTCTTTAAACACCCATATCTCCCGAAATACTGAACAGAATTTGATGAAATTTGGAGGAGATGATACGACCAACCTGTTCTTTCGATGTGACAACTTTCAAAATTCGAAAAAATCCAAAGGGGTTAACCTTAAATTTTTTTCAGAAAAAAAATCGATTGGGCTCAAATTTGGCTCATCGTAAGAGCATGTTGGTTGTATTATCTCTTCCAAATTTCATCAAATTCTGTTGAGTATTTCGGGAGATATAGGGGTTTAAAGAAATCGATATTTTTGGCCAGACAGCGTGGTAATAATCATCATCCTTTAAATATTTTTGCCCCTCAATTAAGATGGTGCAGGCAACCAAAGATTCAACGCGAAGTATATTGTGTTGCCTGACCGATTTATTATCAGGCCCCGCCAACTCTTGGAATGCATTTGACCTTGAGCGATTCTTAGCACAGGACTGCATTCAGCCCTTTGGCCGAGGAAGCGTTTGGATTTAGAGAGCTTTTGAACTTCATCATTTCATATTTATAATTATAAACTAAACTAAACTCTCTTGGTTCAAAAATAAGGTGGAAACAAGAAATCAACGAGTTGCCATACAGAAAAGATTCGAAATACAATAATGAGTATAATGTTTATACCCAGTAGAAATGTTTATAATAATATTACTAGAAATCTTGTGATCTGTGATACGATATATTGAATAAATAAATGATTTCATTGAAACATTCTATACAATTTGAACTTTGAATCAATAAGGACTCCTACTCCAACAATTTTCCAGGGCAAGCATAAAGTCTGAATACAAATATTTATTATCAAGGGCTTAGCCAGGGCTACGTCCTTGCATCAAACCTTTTTAATTCTTCATAATCATTACAATAATGTCTGTCGATATGGAATATAGTAATAATTTGACATTTGAACACATCGTTTGATGCATAATCAATTTCAATACTTTTGTCACTCGTTGATGAGATGAGATATCTGAAATTATAAATAAACTCTAAATATTCCATTCAATATTGAAATATTAAAATTAAGTGTCCACTTATTTAGTTGTATTTCAAGATGATGAACGTTTGAAGCTTATGATTAATGTAAAATGTCTGTGAAAATTTGTTTCCATGGGTTAGGGGAAAAGATTAATTGTGAAAATAAGATTAATTTATTTAGATACCAATCTATATACCTACTGTTTTATAATATCTACCAAGGGCCGATTTATTCAACCTCTCCGTAAAGTATTCGTCAACTATGTGCTCGTTGAATTTACTGATTCCCTTTAGAGTGAAAAGGCGTAAATTTCAGCGATTTCGAGCGTATAGTTTCTGATATATAGAATTTTTTAAATGATTTTCAATAATTTTTTAAAAATTTTCTAGTGATACGTTCTTCAAGAAATTATTCACGAATTTTCGCATTGGCATTTTACAACTAATAACCATGTTTGAATGGGATCGGTTTTGAATTTTTTGATTTATTGAGGAAATAACAACCAAATTTCCGATGGATATAACTCCAAAACCGTTTGGCCAATTATGCATTTGAACAAACTCAGATGTTGCATTCAGACGCACAACCTAACCTGAAAATTTCAAGTCACTATCTCTTTCCGTTCTCAAGTTATCGTGACGTAAATAATATATTTTAATAATTTTTTTTTAATTTTCTAGCGATACGATTCTCACAAAATTTCACGAACATCCTTGAGTTTGCATTCTACAACTACTTACCAAGTTCCAATTCGATCGGATTAGTATTGGTTGAAAACAAAATTATTACTCGGAAACTATTGGGCCGATTATGCCCATTAACGAACTTGTCGGACGTATTGGGTTGAGCGAACTATCCTGAAAGTTTCAAGTCGCTATCTCTTTCCGTTCTCAAGTTATCCAGGCAACGGCCGGCCGGAAATAATCAAATTTGGCCTCGAATTCTTCATCAAGGAGTCGAACCCAATTCGAAAATTACAGACAATTGGGCAAAATGATAACGCGATGTTCCCCAGAACATACGCGCAACAACTAACTTATTCTGGAAATATTGAGATATTTCCCAAAGACTCGGTCAAATATCTGGGCATAGAACTAGATAAGAGATTGAACTTTCACACGCAGATTAAAACCTCGGTAAACAAGGCATATGCGGCTAAGAAAAAACTATATCCTCTATTGTGCAGAAAGAGTAAATTAGACCAAAAAAACAAAAGCCTTATCTACACCTCCCTCATACGTCCCATAATATCATACGCGGCCCCGGCCTTCTGCCACCTCCGTCCTTCCCCCTTGAGACCGCTACAAAATTTCCAAAACAAAGTCCTTCGACTCATTACAAACAAACCATTTTTCACCAGAATCTCTGAATTGCACAAAATTTCCGGGCTCCCCACAATCAGAGAATTTTTCGATCAAATCGCGAGCAACTTCTACGAAAATCAGTGTCGGGTAAGCGTCCTCACCAAAAACATGGTTAGAACGAGGGCACATAATTTAGAACCTCAAAGCCCCCATCCCCTTCCATACCAATACCTTCCCATATTCCTCAAACATTCTTCCAATCCATAACAATATCCCAAAACACTGCTATTAAAACGATATAATAAAAGTATCACATAGGCACCGTCTCTTCTTAGCTGGGAGCAACACCGCGAACGACGTGGCCCCACCCCCTCTTCGGGAAGCCTAATCGACCGAAAGGGTATTGACCCAATAGCGGGACGAGCCGGCCAGCGAGGAGGAGGCATGGCCACGCCCAGCGAATGGCGCTTTCAGCTAGAAAAGACGAATGCCTATTGTCATAATGATGGTTGCAAAAGAAAAAACCGCGCAATCTGTATATATTGTGAATTTTTTTGTAAATAATCCTTCTCCCCTTTTTCGTCAATGAAAAGCAGGTTTTTTATTATTTTTCCTGCAGAATCCGATCACATCACAAAAATACCCAAATCCCAATAATAAATAAACCTCCCCACCAATTACTTGAAGTATCGATATACATTAGAAAAAATTGTAAATATAGCTAATACTGTTTAGTAGGAACTATAAATGTAGTAAAATTATTATAAGTGTGACATATTTCATAGACTGTAACATAATAGGAGAAATAAACGTTTTTGATTTGATTTGAACACTGAAGCCAAGCAGCGTCGGGCGCAGATAGTACTTGGATGGGTGACCGCTTGGGAACACCGCGTGCTGTAAACTTTTTCAATTTGGCTTCGATGTGTCAAATTTCAGTAATTTTCATAATTAAACGTAATAATGTGTTAATAAATGATAATTCATAGCTGTATTCGTTTTTGCGCGTATGTTCTGGGGAACATCGCGTTATAGTTTTGCCCAAATGTCTGTAACTTTCGAATTTTTTGACGAAAATGGTCTCAAACGATTAAGTTCGACTCCCCAATGAAGAATTCGAGGTCAAAATTGATTCTGTCCGTCCGGCCGTCCGGCCGTTGCCACGATAACTTGAGAACGAAAAGAGCTAGCGACTTGAAATTTTCAGGTTAGGTGGCGCATCCCAATACGACGGACAAGTTCGTTAATGGGGATAATCGGCCCAGTGGTTTCTGAGTAATAATTTTGTTTTCAACCAATAGAAATCCGATCGAATTTAAACTTGGTGGGTATTCGTAGAATATGCTGTTTAATTTGATGGTGTTGTCTGCTAAGCATTTAGTGAAGTATTGTTCGTCTTCTGCAATGGTTTTCAACTTTTTCACCATCTCTGTGTAGTCCACCACTCCATAGATGAATATCGGAGGTGTTTTTAATTGGGCTGCTGTTGTTTTGTTGGATATCCTCGTTCAGGTTACTCAAAGCGTCAAACTTGTTGTTGGTTGTTGTGGGTGTTTTATTGTTGGCATTTATTTTCCTTCTTTTTGTGTTAGTTATTTTCACTACCTGCCATTTGTTTATCCCTTCATTGGATTCGAACCCATGGAAGTCTTCGTCACTTGTTGACGACAATCGATGATAATATACATTTTCATTAATTGTGGGATTTGGGCTATATCTCGTTGTTGTGTTTGCTTGGGCCGTTAGGGGTACCTGTGATTTTCCTGCTTGATGAATTAGTTGGTTGGAATCTATTTCCGATTCATATGAGGACGGAGTTTACTCTCTTTTCCGATTCAGCGGTACGCCACTGGAAATCAGACAACAGACGTTATCAAGATAACATCTTGATTGAAGATAAGATAACACTTTTGGAGTCCCTTTTCTCACTATTTTTACTAATAAACTGTTTATATTGCGCTTATTATTATTATTATTATTTTGATCATTTGAACATGACTTCTGTTCATACAAATCAGTGTAATTTATGGGATTGTACATGCATAGAGGTAAGTTTCTTTAGTTCTGGAATATTTTGAATGCTTTGTACATTGTGAATATTCCTGAAAACTATGTATGGTAATCTAAATTATATCGAAACAATTGTGTAGTTTATTAGTGTCACTATTCTCCTCATAACACGTATTTCTGGTTTTAGCCTTTCAACATAAAATTTGTCAAAGAAGTTGAAAAGCATCCGGTGTTATACGATTTCAATCTACAAGAGTATTCAAGGAAGGACCAAACAGAAGCAGCATGGATCCTGGTTGGAAAAGAAGTGAACTTATCAGGTAAAGTATCTTTTTATTCTGTTGATACAATAAGTTTGTTTTAAGTATCTATTCATCATTACTTTGATGCGTCTATTAAAATTTATTGAATGCATCTGTAATATTGGTAAAGCGAACAAAAATAAATTGAAAAATACGAACAAATAAGTAAAATTCAATATTGAAAGAAATTTCTACACAACATGTTATTAGATGTGTTTTAGAGAATTTATGCTCATAACCTCTCTGCCTCTACGATGTAGTTGGGCCATTATCTGTATAATTATCATCATCTAATCTGCTAGATTAGAATGATAAACATATGAATCTCTTCAAAACCAATTAGAATACGAAAAGTTCTAGTCAAGCTGCATGACTTGATGAGCGAATTTTTTGACAATCATGCTAAAGAAATTTTCACAATAATTCTGAAATGAATTACTTTTCAAACGACAATGAGAGCATCTAATTTTTGTTTGATTTTGTCTTATAGCGGCCGAGTCTAAAGAAAGGTGGAGAAATTTAAGAAGTGCTTTAGGAAGAAATCTCAAACCCAAAGCGAGTGGCGGTGGGACCTCGAAAAAAAAACCATACTACCTGAGTCAAGCGAAGCGATGTTATTCCCTTCATGAAAATATCTGGAACGTCCACCGGAAATTTAACGCAAGAAAATAATCCAAGCCAAAGTTCCATATCCACAACAGATGATTCTGAAATTGAGGATGTGCTTCCGGTAAACGAAACTGTGCCTGGGTCGGTACCTTCAGATATCGTTGGAAACGAAAAACCCTCACCTACAGACCAACTCGGAACTTTCACTACACTTACTTTGCAAGACCCGGCTTCCATAACCCAGGCAGGCAGAGATCTACCAGTTAATGGAGCAATAGGTCCTAATCCTTTAAGGATGCGGAAACTATTATCAAATACCCAAAGTGATGTCGACAAAGCATTCTCCGACAATTTTTCGGCAAAGGCTACCAAACTCTCAAATCCGTCTCATAATGATATAAAGGAAGCAGGAATTGAGCATTTTCTAACCAGTCTAATTCCAGATTTGATGAGTATGAGCGATTCTCAATTGAGAAGGTTCAAGAGGGAAACATTGCGTCTCATAGATGATATTCTATAGCCACTCCCTCACCCTCCAACATCTTTCACTCGTGAGAATCTTTAATTGCCTGCACCATCTAAAGTGAGGGGCCAAAATATTTAAAGGAGGATGATTATTACCTCGCTGTCCGACCGAAAACTCGATTTCTTTAAACACCCATATCTCCCGAAATACTGAACAGAATTTGATGAAATTTGGAGGAGATGATACGACCAACCTGTTCTTTTGATGTGACAACTTTCAAAATTCGAAAAAATCCAAAGGGGTTAACCTTAAATTTTTTTCAGAAAAAAAATCGATTGGGCTCAAATTTGGCTCATCGTAAGAGCATGTTGGTTGTATTATCTCTTCCAAATTTCATCAAATTCTGTTGAGTATTTCGGGAGATATAGGGGTTTAAAGAAATCGATATTTTTGGCCAGACAGCGTGGTAATAATCATCATCCTTTAAATATTTTTGCCCCTCAATTAAGATGGTGCAGGCAACCAAAGATTCAACGCGAAGTATTTTGTGTTGCCTGACCGATTTATTATCAGGCCCCGCCAACTCTTGGAATGCATTTGACCTTGAGCAATTCTTAGCACAGGACTGCATTCAGCCCTATGGCCGAGGAAGCGTTTGGATTTAGAGAGCTTTTGAACTTCATCATTTCATATTTATAATTATAAACTAAACTAAACTCTCTTGGTTCAAAAATAAGGTGGAAACAAGAAATCAACGAGTTGCCATACAGAAAAGATTCGAAATACAATAATGAGTATAATGTTTATACCCAGTAGAAATGTTTATAATAATATTACTAGAAATCTTGTGATCTGTGATACGATATATTGAATAAATAAATGATTTCATTGAAACATTCTATACAATTTGAACTTTGAATCAATAAGGACTCCTACTCCAACAATTTTCCAGGGCAAGCATAAAGTCTGAATACAAATATTTATTATCAAGGGCTTAGCCAGGGCTACGTCCTTGCATCAAACCTTTTTAATTCTTCATAATCATTACAATAATGTCTGTCGATATGGAATATAGTAATAATTTGACATTTGAACACATCGTTTGATGCATAATCAATTTCAATACTTTTGTCACTCGTTGATGAGATGAGATATCTGAAATTATAGATAAACTCTAAATATTCCATTCAATATTGAAATATTAAAATTAAGTGTCCACTTATTTAGTTGTATTTCAAGATGATGAACGTTTGAAGCTTATGATTAATGTAAAATGTCTGTGAAAATTTGTTTCCATGGGTTAGGGGAAAAGATTAATTGTGAAAATAAGATTAATTTATTTAGATACCAATCTATATACCTACTGTTTTATAATATCTACCAAGGGCCGATTTATTCAACCTCTCCGTAAAGTATTCGTCAACTATGTGCTCGTTGAATTTACTGATTCCCTTTAAAGTGAAAAGGCGTAAATTTCAGCGATTTCGAGCGTATAGTTTCTGATATATAGAATTTTTTAAATAGAATAGAATAGAAATAGAAATAGAAATTTATTTGTAGAAATAATAGGTAAATAATACATTCCACAAATAACAATGATTCCCACAAAGGCATAGCCTGTCCGTGGGGTGAATCACCAAATCAAACTCCATTCTCAATTATACAGATAATATAAAGCAATAAAGGTAATATAGAAACAACTGAATACAAACAACTAAATAAATTTCAAGCATTTTTCCCATTCTATTGGGAAGGCAAGTTGAAACCAAAGAAAGCAGTGAGACGGAAGATTCAATTAAATTTGAATAGACTTGATATTACATGTCTAGGTTGGTTTACCAGAAAGAGCCTCACCCTTCGCTTAAATATCGGCGCAGAAACTGAACTCCTAATTTCTACCGAAAGAAAATTATAGAGTCTATCTGCCAAGTACTCAAAGGCCCGCTGCGATATCGTTTTAGATGCATATCGAGTCCTAACTATCTCATTAAACTTGGATCGTGTATTGTGGTGATGATCAATATAATTAAGTTCTTTTTTTTTGGAATAAGTGTCAATTACCGATTTGAGAAAGTATAGCTGCTTTATGTCCAAGATCTTTGATTCTTTGTACAACTCATCCGATGGATATCGCCTCGGTTTGCCCATTATAATTTTTAGAATTTTTTTTTGAATTTTTTCTGCTTTCTGTATATAACAATAAGCTGCCGCACCCCATGCCAGATTTCCATAGGTTAGTTTAGACTCTACCAGTGCATAATATATAACCTTCAAAGAAGGTAAGTCTAAAATTAGTTTTAGATATTTGAACTTATACAGTAAACTTCTCAAAGTAAAAACCGTTTTATCTATATGGAAATTCCACCTTAAGTGGGAGTCAATTGTTATTCCAAGATATCTGACCTGCTTTTTGATCAGAATTTCAGTTATGGTATCGTTTCCACTCATAATTAACCTGTCATACGAAGGAGTATTATCCGCGCCGCAGCTGAATGGCAGAAAGCAAGTTTTGTCAAAATTAATAGTAAGAACCTTTGAGTTAAATGCATCAATCAGAACAGTAAAATCTTTTTCCACTTTTTTTTTCAGGTCTTCCCATGTTTGACTCTCATAAAAAATCACTGTATCATCGGCAAAACAGGTAATCGATCCCTCCGTATTAATATTAAGTATACTATTTATATATATGATGAAGAGGACAGGACCGATCACCGTCCCCTGGGGTACGCCATATTCAACATTCCTTTTTTCACTGGTAGACGCATTTATTCGGACACATTGTTCTCGATCAGCAAGATAACTCTTCATAAGTTCTTCCGCTTTCCCTCTAATACCCACATCCCGCAAAGCATCCTACAGCAGTCCATGGTGGACAGTGTCGAAGGCCTTTGCTAAATCCAGGAATATAGCCAAACATTTTGTACCATTTTCTAAACTTTGATGTATTTTTGAAATCAGTGAATTGATAGCATCTTGAGTAGAGATGTTTTTCCTGAAGCCAAATTGATTCACTGATATCAGCTTATACTTCTCTAAGTAAGCAACCAATCTGTTCTTAAATGCTTTCTCAAAAACCTTAGCAACATTACTTATTAAAGTGATAGGTCGATAATTTGATAACAATTCCTGGTCTCCATTTTTGAATAGGGGTGTTATAATACCAACCTTGAAGGATTTTGGTACTATTCCCTGCATCATTATGCTATTGATTAGATGTGTCAGGGGTAAAGCTATTTGATCTACTACTTTTTTAAGAATTTCTGATTTTAGTCCATCTATTCCTGGAGACTTATTGTTTCCTAATGAATTAATTATCTCTTTTATTTCCTGATGTGTTGTAGGCGAGAGGAATAAAGAATTTTTGCATGAATATCGTTTAATTGAATTATTTTTAGGTTCACGTATGGCCCTAGCCAGTTTCCGCCCAACTGAAGAGAAATATTCATTGAACAAATCAGCCATATCAGAGTCATTCTCGACCAAGTCACCTTTTGAATTACGAATACCGCATACCGTTTTTCTTTTCACATTATTTTCGTGCACTGAGTCCACGGCTCGCCACACCGACTTGCTATCTCTACCGGCCCGTTCAAATTTTTTCTTAAAATATGATATTTTTGCGTTTTTAATAACAGACTGAAGCGAATTTCTGTATTGAATATATTCGCTTTTGTGACTCAAGTTTTCTGGATTAGTTCTGTATTTTTTGAATAAATTATCCCTTTTCCTTATAGCTTTCATTAAACCTACAGTAATCCACTTTTTTCTTTTTTTTAGGTGATGTTTCATTTTAACCTTTTGCGTGTTTTTCTCGGTAATTTCAGTTAGCTTATCTACTAAATAATTTGCACTTTCATTTACAATGATTTTCAATAATTTTTTAAAAATTTTCTAGTGATACGTTCTTCAAGAAATTATTCACGAATTTTCGCATTGGCATTTTACAACTAATAACCATGTTTGAATGGGATCGGTTTTGAATTTTTTGATTTATTGAGGAAATAACAACCAAATTTCAGATGAATATAACTCCAAAACCGTTTGGCCAATTATGCATTTGAACAAACTCAGATGTTGCATTCAGACGCACAACCTAACCTGAAAATTTCAAGGCACTATCTCTTTCCGTTCTCAAGTTATCGTGACGTAAATAATATATTTTAATAATTTTTTTTTAATTTTCTAGCGATACGATTCTCACAAAATTTCACGAACATCCTTAAGTTTGCATTCTACAACTACTTACCAAGTTCCAATTCGATCGGATTAGTATTGGTTGAAAACAAAATTATTACTCGGAAACTATTGGGCCGATTATGCCCATTAACGAACTTGTCGGACGTATTGGGTTGCGCGAACTATCCTGAAAGTTTCAAGTCGCTATCTCTTTCCGTTCTCAAGTTATCCTGGCAACGGCCGGCCGGAAATAATCAAATTTGGCCTCGAATTCTTCATCGAGGAGTCGAACCCAATTCGAAAATTACAGACAATTGGGCAAAATGATAACGCGATGTTCCCCAGAACATACGCGCAACAACTAACTTATTCTGGAAATATTGAGATATTTCCCAAAGACTCGGTCAAATATCTGGGCATAGAACTAGATAAGAGATTGAACTTTCACACGCAGATTAAAACCTCGGTAAACAAGGCATATGCGGCTAAGAAAAAACTATATCCTCTATTGTGCAGAAAGAGTAAATTAGACCAAAAAAACAAAAGCCTTATCTACACCTCCCTCATACGTCCCATAATATCATACGCGGCCCCGGCCTTCTGCCACCTCCGTCCTTCCCCCTTGAGACCGCTACAAAATTTCCAAAACAAAGTCCTTCGACTCATTACAAACAAACCATTTTTCACCAGAATCTCTGAATTGCACAAAATTTCCGGGCTCCCCACAATCAGAGAATTTTTCGATCAAATCGCGAGCAACTTCTACGAAAATCAGTGTCGGGTAAGCGTCCTCACCAAAAACATGGTTAGAACGAGGGCACATAATTTAGAACCTCAAAGCCCCCATCCCCTTCCATACCAATACCTTCCCATATTCCTCAAACATTCTTCCAATCCATAACAATATCCCAAAACACTGCTATTAAAACGATATAATAAAAGTATCACATAGGCACCGTCTCTTCTTAGCTGGGAGCAACACCGCGAACGACGTGGCCCCACCCCCTCTTCGGGAAGCCTAATCGACCGAAAGGGTATTGACCCAATAGCGGGACGAGCCGGCCAGCGAGGAGGAGGCATGGCCACGCCCAGCGAATGGCGCTTTCAGCTAGAAAAGACGAATGCCTATTGTCATAATGATGGTTGCAAAAGAAAAAACCGCGCAATCTGTATATATTGTGAATTTTTTTGTAAATAATCCTTCTCCCCTTTTTCGTCAATGAAAAGCAGGTTTTTTATTATTTTTCCTGCAGAATCCGATCACATCACAAAAATACCCAAATCCCAATAATAAATAAACCTCCCCACCAATTACTTGAAGTATCGATATACATTAGAAAAAATTGTAAATATAGCTAATACTGTTTAGTAGGAACTATAAATGTAGTAAAATTATTATAAGTGTGACATATTTCATAGACTGTAACATAATAGGAGAAATAAACGTTTTTGATTTGATTTGAACACTGAAGCCAAGCAGCGTCGGGCGCAGATAGTACTTGGATGGGTGACCGCTTGGGAACACCGCGTGCTGTAAACTTTTTCAATTTGGCTTCGATGTGTCAAATTTCAGTAATTTTCATAATTAAACGTAATAATGTGTTAATAAATGATAATTCATAGCTGTATTCGTTTTTGCGCGTATGTTCTGGGGAACATCGCGTTATAGTTTTGCCCAAATGTCTGTAACTTTCGAATTTTTTGACGAAAATGGTCTCAAACGATTAAGTTCGACTCCCCAATGAAGAATTCGAGGTCAAATTTGATTCTGTCCGTCCGGCCGTCCGGCCGTTGCCACGATAACTTGAGAACGAAAAGAGCTAGCGACTTGAAATTTTCAGGTTAGGTGGCGCATCCCAATACGACGGACAAGTTCGTTAATGGGGATAATCGGCCCAGTGGTTTCTGAGTAATAATTTTGTTTTCAACCAATAGAAATCCGATCGAATTGAAACTTGGTGGGTATTCGTAGAATATGCTGTTTAATTTGATGGTGTTGTCTGCTAAGCATTTAGTGAAGTATTGTTCGTCTTCTGCAATGGTTTTCAACTTTTTCACCATCTCTGTGTAGTCCACCACTCCATAGATGAATATCGGAGGTGTTTTTAATTGGGCTGCTGTTGTTTTGTTGGATATCCTCGTTCAGGTTACTCAAAGCGTCAAACTTGTTGTTGGTTGTTGTGGGTGTTGTATTGTTGGCATTTATTTTCCTTCTTTTTGTGTTAGTTGTTTTCACTACCTGCCATTTGTTTATCCCTTCATTGGATTCGAACCCATGGAAGTCATCGTCACTTGTTGACGACAATCGATGATAATATACATTTTCATTATATATATATTCTTTTGACTGAGAGTTTTATGTGTTAGCAGAGGTTGGTGTAACGGGGTACCATACAATTCTGCGTATGATACAAGAGCTTAGGGAAAAACCTCAGCAAAAAACCCTGTCTCCCCGTGAGTGTTGTGATTTGTAACTATTGTTCACAAAATTTGCTGCAATTTAGAAATATTGATAGGCATTTATTTCTTCAATATGGACTCCTTCGTCCAAAAACGGAGAGGTTTCTCCAAGGTACCCAAAAATCAACCTGAAAAATGAAAAGACAAGAGGAGAAGAACGAACAAACTAAAAATAATACATAACCTTTCAAAAGTCTCCTCTCACAAATATACTCTTCTGTTGACGCATGGGATCTCTTGGAGAAGAATCGCCTCCGCTAGTTCTCAAAGATATTGATCTTAGAAATCCCTTCAATATTGAATTCAAAAAGGAAATTGTTGCTAGTAAGGCCAGGAGGGTCTCTTTCAAAACCAGATCTGGCCAGTCAAAGTGATGATTATTCAGAACTTCAGATGTTCGAAGACCGCTACAGGGCCCATATGTAGGGCTATCATCTCCCATAGATGCATGTTTTTACTTTGTATTGTGTAAAATAATGTGGGATTTGGGCTATATCTCGTTGTTGTGTTTGCTTGGGCCGTTAGGGGTACCTGTGATTTTCCTGCTTGATGAATTAGTTGGTTGGAATCTATTTCCGATTCATATGAGGACGGCATTTTACTCATTTTTCCGATTCAGCGGTACGCCACTGGAAATCAGACAACAGACGTTATCAAGATAACATCTTGATTGAAGATAAGATAACACTTTTGGAGTCCCTTTTCTCACTATTTTTACTAATAAACTGTTTATATTGCGCTTATTATTATTATTATTATTTTGATCATTTGAACATGACTTCTGTTCATACAAATCAGTGTAATTTATGGGATTGTACATGCATAGAGGTAAGTTTCTTTAGTTCTGGAATATTTTGAATGCTTTGTACATTGTGAATATTCCTGAAAACTATGTATGGTAATCTAAATTATATCGAAACAATTGTGTAGTTTATTAGTGTCACTATTCTCCTCATAACACGTATTTCTGGTTTTAGCCTTTCAACATAAAATTTGTCAAAGAAGTTGAAAAGCATCCGGTGTTATACGATTTCAATCTACAAGAGTATTCAAGGAAGGACCAAACAGAAGCAGCATGGATCCTGGTTGGAAAAGAAGTGAACTTATCAGGTAAAGTATCTTTTTATTCTGTTGATACAATAAGTTTGTTTTAAGTATCTATTCATCATTACTTTGATGCGTCTATTAAAATTTATTGAATGCATCTGTAATATTGGTAAAGCGAACAAAAATAAATTGAAAAATACGAACAAATAAGTAAAATTCAATATTGAAAGAAATTTCTACACAACATGTTATTAGATGTGTTTTAGAGAATTTATGCTCATAACCTCTCTGCCTCTACGATGTAGTTGGGCCATTATCTGTATAATTATCATCATCTAATCTGCTAGATTAGAATGATAAACATATGAATCTCTTCAAAACCAATTAGAATACGAAAAGTTCTAGTCAAGCTGCATGACTTGATGAGCGAATTTTTTGACAATCATGCTAAAGAAATTTTCACAATAATTCTGAAATGAATTACTTTTCAAACGACAATGAGAGCATCTAATTTTTGTTTGATTTTGTCTTATAGCGGCCGAGTCTAAAGAAAGGTGGAGAAATTTAAGAAGTGCTTTAGGAAGAAATCTCAAACCCAAAGCGAGTGGCGGTGGGACCTCGAAAAAAAAACCATACTACCTGAGTCAAGCGAAGCGATGTTATTCCCTTCATGAAAATATCTGGAACGTCCACCGGAAATTTAACGCAAGAAAATAATCCAAGCCAAAGTTCCATATCCACAACAGATGATTCTGAAATTGAGGATGTGCTTCCGGTAAACGAAACTGTGCCTGGGTCGGTACCTTCAGATATCGTTGGAAACGAAAAACCCTCACCTACAGACCAACTCGGAACTTTCACTACACTTACTTTGCAAGACCCGGCTTCCATAACCCAGGCAGGCAGAGATCTACCAGTTAATGGAGCAATAGGTCCTAATCCTTTAAGGATGCGGAAACTATTATCAAATACCCAAAGTGATGTCGACAAAGCATTCTCCGACAATTTTTCGGCAAAGGCTACCAAACTCTCAAATCCGTCTCATAATGATATAAAGGAAGCAGGAATTGAGCATTTTCTAACCAGTCTAATTCCAGATTTGATGAGTATGAGCGATTCTCAATTGAGAAGGTTCAAGAGGGAAACATTGCGTCCCATAGATGATATTCTATAGCCACTCCCTCACCCTCCAACATCTTTCACTCGTGAGAATCTTTAATTGCCTGCACCATCTAAAGTGAGGGGCCAAAATATTTAAAGGAGGATGATTATTACCTCGCTGTCCGACCGAAAACTCGATTTCTTTAAACACCCATATCTCCCGAAATACTGAACAGAATTTGATGAAATTTGGAGGAGATGATACGACCAACCTGTTCTTTCGATGTGACAACTTTCAAAATTCGAAAAAATCCAAAGGGGTTAACCTTAAATTTTTTTCAGAAAAAAAATCGATTGGGCTCAAATTTGGCTCATCGTAAGAGCATGTTGGTTGTATTATCTCTTCCAAATTTCATCAAATTCTGTTGAGTATTTCGGGAGATATAGGGGTTTAAAGAAATCGATATTTTTGGCCAGACAGCGTGGTAATAATCATCAACCTTTAAATATTTTTGCCCCTCAATTAAGATGGTGCAGGCAACCAAAGATTCAACGCGAAGTATTTTGTGTTGCCTGACCGATTTATTATCAGGCCCCGCCAACTCTTGGAATGCATTTGACCTTGAGAGATTCTTAGCACAGGACTGCATTCAGCCCTATGGCCGAGGAAGCGTTTGGATTTAGAGAGCTTTTGAACTTCATCATTTCATATTTATAATTATAAACTAAACTAAACTCTCTTGGTTCAAAAATAAGGTGGAAACAAGAAATCAACGAGTTGCCATACAGAAAAGATTCGAAATACAATAATGAGTATAATGTTTATACCCAGTAGAAATGTTTATAATAATATTACTAGAAATCTTGTGATCTGTGATACGATATATTGAATAAATAAATGATTTCATTGAAACATTCTATACAATTTGAACTTTGAATCAATAAGGACTCCTACTCCAACAATTTTCCAGGGCAAGCATAAAGTCTGAATACAAATATTTATTATCAAGGGCTTAGCCAGGGCTACGTCCTTGCATCAAACCTTTTTAATTCTTCATAATCATTACAATAATGTCTGTCGATATGGAATATAGTAATAATTTGACATTTGAACACATCGTTTGATGCATAATCAATTTCAATACTTTTGTCACTCGTTGATGAGATGAGATATCTGAAATTATAGATATAGAAATAACTCTAAATATTCCATTCAATATTGAAATATTAAAATTAAGTGTCCACTTATTTAGTTGTATTTCAAGATGATGAACGTTTGAAGCTTATGATTAATGTAAAATGTCTGTGAAAATTTGTTTCCATGGGTTAGGGGAAAAGATTAATTGTGAAAATAAGATTAATTTATTTAGATACCAATCTATATACCTACTGTTTTATAATATCTACCAAGGGCCGATTTATTCAACCTCTCCGTAAAGTATTCGTCAACTATGTGCTCGTTGAATTTACTGATTCCCTTTAGAGTGAAAAGGCGTAAATTTCAGCGATTTCGAGCGTATAGTTTCTGATATATAGAATTTTTTAAATGATTTTCAATAATTTTTTAAAAATTTTCTAGTGATACGTTCTTCAAGAAATTATTCACGAATTTTCGCATTGGCATTTTACAACTAATAACCATGTTTGAATGGGATCGGTTTTGAATTTTTTGATTTATTGAGGAAATAACAACCAAATTTCAGATGGATATAACTCCAAAACCGTTTGGCCAATTATGCATTTGAACAAACTCAGATGTTGCATTCAGACGCACAACCTAACCTGAAAATTTCAAGTCACTATCTCTTTCCGTTCTCAAGTTATCGTGACGTAAATAATATATTTTAATAATTTTTTTTTAATTTTCTAGCGATACGATTCTCACAAAATTTCACGAACATCCTTGAGTTTGCATTCTACAACTACTTACCAAGTTCCAATTCGATCGGATTAGTATTGGTCGAAAACAAAATTATTACTCGGAAACTATTGGGCCGATTATGCCCATTAACGAACTTGTCGGACGTATTGGGTTGCGCGAACTATCCTGAAAGTTTCAAGTCGCTATCTCTTTCCGTTCTCAAGTTATCCTGGCAACGGCCGGCCGGAAATAATCAAATTTGGCCTCGAATTCTTCATCAAGGAGTCGAACCCAATTCGAAAATTACAGACAATTGGGCAAAATGATAACGCGATGTTCCCCAGAACATACGCGCAACAACTAACTTATTCTGGAAATATTGAGATATTTCCCAAAGACTCGGTCAAATATCTGGGCATAGAACTAGATAAGAGATTGAACTTTCACACGCAGATTAAAACCTCGGTAAACAAGGCATATGCGGCTAAGAAAAAACTATATCCTCTATTGTGCAGAAAGAGTAAATTAGACCAAAAAAACAAAAGCCTTATCTACACCTCCCTCATACGTCCCATAATATCATACGCGGCCCCGGCCTTCTGCCACCTCCGTCCTTCCCCCTTGAGACCGCTACAAAATTTCCAAAACAAAGTCCTTCGACTCATTACAAACAAACCATTTTTCACCAGAATCTCTGAATTGCACAAAATTTCCGGGCTCCCCACAATCAGAGAATTTTTCGATCAAATCGCGAGCAACTTCTACGAAAATCAGTGTCGGGTAAGCGTCCTCACCAAAAACATGGTTAGAACGAGGGCACATAATTTAGAACCTCAAAGCCCCCATCCCCTTCCATACCAATACCTTCCCATATTCCTCAAACATTCTTCCAATCCATAACAATATCCCAAAACACTGCTATTAAAACGATATAATAAAAGTATCACATAGGCACCGTCTCTTCTTAGCTGGGAGCAACACCGCGAACGACGTGGCCCCACCCCCTCTTCGGGAAGCCTAATCGACCGAAAGGGTATTGACCCAATAGCGGGACGAGCCGGCCAGCGAGGAGGAGGCATGGCCACGCCCAGCGAATGGCGCTTTCAGCTAGAAAAGACGAATGCCTATTGTCATAATGATGGTTGCAAAAGAAAAAACCGCGCAATCTGTATATATTGTGAATTTTTTTGTAAATAATCCTTCTCCCCTTTTTCGTCAATGAAAAGCAGGTTTTTTATTATTTTTCCTGCAGAATCCGATCACATCACAAAAATACCCAAATCCCAATAATAAATAAACCTCCCCACCAATTACTTGAAGTATCGATATACATTAGAAAAAATTGTAAATATAGCTAATACTGTTTAGTAGGAACTATAAATGTAGTAAAATTATTATAAGTGTGACATATTTCATAGACTGTAACATAATAGGAGAAATAAACGTTTTTGATTTGATTTGAACACTGAAGCCAAGCAGCGTCGGGCGCAGATAGTACTTGGATGGGTGACCGCTTGGGAACACCGCGTGCTGTAAACTTTTTCAATTTGGCTTCGATGTGTCAAATTTCAGTAATTTTCATAATTAAACGTAATAATGTGTTAATAAATGATAATTCATAGCTGTATTCGTTTTTGCGCGTATGTTCTGGGGAACATCGCGTTATAGTTTTGCCCAAATGTCTGTAACTTTCGAATTTTTTGACGAAAATGGTCTCAAACGATTAAGTTCGACTCCCCAATGAAGAATTCGAGGTCAAATTTGATTCTGTCCGTCCGGCCGTCCGGCCGTTGCCACGATAACTTGAGAACGAAAAGAGCTAGCGACTTGAAATTTTCAGGTTAGGTGGCGCATCCCAATACGACGGACAAGTTCGTTAATGGGGATAATCGGCCCAGTGGTTTCTGAGTAATAATTTTGTTTTCAACCAATAGAAATCCGATCGAATTGAAACTTGGTGGGTATTCGTAGAATATGCTGTTTAATTTGATGGTGTTGTCTGCTAAGCATTTAGTGAAGTATTGTTCGTCTTCTGCAATGGTTTTCAACTTTTTCACCATCTCTGTGTAGTCCACCACTCCATAGATGAATATCGGAGGTGTTTTTAATTGGGCTGCTGTTGTTTTGTTGGATATCCTCGTTCAGGTTACTCAAAGCGTCAAACTTGTTGTTGGTTGTTGTGGGTGTTGTATTGTTGGCATTTATTTTCCTTCTTTTTGTGTTAGTTGTTTTCACTACCTGCCATTTGTTTATCCCTTCATTGGATTCGAACCCATGGAAGTCTTCGTCACTTGTTGACGACAATCGATGATAATATACATTTTCATTAATTGTGGGATTTGGGCTATATCTCGTTGTTGTGTTTGCTTGGGCCGTTAGGGGTACCTGTGATTTTCCTGCTTGATGAATTAGTTGGTTGGAATCTATTTCCGATTCATATGAGGACGGCATTTTACTCATTTTTCCGATTCAGCGGTACGCCACTGGAAATCAGACAACAGACGTTATCAAGATAACATCTTGATTGAAGATAAGATAACACTTTTGGAGTCCCTTTTCTCACTATTTTTACTAATAAACTGTTTATATTGCGCTTATTATTATTATTATTATTTTGATCATTTGAACATGACTTCTGTTCATACAAATCAGTGTAATTTATGGGATTGTACATGCATAGAGGTAAGTTTCTTTAGTTCTGGAATATTTTGAATGCTTTGTACATTGTGAATATTCCTGAAAACTATGTATGGTAATCTAAATTATATCGAAACAATTGTGTAGTTTATTAGTGTCACTATTCTCCTCATAACACGTATTTCTGGTTTTAGCCTTTCAACATAAAATTTGTCAAAGAAGTTGAAAAGCATCCGGTGTTATACGATTTCAATCTACAAGAGTATTCAAGGAAGGACCAAACAGAAGCAGCATGGATCCTGGTTGGAAAAGAAGTGAACTTATCAGGTAAAGTATCTTTTTATTCTGTTGATACAATAAGTTTGTTTTAAGTATCTATTCATCATTACTTTGATGCGTCTATTAAAATTTATTGAATGCATCTGTAATATTGGTAAAGCGAACAAAAATAAATTGAAAAATACGAACAAATAAGTAAAATTCAATATTGAAAGAAATTTCTACACAACATGTTATTAGATGTGTTTTAGAGAATTTATGCTCATAACCTCTCTGCCTCTACGATGTAGTTGGGCCATTATCTGTATAATTATCATCATCTAATCTGCTAGATTAGAATGATAAACATATGAATCTCTTCAAAACCAATTAGAATACGAAAAGTTCTAGTCAAGCTGCATGACTTGATGAGCGAATTTTTTGACAATCATGCTAAAGAAATTTTCACAATAATTCTGAAATGAATTACTTTTCAAACGACAATGAGAGCATCTAATTTTTGTTTGATTTTGTCTTATAGCGGCCGAGTCTAAAGAAAGGTGGAGAAATTTAAGAAGTGCTTTAGGAAGAAATCTCAAACCCAAAGCGAGTGGCGGTGGGACCTCGAAAAAAAAACCATACTACCTGAGTCAAGCGAAGCGATGTTATTCCCTTCATGAAAATATCTGGAACGTCCACCGGAAATTTAACGCAAGAAAATAATCCAAGCCAAAGTTCCATATCCACAACAGATGATTCTGAAATTGAGGATGTGCTTCCAGTAAACGAAACTGTGCCTGGGTCGGTACCTTCAGATATCGTTGGAAACGGAAAACCCTCACCTACAGACCAACTCGGAACTTTCAACTCACTTACTTTGCAAGACCCGGCTTCCATAACCCAGGCAGGCAGAGATCTACCAGTTAATGGAGCAATAGGTCCTAATCCTTTAAGGATGCGGAAACTATTATCAAATACCCAAAGTGATGTCGACAAAGCATTCTCCGACAATTTTTCGGCAAAGGCTACCAAACTCTCAAATCCGTCTCATAATGATATAAAGGAAGCAGGAATTGAGCATTTTCTAACCAGTCTAATTCCAGATTTGATGAGTATGAGCGATTCTCAATTGAGAAGGTTCAAGAGGGAAACATTGCGTCTCATAGATGATATTCTATAGCCACTCCCTCACCCTCCAACATCTTTCACTCGTGAGAATCTTTAATTGCCTGCACCATCTAAAGTGAGGGGCCAAAATATTTAAAGGAGGATGATTATTACCTCGCTGTCCGACCGAAAACTCGATTTCTTTAAACACCCATATCTCCCGAAATACTGAACAGAATTTGATGAAATTTGGAGGAGATGATACGACCAACCTGTTCTTTCGATGTGACAACTTTCAAAATTCGAAAAAATCCAAAGGGGTTAACCTTAAATTTTTTTCAGAAAAAAAATCGATTGGGCTCAAATTTGGCTCATCGTAAGAGCATGTTGGTTGTATTATCTCTTCCAAATTTCATCAAATTCTGTTGAGTATTTCGGGAGATATAGGGGTTTAAAGAAATCGATATTTTTGGCCAGACAGCGTGGTAATAATCATCATCCTATAAATATTTTTGCCCCTCAATTAAGATGGTGCAGGCAACCAAAGATTCAACGCGAAGTATTTTGTGTTGCCTGACCGATTTATTATCAGGCCCCGCCAACTCTTGGAATGCATTTGACCTTGAGCGATTCTTAGCACAGGACTGCATTCAGCCCTATGGCCGAGGAAGCGTTTGGATTTAGAGAGCTTTTGAACTTCATCATTTCATATTTATAATTATAAACTAAACTAAACTCTCTTGGTTCAAAAATAAGGTGGAAACAAGAAATCAACGAGTTGCCATACAGAAAAGATTCGAAATACAATAATGAGTATAATGTTTATACCCAGTAGAAATGTTTATAATAATATTACTAGAAATCTTGTGATCTGTGATACGATATATTGAATAAATAAATGATTTCATTGAAACATTCTATACAATTTGAACTTTGAATCAATAAGGACTCCTACTCCAACAATCTTCCAGGGCAAGCATAAAGTCTGAATACAAATATTTATTATCAAGGGCTTAGCCAGGGCTACGTCCTTGCATCAACCTTTTTAATTCTTCATAATCATTACAATAATGTCTGTCGATATGGAATATAGTAATAATTTGACATTTGAACACATCGTTTGATGCATAATCAATTTCAATACTTTTGTCACTCGTTGATGAGATGAGATATCTGAAATTATAGATAAACTCTAAATATTCCATTCAATATTGAAATATTAAAATTAAGTGTCCACTTATTTAGTTGTATTTCAAGATGATGAACGTTTGAAGCTTATGATTAATGTAAAATGTCTGTGAAAATTTGTTTCCATGGGTTAGGGGAAAAGATTAATTGTGAAAATAAGATTAATTTATTTAGATACCAATCTATATACCTACTGTTTTATAATATCTACCAAGGGCCGATTTATTCAACCTCTCCGTAAAGTATTCGTCAACTATGTGCTCGTTGAATTTACTGATTCCCTTTAAAGTGAAAAGGCGTAAATTTCAGCGATTTCGAGCGTATAGTTTCTGATATATAGAATTTTTTAAATGATTTTCAATAATTTTTTAAAAATTTTCTAGTGATACGTTCTTCAAGAAATTATTCACGAATTTTCGCATTGGCATTTTACAACTAATAACCATGTTTGAATGGGATCGGTTTTGAATTTTTTGATTTATTGAGGTGTGGTAACTAGGTTCCTTTGGGGTGATGATTTAAACACAGTAGTTAGACTTTCTACTTTATTTCCCTTTTACCTATTCTATCGGACTCTTGTCCCATACTAACTATATCTACCTAAGAACTCACTATTACCTGAACTCATTGGGTGTCAGTCCCCCGTACAGTTCAAAGTTCCAAATATGTCATGCATCAGCAAATAGTCAAATACATTCTACTTCGAATCGATCATTTGAACTTTAATTATGCCATTCAAAATTGCTGACACCCATACCTATACTACACCTCCTGGTTTTTTTTTGTGTGAAATAATTTTCAATTTATCGGGAATTATTTCAGAACATAGTTTTCAATCCCCTATTTTTTACATAATAAGATGATTACACTAAAGTTTACATTCTCTTATATCTAAGATTAAAGTCTATTAAACGGTTTTGTCCTATTTTTATGCACTGTTACAAGTTTGTTGTTTTTATTCAGTGTAACATTAGGTTCATTTTCACTCACTACCACGTAAGGACCTTCGAACAATGACTCTAGTTTGTCACCTGTTTCGTTTTTAACTAACACTAGGTCACCACTTTCACAACTAACAGAGTTTTTGTTTTTATCATACTGTCTTTTTCTTGTTTCTTTACTTGACAACAATGCCTGCCTTGCTTCACTTTGGGTTTTTTGTAACCTGAACTTTAATTCTAATGGGTAATTGTCATAAGTGTACAAAGGATCTACATCAATACTTAAATTACTTGGAATTCTGCATATCTTTCCGAAAACTAACTCAAAAGGAGAATATTTTGTCATTGTATGAACTGTTGTATTATATGTAAAGCACCAATAAGGTACCCAGCGACTCCATGAACAATTTTGATCGTCTGACTGGATCCTTAAATATTCACCTAAAGTTTTATGTGAATTTTCTAGTGACCCTATGCTCTCATGATGGTAAGCCCTTGAACAAAGTTTATTAATTTTTAAAATTTTACATATTTCTGTCAGTGTACTTGATAAAAATTCTGTACCCCTGTCAGTAGCAATCTCCTTTGGAACTCCAAATCTTAGGATGAAGTTATCTACGAATGCTCTAGCAACAGTTATTGCGTCTTTAGACTTTAGAGGGTAGGCCTCTACGAATTTTGTAAGTTCGCATTGGATCGTAAGAATATAGAGAAAATCTTCATTATCTCTCCTTAACGGACCTACTATATCTAAATAAATCTTTTCGAACGCAGATGAAGCTGTTGATGTAATAGTCATTGGTTGTTTAATATTTCTACTGTGTTTATGTTTTTGACATGCAGAACACTTGCGCACGAATTCTGCAACATCTCTCGACATTCCCGGCAAAAAGAAATACTTTTTAATATTATTCGTCATGCGATTTACACCCGCATGGCCACTAGTTGGCAATAAATGAAAATCGTTTAAGACTAGTCTTTTTGAATCACGTTTAATATTCTTCACAACACATAATTTGGGACCCCTCCATTCTTTAAATTTCTTCATGCAATTACCTAATTCTTTTAAGTCCTCAATATTTTTCTTATCTTTAACAATAGTCAACTCCGAAATTCTACAATGTTTGCAAAATATTTCCAATTCTCTTAACAATACGTCGAACGTGAGTGTTAATCGAGTATTTGGTTTTACAAACAATGTTTCGAGTTGTGGTACATAACATAAGTTTTTATCAGCTGATATCTCAAATTTCATATTTGCCTTTATTTGATTTATATCCTTTTCGGTTGCAAAAATCAACTCTACACTATTTGGAGATTTTTTCAATACTTCTACGATATTCGGTTGATCAGGCCTTATATTCGTACAGTATTCGTTTTCATTTTTCTTTCCCTGTTGGTTTAATATTTTTTGTTGTTGTCGAGTCATAACGTTCAAAACCTTTTCATTCATTTCTTTCAATTCGTTCACACTAACAATCACTCTAGATAATGCATCTGCAGCCGCATTATCTTTTCCTCTCACATATTCAATGGTAAACTTCTAAACATAATCTAAATTTCGTTAAACGACTCGATGGATTCGAATGGTTGAATAAGTAAACTAAAGGTCTATGATCAGTTCTGATTCTAAACTGTCTTCCAAACAAATATGGTCTAAAATGTTTTACGCTCCAACATATTGCAGTTAATTCTTTTTATATTGTAGAATAGTTCAATTCGGCTTTATTTAACGCACGGCTCGCATAAGCCACCGGTTTTCCGTTTCCGTTTTCTAGTACAGCTCCTATAGCGGTACCAGAAGCATCAGTTTGTAAAGTAAATTGGTTTTTATCACTTAAGTCAGGAAAATCTAATACTGGAGGGTGCATAAGAGCACTTCGAAGATTATCAAACGAAATTTTGCATTCATCTGACCAGATGAACTGCATATTTTTCCTGCAAAGTTTATTCAATGGCAAGGTTATCTCTGCAAAATGAGGAATATGTTTTCGATAATAGTTCGCGAAAGCTACAAATCGCCTCACATCGTCAGAATTTTTCGGAACTGGATATTTTTTCAACGCTTCTACTTTACTAGGATCTGGTAAAATTCCTTCAGGCGAAATTTGATGACCTAAGTAGAGAACATCTTTTCTTAAAAATTTGCATTTCGATGGGTTCAATTTGAGATTTACAGTTCTTAACCGATTCATCACTTTGAATAAATTTCTGTTATGGTCGTACAAATTTTTTCCGAAAATTACTAAATCATCGAGATAACAAAAACAACTTTCGTAGTTTAATCCGGACATCGCTATCGTCATTAAACGAGCAAATGAATTGGGACTAATTTTTAAACCCATTGGAAGTCTTTTCATCTGGTATTGACCTTCGCTTGTAGTAAACGCGGTCAAAGGTCGACTAGGAGGTTCAAGCTCCACCTGATAATATGATTGGCTTAAATCAAGATGTGAAAAGTATATTGCTCCAGCTAAGGAATCAATTATATCCGTTATGTTGGGAAAAGGAAATTTATCATTTTGTAACTGCAGGTTAACTTTTCTATAGTCAATTACCATTCGCCACTTTTTCTCTCCGTCTGTTGATTTTTTCGGTACTAACAATACTGGTGATGACCACTCCGAATTAGACTTTTCTATTATGTCGTTATCGAGCATCTCCCGTACTTGCCTATTCAACTCTTGTTTTTGTGAATGCGGAATGCGATAAGGTTTCACATATATCGGTGAAGTATCATGTTTCAATGGTATATTTTGTTTCAAGATGTTTGTTGTTGAAAGCTTATCACCTGGTAATTGAAAAACATCGCTGAACTTGGCACACAATTCTTGTACAGATGTTTTTTCTTCATCTTTCAATTCGTCAAAATTTAGTAATTCAAATGACTGTTTCACGCGTTCTGGATTAGGGTATGGTTTTGCTTCGAATATCCGTATGTCGAATTTTCTTAAAATATGTAACTCGGGAACAAAATTTCTTAATTGCACATCACAATCTCTCGTGTTCAATATCTTTACTAAAATGTAACCATTTTCTGGTTTACAAATCGTACCAGCCACGAACACTCCATCACTGATTTCATTTGCAGTAACCACACATTCTTCATTCATACTCGTAGGTACTTTGAGAAAAAATTTCACATCGGGGCATTATGTTTAATTCGAAACTGTTATCCGTAATTAACTCTATATTAGTTTTTACACCATTGTTAGTCAATGAGATATTATTTTTCTCAAAATCAATGATGCCACTGTAATATTTTAAAAAATTCGAGCCAATTATTCCATCACATTTACAAGGTAGCTCGTTGAAAACAAAGAACGTCTGTCTAAATATCATATGATTTTGGTAACAAAGATCTAATGCAATTTGTCCCTCTGCAGTTAATTCTCCACCAATTCCTTTTACTGTTATGGAATTCTTACAAATCTGATAGTTACCCTTGTAACACCACTCTTTCTTTATTGCACATACATTCGCTCCTGTATCAATCAACAACTTGCACTCTATTCCATTCACACTGAATATAACGCAATTCATACCCTCACATGCATAAATTTCTTTGCTAGTACTGATTTGATCGAAAAAACTGATTCAAAGGCGTTTCACTATTACTTAGGATGTTACTAGTGTTACTACTACTCGCAACTGCGTTTCCGCTCTGTTCGTTGGCGTAACAGATTCTGTGCGATTGCCTATGTTGAAAGTTTCCCCTGTTATAATTATAAGTTCGCTGATTACCCCTATAAGATATATTTGAATTCGCGTTGCTATTTTTTCGAATAGAATTAGTGGAATAATCGTAATTTTGATGTCTACCGGCATTGTGATATCTATTATTGTTGTTATTGTTCGGATAAAAATTTCTGTGGAAGGCTCTTCCTCCACGGTTATTCTGATGATTAAAATTGCGATTTGAAAAATTACCTCTGTTTTGGAACCGTTGATGTCCCCTATTACAATACGATATTATACCATCGTTATTGTTCCGATTGACACTTTCATCTAGCGCCCCTTGAATGGCATCTTTTAACGACGTGTATTGCCTTGCAGAAACAATTGTACTCAATTTAGGGTTTTTTAGACCGTCCGCGAATTGTTTGATCGCCGTTTTTTCGTTGATTTTCTTCAAAATATTGTACGCCTGCTGGTTACCGTCGGCTTGAGTAATGGTTAGATCAACAAATAATTGTTCCAATTCCTTACCGAAATTTTCTACCGTCCTATCCCCTTGTCTAGAGCGCAATAATTTTGTTTGTACCGCAGTATCTGATTTTTTCGGAAGTAAGTTCTCCCTCATATCCTTAAGTAAGTCATTGACGGAATTATATGTAACGTTTAATCGAATTTTAGCACTAGTAGATAACCTGGTTTTTAAAACAAAAGTTATTAATATGGCTTTATCTTCATCATCGAGCATAGAATTGTACATATCAATCGCATCTATTAACTGTTTGGTGTTATTTTCCGTATCATCCATGACAGGCAACAGAGATGTCGCTGTCCTAATATCAAACGATCCCATGATTTTTGAGTTTATTTCAACTTTTGTCAATTCCGTTATTTCCAAAAAAATACTCTCAATGTTAGATTTAAATTCATTCAACTCAGCAATTTCTTTTCTCGAATATTGAGAAACTTTGACCTGTTCATTAACAGTTGCAATTATAGGTTTAAGTTTTCCAAAATTCTGTTTAGCTTCGTTGAACTTTTCTCTACAAACTTTTCCTTTCTGCCGTCGGTCAGGGCCAATTTTAATAAGGTATGTTCTAATTTTCTTTAATTGATCACTAATTTCCTTTAGTTTATCAAATGCCATGAAACTGTAGCTTTTAAGTATTACTATTTTATCATACTAAATACATCTAACTATATATTATGTTCTCAAACATTGCCTATCTTACTTATCTATGTAATAATAACGGTATAATAAAATTTATGATTGTCCAATAAAAAAATATGTTTCAAATTAATATTAATAATTTTCATTGTTACCAATAAATGCATTCGCAAGTTCTTGTTAAACTTCTTCCCTCGATTTTCTTAGGTCATGCATGTTTATTTCCCTCCTTATTGTGTGGTGCAAATCCTCTCTCCATTTTTTGATTAACCACCAAACTGCCACCAATACGAAGAACCCAAAGCATGCCATGAGAAGAGTATCCCTCTGCGTCATCGACTGCGAAGCTCTTGCGTCACCACTAGCTGTTTGTGCGATGATCACCTCTTCTTTCGAAGATTTGCCACCCATTTTATAACTATCACTTGTAACTAATTATGTTCATGGGCACATCCTGGATAATTTTTCGTTTAACTTTTCACTAATAGTCTGGAAACATTGTTTTATTATCGCTGCATATTTAACTTTTCACTAACAGTGCACAACCGAAGAACTTTTTATAGAGGCTGGACTGGCAGGATCGCCATGTGGTAACTAGGTTCCTTTGGGGTGATGATTTAAACACAGTAGTTAGACTTTCTACTTTATTTCCCTTTTACCTATTCTATCGGACTCTTGTCCCATACTAACTATATCTACCTAAGAACTCACTATTACCTGAACTCATTGGGTGTCAGTCCCCCGTACAGTTCAAAGTTCCAAATATGTCATGCATCAGCAAATAGTCAAATACATTCTACTTCGAATCGTTCATTTGAACTTTAATTATGCCATTCAAAATTGCTGACACCCATACCTATACTACAGAGGAAATAACAACCAAATTTCAGATGGATATAACTCCAAAACCGTTTGGCCAATTATGCATTTGAACAAACTCAGATGTTGCATTCAGACGCACAACCTAACCTGAAAATTTCAAGTCACTATCTCTTTCCGTTCTCAAGTTATCGTGACGTAAATAATATATTTTAATAATTTTTTTTTAATTTTCTAGCGATACGATTCTCACAAAATTTCACGAACATCCTTGAGTTTGCATTCTACAACTACTTACCAAGTTCCAATTCGATCGGATTAGTATTGGTTGAAAACAAAATTATTACTCGGAAACTATTGTGCCGATTATGCCCATTAACGAACTTGTCGGACGTATTGGGTTGCGCGAACTATCCTGAAAGTTTCAAGTCGCTATCTCTTTCCGTTCTCAAGTTATCCTGGCAACGGCCGGCCGGAAATAATCAAATTTGGCCTCGAATTCTTCATCAAGGAGTCGAACCCAATTCGAAAATTACAGACAATTGGGCAAAATGATAACGCGATGTTCCCCAGAACATACGCGCAACAACTAACTTATTCTGGAAATATTGAGATATTTCCCAAAGACTCGGTCAAATATCTGGGCATAGAACTAGAAAAGAGATTGAACTTTCACACGCAGATTAAAACCTCGGAAAACAAGGCATATGCGGCTAAGAAAAAACTATATCCTCTATTGTGCAGAAAGAGTAAATTAGACCAAAAAAACAAAAGCCTTATCTACACCTCCCTCATACGTCCCATAATATCATACGTGGCCCCGGCCTTCTGCCACCTCCGTCCTTCCCCCTTGAGACCGCTACAAAATTTCCAAAACAAAGTCCTTCGACTCATTACAAACAAACCATTTTTCACCAGAATCTCTGAATTGCACAAAATTTCCGGGATCCCCACAATCAGAGAATTTTTCGATCAAATCGCGAGCAACTTCTACGAAAATCAGTGTCGGGTAAGCGTCCTCACCAAAAACATGGTTAGAACGAGGGCACATAATTTAGAACCTCAAAGCCCCCATCCCCTTCCATACCAATACCTTCCCATATTCCTCAAACATTCTTCCAATCCATAACAATATCCCAAAACACTGCTATTAAAACGATATAATAAAAGTATCACATAGGCACCGTCTCTTCTTAGCTGGGAGCAACACCGCGAACGACGTGGCCCCACCCCCTCTTCGGGAAGCCTAATCGACCGAAAGGGTATTGACCCAATAGCGGGACGAGCCGGCCAGCGAGGAGGAGGCATGGCCACGCCCAGCGAATGGCGCTTTCAGCTAGAAAAGACGAATGCCTATTGTCATAATGATGGTTGCAAAAGAAAAAACCGCGCAATCTGTATATATTGTGAATTTTTTTGTAAATAATCCTTCTCCCCTTTTTCGTCAATGAAAAGCAGGTTTTTTATTATTTTTCCTGCAGAATCCGATCACATCACAAAAATACCCAAATCCCAATAATAAATAAACCTCCCCACCAATTACTTGAAGTATCGATATACATTAGAAAAAATTGTAAATATAGCTAATACTGTTTAGTAGGAACTATAAATGTAGTAAAATTATTATAAGTGTGACATATTTCATAGACTGTAACTTAATAGGAGAAATAAACGTTTTTGATTTGATTTGAACACTGAAGCCAAGCAGCGTCGGGCGCAGATAGTACTTGGATGGGCGACCGCTTGGGAACACCGCGTGCTGTAAACTTTTTCAATTTGGCTTCGATGTGTCAAATTTCAGTAATTTTCATAATTAAACGTAATAATGTGTTAATAAATGATAATTCATAGCTGTATTCGTTTTTGCGCGTATGTTCTGGGGAACATCGCGTTATAGTTTTGCCCAAATGTCTGTAACTTTCGAATTTCTTGACGAAAATGGTCTCAAACGATTAAGTTCGACTCCCCAATGAAGAATTCGAGGTCAAATTTGATTCTGTCCGTCCGGCCGTCCGGCCGTTGCCACGATAACTTGAGAACGAAAAGAGCTAGCGACTTGAAATTTTCAGGTTAGGTGGCGCATCCCAATACGACGGACAAGTTCGTTAATGGGGATAATCGGCCCAGTGGTTTCTGAGTAATAATTTTGTTTTCAACCAATAGAAATCCGATCGAATTGAAACTTGGTGGGTATTCGTAGAATATGCTGTTTAATTTGATGGTGTTGTCTGCTAAGCATTTAGTGAAGTATTGTTCGTCTTCTGCAATGGTTTTCAACTTTTTCACCATCTCTGTGTAGTCCACCACTCCATAGATGAATATCGGAGGTGTTTTTAATTGGGCTGCTGTTGTTTTGTTGGATATCCTCGTTCAGGTTACTCAAAGCGTCAAACTTGTTGTTGGTTGTTGTGGGTGTTGTATTGTTGGCATTTATTTTCCTTCTTTTTGTGTTAGTTGTTTTCACTACCTGCCATTTGTTTATCCCTTCATTGGATTCGAACCCATGGAAGTCTTCGTCACTTGTTGACGACAATCGATGATAATATACATTTTCATTAATTGTGGGATTTGGGCTATATCTCGTTGTTGTGTTTGCTTGGGCCGTTAGGGGTACCTGTGATTTTCCTGCTTGATGAATTAGTTGGTTGGAATCTATTTCCGATTCATATGAGGACGGCATTTTACTCATTTTTCCGATTCAGCGGTACGCCACTGGAAATCAGACAACAGACGTTATCAAGATAACATCTTGATTGAAGATAAGATAACACTCTTGGAGTCCCTTTTCTCACTATTTTTACTAATAAACTGTTTATATTGCGCTTATTATTATTATTATTATTTTGATCATTTGAACATGACTTCTGTTCGTACAAATCAGTGTAATTTATGGGATTGTACATGCATAGAGGTAAGTTTCTTTAGTTCTGGAATATTTTGAATGCTTTGTACATTGTGAATATTCCTGAAAACTATGTATGGTAATCTAAATTATATCGAAACAATTGTGTAGTTTATTAGTGTCACTATTCTCCTCATAACACGTATTTCTGGTTTTAGCCTTTCAACATAAAATTTGTCAAAGAAGTTGAAAAGCATCCGGTGTTATACGATTTCAATCTACAAGAGTATTCAAGGAAGGACCAAACAGAAGCAGCATGGATCCTGGTTGGAAAAGAAGTGAACTTATCAGGTAAAGTATCTTTTTATTCTGTTGATACAATAAGTTTGTTTTAAGTATCTATTCATCATTACTTTGATGCGTCTATTAAAATTTATTGAATGCATCTATAATATTGGTAAAGCGAACAAAAATAAATTGAAAAATACGAACAAATAAGTAAAATTCAATATTGAAAGAAATTTCTACACAACATGTTATTAGATGTGTTTTAGAGAATTTATGCTCATAACCTCTCTGCCTCTACGATGTAGTTGGGCCATTATCTGTATAATTATCATCATCTAATCTGCTAGATTAGAATGATAAACATATGAATCTCTTCAAAACCAATTAGAATACGAAAAGTTCTAGTCAAGCTGCATGACTTGATGAGCGAATTTTTTGACAATCATGCTAAAGAAATTTTCACAATAATTCTGAAATGAATTACTTTTCAAACGACAATGAGAGCATCTAATTTTTGTTTGATTTTGTCTTATAGCGGCCGAGTCTAAAGAAAGGTGGAGAAATTTAAGAAGTGCTTTAGGAAGAAATCTCAAACCCAAAGCGAGTGGCGGTGGGACCTCGAAAAAAAAACCATACTACCTGAGTCAAGCGAAGCGATGTTATTCCCTTCATGAAAATATCTGGAACGTCCACCGGAAATTTAACGCAAGAAAATAATCCAAGCCAAAGTTCCATATCCACAACAGATGATTCTGAAATTGAGGATGTGCTTCCGGTAAACGAAACTGTGCCTGGGTCGGTACCTTCAGATATCGTTGGAAACGAAAAACCCTCACCTAAAGACCAACTCGGAACTTTCACTACACTTACTTTGCAAGACCCGGCTTCCATAACCCAGGCAGGCAGAGATCTACCAGTTAATGGAGCAATAGGTCCTAATCCTTTAAGGATGCGGAAACTATTATCAAATACCCAAAGTGATGTCGACAAAGCATTCTCCGACAATTTTTCGGCAAAGGCTACCAAACTCTCAAATCCGTCTCATAATGATATAAAGGAAGCAGGAATTGAGCATTTTCTAACCAGTCTAATTCCAGATTTGATGAGTATGAGCGATTCTCAATTGAGAAGGTTCAAGAGGGAAACATTGCGTCTCATAGATGATATTCTATAGCCACTCCCTCACCCTCCAACATATTTCACTCGTGAGAATCTTTAATTGCCTGCACCATCTAAAGTGAGGGGCCAAAATATTTAAAGGAGGATGATTATTACCTCGCTGTCCGACCGAAAACTCGATTTCTTTAAACACCCATATCTCCCGAAATACTGAACAGAATTTGATGAAATTTGGAGGAGATGATACGACCAACCTGTTCTTTCGACGTGACAACTTTCAAAATTCGAAAAAATCCAAAGGGGTTAACCTTAAATTTTTTTCAGAAAAAAAATCGATTGGGCTCAAATTTGGCTCATCGTAAGAGCATGTTGGTTGTATTATCTCTTCCAAATTTTATCAAATTCTGTTGGGTATTTCGGGAGATATAGGGGTTTAAAGAAATCGATATTTTTGGCCAGACAGCGTGGTAATAATCATCATCCTTTAAATATTTTTGCCCCTCAATTAAGATGGTGCAGGCAACCAAAGATTCAACGCGAAGTATTTTGTGTTGCCTGACCGGTTTATTATCAGGCCCCGCCAACTCTTGGAATGCATTTGACCTTGAGCGATTCTTAGCACAGGACTGCATTCAGCCCTATGGCCGAGGAAGCGTTTGGATTTAGAGAGCTTTTGAACTTCATCATTTCATATTTATAATTATAAACTAAACTAAACTCTCTTGGTTCAAAAATAAGGTGGAAACAAGAAATCAACGAGTTGCCATACAGAAAAGATTCGAAATACAATAATGAGTATAATGTTTATACCCAGTAGAAATGTTTATAATAATATTACTAGAAATCTTGTGATCTGTGATACGATATATTGAATAAATAAATGATTTCATTGAAACATTCTATACAATTTGAACTTTGAATCAATAAGGACTCCTACTCCAACAATTTTCCAGGGCAAGCATAAAGTCTGAATACAAATATTTATTATCAAGGGCTTAGCCAGGGCTACGTCCTTGCATCAAACCTTTTTAATTCTTCATAATCATTACAATAATGTCTGTCGATATGGAATATAGTAATAATTTGACATTTGAACACATCGTTTGATGCATAATCAATTTCAATACTTTTGTCACTCGTTGATGAGATGAGATATCTGAAATTATAGATAAACTCTAAATATTCCATTCAATATTGAAATATTAAAATTAAGTGTCCACTTATTTAGTTGTATTTCAAGATGATGAACGTTTGAAGCTTATGATTAATGTAAAATGTCTGTGAAAATTTGTTTCCATGGGTTAGGGGAAAAGATTAATTGTGAAAATAAGATTAATTTATTTAGATACCAATCTATATACCTACTGTTTTATAATATCTACCAAGGGCCGATTTATTCAACCTCTCCGTAAAGTATTCGTCAACTATGTGCTCGTTGAATTTACTGATTCCCTTTAAAGTGAAAAGGCGTAAATTTCAGCGATTTCGAGCGTATAGTTTCTGATATATAGAATTTTTTAAATGATTTTCAATAAATTTTTAAAAATTTTCTAGTGATACGTTCTTCAAGAAATTATTCACGAATTTTTGCATTGGCATTTTACAACTAATAACCATGTTTGAATGGGATCGGTTTTGAATTTTTTGATTTATTGAGGAAATAACAACCAAATTTCAGATGGATATAACTCCAAAACCGTTTGGCCAATTATGCATTTGAACAAACTCAGATGTTGCATTCAGACGCACAACCTAACCTGAAAATTTCAAGTCACTATCTCTTTCCGTTCTCAAGTTATCGTGACGTAAATAATATATTTTAATAATTTTTTTTTAATTTTCTAGCGATACGATTCTCACAAAATTTCACGAACATCCTTGAGTTTGCATTCTACAACTACTTACCAAGTTCCAATTCGATCGGATTAGTATTGGTTGAAAACAAAATTATTACTCGGAAACTATTGGGCCGATTATGCCCATTAACGAACTTGTCGGACGTATTGGGTTGCGCGAACTATCCTGAAAGTTTCAAGTCGCTATCTCTTTCCGTTCTCAAGTTATCCTGGCAACGGCCGGCCGGAAATAATCAAATTTGGCCTCGAATTCTTCATCAAGGAGTCGAACCCAATTCGAAAATTACAGACAATTGGGCAAAATGATAACGCGATGTTCCCCAGAACATACGCGCAACAACTAACTTATTCTGGAAATATTGAGATATTTCCCAAAGACTCGGTCAAATATCTGGGCATAGAACTAGATAAGAGATTGAACTTTCACACGCAGATTAAAACCTCGGTAAACAAGGCATATGCGGCTAAGAAAAAACTATATCCTCTATTGTGCAGAAAGAGTAAATTAGACCAAAAAAACAAAAGCCTTATCTACACCTCCCTCATACGTCCCATAATATCATACGCGGCCCCGGCCTTCTGCCACCTCCGTCCTTCCCCCTTGAGACCGCTACAAAATTTCCAAAACAAAGTCCTTCGACTCATTACAAACAAACCATTTTTCACCAGAATCTCTGAATTGCACAAAATTTCCGGGCTCCCCACAATCAGAGAATTTTTCGATCAAATCGCGAGCAACTTCTACGAAAATCAGTGTCGGGTAAGCGTCCTCACCAAAAACATGGTTAGAACGAGGGCACATAATTTAGAACCTCAAAGCCCCCATCCCCTTCCATACCAATACCTTCCCATATTCCTCAAACATTCTTCCAATCCATAACAATATCCCAAAACACTGCTATTAAAACGATATAATAAGAGTATCACATAGGCACCGTCTCTTCTTAGCTGGGAGCAACACCGCGAACGACGTGGCCCCACCCCCTCTTCGGGAAGCCTAATCGACCGAAAGGGTATTGACCCAATAGCGGGACGAGCCGGCCAGCGAGGAGGAGGCATGGCCACGCCCAGCGAATGGCGCTTTCAGCTAGAAAAGACGAATGCCTATTGTCATAATGATGGTTGCAAAAGAAAAAACCGCGCAATCTGTATATATTGTGAATTTTTTTGTAAATAATCCTTCTCCCCTTTTTCGTCAATGAAAAGCAGGTTTTTTATTATTTTTCCTGCAGAATCCGATCACATCACAAAAATACCCAAATCCCAATAAAAAATAAACCTCCCCACCAATTACTTGAAGTATCGATATACATTAGAAAAAATTGTAAATATAGCTAATACTGTTTAGTAGGAACTATAAATGTAGTAAAATTATTATAAGTGTGACATATTTCATAGACTGTAACATAATAGGAGAAATAAACGTTTTTGATTTGATTTGAACACTGAAGCCAAGCAGCGTCGGGCGCAGATAGTACTTGGATGGGTGACCGCTTGGGAACACCGCGTGCTGTAAACTTTTTCAATTTGGCTTCGATGTGTCAAATTTCAGTAATTTTCATAATTAAACGTAATAATGTGTTAATAAATGATAATTCATAGCTGTATTCGTTTTTGCGCGTATGTTCTGGGGAACATCGTGTTATAGTTTTGCCCAAATGTCTGTAACTTTCGAATTTTTTGACGAAAATGGTCTCAAACGATTAAGTTCGACTCCCCAATGAAGAATTCGAGGTCAAATTTGATTCTGTCCGTCCGGCCGTCCGGCCGTTGCCACGATAACTTGAGAACGAAAAGAGCTAGCGACTTGAAATTTTCAGGTTAGGTGGCGCATCCAAATACGACGGACAAGTTCGTTAACCCATTAATGCCTGAGTAATTTTTTTTCTGCAAAATACATAATATTGTCGAAAACGTTGTCTTTAAGATTTGAAAAATGAAACTAAATCGATGAAAAAGGAAAATATATTTAATAACACACTTATTTTTAAGATATGATATTTCATATCATAGGCATCGCACTCTAAATATCGAGAATCTATGTATATTAAAAGTATACAAGTGTAGGTAAATCAATCATGAGAATGAGAAAAGCACCATGGAAGAAATCAAATTAAATCTGGCCAATTTTGCCCAATAACGAACTTAACCGAGATATTCATCTCCCTAAACTACTCTGAGAATTTCAACTACCTACCTCATTCCGTTCGAGAGTTACATCTATGTCTATGGATGAAAAGCAGTCTCACTACTCTCTACTTCACTCACTAATCTCTTACTTCATGTTCAGTTCCGAAATGTAAGAATTTTCTGAGAAAAACTAATTTCGGAGCAAACAACTGAGATTTTTCTCACTTCGCTCACAATTCTTCGATTGATTAGATCATCATTTGACATTATGACAATTCATATTCATACATAGAATAAATAATAATATCATTCTGTGACAACGTTGAAATAAGATTTATTATTGAAATTTTGAAAAATCATATCTCCGAAAGTATTAGCTTGTTAGAGTTGAAAATTATATGATTGGATTCTTATGATAAAACTTTTTATTAAAAAAAATTTAATTTGGAATTTGTTTCGTAAAATAAAAATTTTTTTTTTGTTACTCCGAAACCATCTGTCCGATTTTGCCCAATAACGAACTTAGCCGAGATATTTATCCACTTAACCTACTCTGAAAATTTCAACTCTCTAGCTCATTCCGTTCGAGAGTTATCGTGCCTACGGCCGGCCGGCCGGACAGAATGAATTTCGACCACGGATTCTTGATCGGTGAGTCGAACCAAATCGTTTAAGACCATTTTCATCGAAATATTCGACATTTGGGCAAATTGATAAGCACTCAGTTCCGAGGAACTAGAGCGCCAAAAACCTTAAGATAATGACTGCTTTCTTTTATATACAGTTCCTTCATACTGAAAAGTTTATTTGGAAGGAGTATGGTATGATTGAAAACACTCCTTAGGATGGAGCCCCACGTTGCATTTGGAGCAAATAAATTTCGCACATTTTTTGCAATATGCGCATTGTCTCTGTGTGACATTAGCAGAAACTAAGTGGTCTACTTTGTCAAACCTGATTTCTGAAAGAATATTTCGACTGCATTTTGGTTTTGGTCCCATGAGATGCTCGGGAGCGGTCAAAATCGACAAAACAATTTTCCTCGTAAAATCTAGTAGACTCATTTTAGGATAGACGTGTCTGTAAAGAATCCACATATTTACCAAGGCTCCATTAAAACAAAACCTAACGAATGGCCAGTACCATTTTTTTGAACGTATTCGGATTCGATAAAGACCTCTCAGTTTGTCGAATAAATCAACGCCACCCATTCGTTGGTTATACAAGTTGACAAGACTAGGTTGATCCACCTGAACATAGGTTTTTTCTCTTTTTGACCAGCGCTTACACTGGCCTTTTGTGAGGCAAATCTGATCGATATCAACGTTGCTTCCGATAGTAACCTGGCTGTTATCATGCCATCTTATCAAACAAGTGGATTTATCAACTAACTGCAGGACGTGGGTACTTCCACGTGGCTCCTTTTTGTGGTCCCTCAATGGTGCCTTCTCCACTCTATCTGATCTAATTGTACCAATACAAGATATTTGCTCTGCTTTCAAGACTTCCAAAAGTGGAAGGGAATTGAAGAAATTATCTATAAAAATGGGTTCAAGCCCTGTGGACAGGAGCTTTCTGGCGCTCTAGTTCAAACAGACAAATTATATCTCCGAAAATATTGGTTTCTCAGAGTTGGGAATTATATCAATGTATTCATATAATAGAACTGCATCCTAAAGGAATTCAAATAATAGTTTATTTATCAAGATTAAATGAGCAATCATGAGAATGAGAAAAGCACCATGGAAGAAATCAAATTAAATCTGGCCAATTTTGCCCAATAACGAACTTAACCGAGATATTCATCTCCCTAAACTACTCTGAAAATTTCAACTACCTACCTCATTCCGTTCGAGAGTTATATCTATGTCTATGGATGAAAAGCAGTCTCACTACTCTCAGATCTCTTACTTCATGTTCAGTTCCGAAATGTAAGAATTTTCTAAGAAAAACTAATATCGGAGCAAACAACTGAGATTTAACTCACTTCGCTCACAATTCTTCGATTGATTAGTCTCGGGAACATCATTTGACATTATGACAATTCATATTCATACATAGAATAATATCATTCTGTGACAACGTTGAAATACGATTTATTATTGAAATTTTGAAAAATCATATCTGAGATTTTTCTCACTTCGCTCACAATTCTTCGATTGATTAGTCTCAGGAACATCATTTGACATTATGACAATTCATATTCATACATAGAATAATATTATTCTGTGACAACGTTGAAATACGATTTATTATTGAAATTTTGAAAAATCATATCTCCGAAAGTATTAGCTTGTTAGAGTTAAAAATGATATGATTGGATTCTCATGATAAAACTTTTTATTAAAAAAAATTTAATTTGGAATTTGTTTCGTAAAAAAAAAATTTTTTTTTTGTTACTCCGAAACCATTTGTCCGATTTTGCCCAATAACGAACTTAGCCGAGATATTTATCCCCCAAACCTACTCTGAAAATTTCAACTCTCTAGCTCATTCCGTTCGAGAGTTATCGTGCCTACGGCCGGCCGGACCGGCCGGCCGGACCGGCCGGACAGAATGAATTTCGACCACGGATTCTTGATCAGTGAGTCGAACCAAATCGTTTAAGACCATTTTCATCGAAATATTCGAAAATTACAGACATTTGGGCAAATTGATAAGCACTCAGTTCCGAGGAACTAGAGCGCCAAAAAGTGTGCTACCAGGAGGTAAGTACTGAAGGCATAAATTTTCTGTTACCGATGATCCCAATGACTTTCCGACTTTCTTATCACCAGCACCACAGTACGGAGTAAATTTTAGTAAATATCCTTCAGATGTGGAAAGACACCAAAACTTAAAACCATATCTGATTGGTTTACACCGTATAAACTGCTTCATATGGTGGTGGCCATAATACGGCTCCATGGCCTCATCCAAAGAAAAATTTTCGCCTAGAGGGGTGGCTAAGGATTGAGAGATTTCATTAATTCTGTCGATAAGAGGTTGAATCTTGTACAGCTTGTTGTTAGGGTCAATTTTGTTGTTATCATTGAAATGTAAGTAGCGATGTATCAACTCAAACCGATCCCTAGATATGCTGTTGCTCACCAAATGATTGTATGTATCAGACTTCCTTTCCCAATACATTCTTCTTGAAGGCAACTTATTGTACCCAGATAAAATTAGGATTCCAATATATACGTACATTTCACTAGTGGATACAAAGAAGTTATGGTCACCTTTGAAAGCAGCATACTTAATGGTTTCATCGCAAATGAATTGAACGAATTCTTCTGAAAAAAATAGTTTGAATATCTCTATGGGTGCTAATTCGTCGTTCTTTATTTTATCTGCAATATTTGGTAGAGGACTCTTGGAAATTTTCAATTTTTCTGCAATCGGCATCAGTAATTTTGTTTTCCAATTTCTATCCTTTTTTATTACTGATTTCTTACGATCATTCTCATTGCTAGTTACATGGCCTATACCATCTTTCCTCATTTTTTTAGCTAAAAGAGAAAGTGGTATATCGTCTTCATCTGTATAATGACTAGTAAATGTTGAACTTTGAGAGCCTGGTTTTTTTTCAATTTTCTCCTTATTTCCTTTCTGAACAGCATAAACTTCAACTGGTTGTTTCAAAATACCCTTTCCTAGATCATTTATTTCAAATACTTCCTCATCACTTTTTCCGTCGTCCTTGTCAGTATCATGGCCATCATCTGGAGGTAATAGAACAAAGTCAAGGTGATCACATTCTCGTAAAGTATCATAATTTTCATCATTATCAGATATTTCATTGATAAAGCTGATCAGCTCTTCAGCGTCTTGAGGGTTATCAGGATTATAACATTTCTTCCTAAAAAAAGAATATATGTTTTACGGCCTATGATATGATATTTCATATGCTGAAGAAATATTCAAATATTTTGAAAACTTCTGAAGAAATATGAGATATTTTGTTCTATTACTACCTGAGATAGTACCAGCAAAAATGTTTTTATCATGACTTGTCAGAAAAGTGTTTCTTAACAAAATAAAATAAAACATAACCTTACCTTAGCGGCATGATTCCCCAAAATATTTCAATCCTGAATTTCAACTGTAACTGTGCAAATCTGTTCGAAGATATGGTAAATCTTATAGCACTAACACACAGATACACTCTCTATGAATGTTCGAGACGAACTGAAACATCAATTGTTAACGACCGCTAGACGTGTCAAGACTTGAAGTGAGTCAGAGTTTTGTATATGAAATATCATATTATAGGCAGTATTGGGTTAATGGGGATAATCGGCCCAGTGGTTTCTGAGTAATAATTTTGTTTTCAACCAATAGAAATCCGATCGAATTGAAACTTGGTGGGTATTCGTAGAATATGCTGTTTAATTTGATGGTGTTGTCTGCTAAGCATTTAGTGAAGTATTGTTCGTCTTCTGCAATGGTTTTCAACTTTTTCACCATCTCTGTGTAGTCCACCACTCCATAGATGAATATCGGAGGTGTTTTTAATTGGGCTGCTGTTGTTTTGTTGGATATCCTCGTTCAGGTTACTCAAAGCGTCAAACTTGTTGTTGGTTGTTGTGGGTGTTGTATTGTTGGCATTTATTTTCCTTCTTTTTGTGTTAGTTGTTTTCACTACCTGCCATTTGTTTATCCCTTCATTGGATTCGAACCCATGGAAGTCTTCGTCACTTGTTGACGACAATCGATGATAATATACATTTTCATTAATTGTGGGATTTGGGCTATATCTCGTTGTTGTGTTTGCTTGGGCCGTTAGGGGTACCTGTGATTTTCCTGCTTGATGAATTAGTTGGTTGGAATCTATTTCCGATTCATATGAGGACGGCATTTTACTCATTTTTCCGATTCAGCGGTACGCCACTGGAAATCAGACAACAGACGTTATCAAGATAACATCTTGATTGAAGATAAGATAACACTTTTGGAGTCCCTTTTCTCACTATTTTTACTAATAAACTGTTTATATTGCGCTTATTATTATTATTATTATTTTGATCATTTGAACATGACTTCTGTTCATACAAATCAGTGTAATTTATGGGATTGTACATGCATAGAGGTAAGTTTCTTTAGTTCTGGAATATTTTGAATGCTTTGTACATTGTGAATATTCCTGAAAACTATGTATGGTAATCTAAATTATATCGAAACAATTGTGTAGTTTATTAGTGTCACTATTCTCCTCATAACACGTATTTCTGGTTTTAGCCTTTCAACATAAAATTTGTCAAAGAAGTTGAAAAGCATCCGGTGTTATACGATTTCAATCTACAAGAGTATTCAAGGAAGGACCAAACAGAAGCAGCATGGATCCTGGTTGGAAAAGAAGTGAACTTATCAGGTAAAGTATCTTTTTATTCTGTTGATACAATAAGTTTGTTTTAAGTATCTATTCATCATTACTTTGATGCGTCTATTAAAATTTATTGAATGCATCTGTAATATTGGTAAAGCGAACAAAAATAAATTGAAAAATACGAACAAATAAGTAAAATTCAATATTGAAAGAAATTTCTACACAACATGTTATTAGATGTGTTTTAGAGAATTTATGCTCATAACCTCTCTGCCTCTACGATGTAGTTGGGCCATTATCTGTATAATTATCATCATCTAATCTGCTAGATTAGAATGATAAACATATGAATCTCTTCAAAACCAATTAGAATACGAAAAGTTCTAGTCAAGCTGCATGACTTGATGAGCGAATTTTTTGACAATCATGCTAAAGAAATTTTCACAATAATTCTGAAATGAATTACTTTTCAAACGACAATGAGAGCATCTAATTTTTGTTTGATTTTGTCTTATAGCGGCCGAGTCTAAAGAAAGGTGGAGAAATTTAAGAAGTGCTTTAGGAAGAAATCTCAAACCCAAAGCGAGTGGCGGTGGGACCTCGAAAAAAAAACCATACTACCTGAGTCAAGCGAAGCGATGTTATTCCCTTCATGAAAATATCTGGAACGTCCACCGGAAATTTAACGCAAGAAAATAATCCAAGCCAAAGTTCCATATCCACAACAGATGATTCTGAAATTGAGGATGTGCTTCCGGTAAACGAAACTGTGCCTGGGTCGGTACCTTCAGATATCGTTGGAAACGAAAAACCCTCACCTACAGACCAACTCGGAACTTTCACTACACTTACTTTGCAAGACCCGGCTTCCATAACCCAGGCAGGCAGAAATCTACCAGTTAATGGAGCAATAGGTCCTAATCCTTTAAGGATGCGGAAACTATTATCAAATACCCAAAGTGATGTCGACAAAGCATTCTCCGACAATTTTTCGGCAAAGGCTACCAAACTCTCAAATCCGTCTCATAATGATATAAAGGAAGCAGGAATTGAGCATTTTCTAACCAGTCTAATTCCAGATTTGATGAGTATGAGCGATTCTCAATTGAGAAGGTTCAAGAGGGAAACATTGCGTCTCATAGATGATAGTCTATAGCCACTCCCTCACCCTCCAACATCTTTCACTCGTGAGAATCTTTAATTGCCTGCACCATCTAAAGTGAGGGGCCAAAATATTTAAAGGAGGATGATTATTACCTCGCTGTCCGACCGAAAACTCGATTTCTTTAAACACCCATATCTCCCGAAATACTGAACAGAATTTGATGAAATTTGGAGGAGATGATACGACCAACCTGTTCTTTCGATGTGACAACTTTCAAAATTCGAAAAAATCCAAAGGGGTTAACCTTAAATTTTTTTCAGAAAAAAAATCGATTGGGCTCAAATTTGGCTCATCGTAAGAGCATGTTGGTTGTATTATCTCTTCCAAATTTCATCAAATTCTGTTGAGTATTTCGGGAGATATAGGGGTTTAAAGAAATCGATATTTTTGGCCAGACAGCGTGGTAATAATCATCATCCTTTAAATATTTTTGCCCCTCAATTAAGATGGTGCAGGCAACCAAAGATTCAACGCGAAGTATTTTGTGTTGCCTGACCGATTTATTATCAGGCCCCGCCAACTCTTGGAATGCATTTGACCTTGAGCGATTCTTAGCACAGGACTGCATTCAGCCCTATGGCCGAGGAAGCGTTTGGATTTAGAGAGCTTTTGAACTTCATCATTTCATATTTATAATTATAAACTAAACTAAACTCTCTTGGTTCAAAAATAAGGTGGAAACAAGAAATCAACGAGTTGCCATACAGAAAAGATTCGAAATACAATAATGAGTATAATGTTTATACCCAGTAGAAATGTTTATAATAATATTACTAGAAATCTTGTGATCTGTGATACGATATATTGAATAAATAAATGATTTCATTGAAACATTCTATACAATTTGAACTTTGAATCAATAAGGACTCCTACTCCAACAATTTTCCAGGGCAAGCATAAAGTCTGAATACAAATATTTATTATCAAGGGCTTAGCCAGGGCTACGTCCTTGCATCAAACCTTTTTAATTCTTCATAATCATTACAATAATGTCTGTCGATATGGAATATAGTAATAATTTGACATTTGAACACATCGTTTGATGCATAATCAATTTCAATACTTTTGTCACTCGTTGATGAGATGAGATATCTGAAATTATAGATAAACTCTAAATATTCCATTCAATATTGAAATATTAAAATTAAGTGTCCACTTATTTAGTTGTATTTCAAGATGATGAACGTTTGAAGCTTATGATTAATGTAAAATGTCTGTGAAAATTTGTTTCCATGGGTTAGGGGAAAAGATTAATTGTGAAAATAAGATTAATTTATTTAGATACCAATCTATATACCTACTGTTTTATAATATCTACCAAGGGCCGATTTATTCAACCTCTCCGTAAAGTATTCGTCAACTATGTGCTCGTTGAATTTACTGATTCCCTTTAAAGTGAAAAGGCGTAAATTTCAGCGATTTCGAGCGTATAGTTTCTGATATATAGAATTTTTTAAATGATTTTCAATAATTTTTCAAAAATTTTCTAGTGATACGTTCTTCAAGAAATTATTCAAGAATTTTCGCATTGGCATTTTACAACTAATAACCATGTTTGAATGGGATCGGTTTTGAATTTTTTGATTTATTGAGGAAATAACAACCAAATTTCAGATGGATATAACTCCAAAACCGTTTGGCCAATTATGCATTTGAACAAACTCAGATGTTGCATTCAGACGCACAACCTAACCTGAAAATTTCAAGTCACTATCTCTTTCCGTTCTCAAGTTATTGTGACGTAAATAATATATTTTAATAATTTTTTTTTAATTTTCTAGCGATACGATTCTCACAAAATTTCACGAACATCCTTGAGTTTGCATTCTACAACTACTTACCAAGTTCCAATTCGATCGGATTAGTATTGGTTGAAAACAAAATTATTACTCGGAAACTATTGGGCCGATTATGCCCATTAACGAACTTGTCGGACGTATTGGGTTGCGCGAACTATCCTGAAAGTTTCAAGTCGCTATCTCTTTCCGTTCTCAAGTTATCCTGGCAACGGCCGGCCGGAAATAATCAAATTTGGCCTCGAATTCTTCATCAAGGAGTCGAACCCAATTCGAAAATTACAGACAATTGGGCAAAATGATAACGCGATGTTCCCCAGAACATACGCGCAACAACTAACTTATTCTGGAAATATTGAGATATTTCCCAAAGACTCGGTCAAATATCTGGGCATAGAACTAGATAAGAGATTGAACTTTCACACGCAGATTAAAACCTCGGTAAACAAGGCATATGCGGCTAAGAAAAAACTATATCCTCTATTGTGCAGAAAGAGTAAATTAGACCAAAAAAACAAAAGCCTTATCTACACCTCCCTCATACGTCCCATAATATCATACGCGGCCCCGGCCTTCTGCCACCTCCGTCCTTCCCCCTTGAGACCGCTACAAAATTTCCAAAACAAAGTCCTTCGACTCATTACAAACAAACCATTTTTCACCAGAATCTCTGAATTGCACAAAATTTCCGGGCTCCCCACAATCAGAGAATTTTTCGATCAAATCGCGAGCAACTTCTACGAAAATCAGTGTCGGGTAAGCGTCCTCACCAAAAACATGGTTAGAACGAGGGCACATAATTTAGAACCTCAAAGCCCCCATCCCCTTCCATACCAATACCTTCCCATATTCCTCAAACATTCTTCCAATCCATAACAATATCCCAAAACACTGCTATTAAAACGATATAATAAAAGTATCACATAGGCACCGTCTCTTCTTAGCTGGGAGCAACACCGCGAACGACGTGGCCCCACCCCCTCTTCGGGAAGCCTAATCGACCGAAAGGGTATTGACCCAATAGCGGGACGAGCCGGCCAGCGAGGAGGAGGCATGGCCACGCCCAGCGAATGGCGCTTTCAGCTAGAAAAGACGAATGCCTATTGTCATAATGATGGTTGCAAAAGAAAAAACCGCGCAATCTGTATATATTGTGAATTTTTTTGTAAATAATCCTTCTCCCCTTTTTCGTCAATGAAAAGCAGGTTTTTTATTATTTTTCCTGCAGAATCCGATCACATCACAAAAATACCCAAATCCCAATAATAAATAAACCTCCCCACCAATTACTTGAAGTACCGATATACATTAGAAAAAATTGTAAATATAGCTAATACTGTTTAGTAGGAACTATAAATGTAGTAAAATTATTATAAGTGTGACATATTTCATAGACTGTAACATAATAGGAGAAATAAACGTTTTTGATTTGATTTGAACACTGAAGCCAAGCAGCGTCGGGCGCAGATAGTACTTGGATGGGTGACCGCTTGGGAACACCGCGTGCTGTAAACTTTTTCAATTTGGCTTCGATGTGTCAAATTTCAGTAATTTTCATAATTAAACGTAATAATGTGTTAATAAATGATAATTCATAGCTGTATTCGTTTTTGCGCGTATGTTCTGGGGAACATCGCGTTATAGTTTTGCCCAAATGTCTGTAACTTTCGAATTTTTTGACGAAAATGGTCTCAAACGATTAAGTTCGACTCCCCAATGAAGAATTCGAGGTCAAATTTGATTCTGTCCGTCCGGCCGTCCGGCCGTTGCCACGATAACTTGAGAACGAAAAGAGCTAGCGACTTGAAATTTTCAGGTTAGGTGGCGCATCCCAATACGACGGACAAGTTCGTTAATGGGGATAATCGGCCCAGTGGTTTCTGAGTAATAATTTTGTTTTCAACCAATAGAAATCCGATCGAATTGAAACTTGGTGGGTATTCGTAGAATATGCTGTTTAATTTGATGGTGTTGTCTGCTAAGCATTTAGTGAAGTATTGTTCGTCTTCTGCAATGGTTTTCAACTTTTTCACCATCTCTGTGTAGTCCACCACTCCATAGATGAATATCGGAGGTGTTTTTAATTGGGCTGCTGTTGTTTTGTTGGATATCCTCGTTCAGGTTACTCAAAGCGTCAAACTTGTTGTTGGTTGTTGTGGGTGTTGTATTGTTGGCATTTATTTTCCTTCTTTTTGTGTTAGTTGTTTTCACTACCTGCCATTTGTTTATCCCTTCATTGGATTCGAACCCATGGAAGTCTTCGTCACTTGTTGACGACAATCGATGATAATATACATTTTCATTAATTGTGGGATTTGGGCTATATCTCGTTGTTGTGTTTGCTTGGGCCGTTAGGGGTACCTGTGATTTTCCTGCTTGATGAATTAGTTGGTTGGAATCTATTTCCGATTCATATGAGGACGGCATTTTACTCATTTTTCCGATTCAGCGGTACGCCACTGGAAATCAGACAACAGACGTTATCAAGATAACATCTTGATTGAAGATAAGATAACACTTTTGGAGTCCCTTTTCTCACTATTTTTACTAATAAACTGTTTATATTGCGCTTATTATTATTATTATTATTTTGATCATTTGAACATGACTTCTGTTCATACAAATCAGTGTAATTTATGGGATTGTACATGCATAGAGGTAAGTTTCTTTAGTTCTGGAATATTTTGAATGCTTTGTACATTGTGAATATTCCTGAAAACTATGTATGGTAATCTAAATTATATCGAAACAATTGTGTAGTTTATTAGTGTCACTATTCTCCTCATAACACGTATTTCTGGTTTTAGCCTTTCAACATAAAATTTGTCAAAGAAGTTGAAAAGCATCCGGTGTTATACGATTTCAATCTACAAGAGTATTCAAGGAAGGACCAAACAGAAGCAGCATGGATCCTGGTTGGAAAAGAAGTGAACTTATCAGGTAAAGTATCTTTTTATTCTGTTGATACAATAAGTTTGTTTTAAGTATCTATTCATCATTACTTTGATGCGTCTATTAAAATTTATTGAATGCATCTATAATATTGGTAAAGCGAACAAAAATAAATTGAAAAATACGAACAAATAAGTAAAATTCAATATTGAAAGAAATTTCTACACAACATGTTATTAGATGTGTTTTAGAGAATTTATGCTCATAACCTCTCTGCCTCTACGATGTAGTTGGGCCATTATCTGTATAATTATCATCATCTAATCTGCTAGATTAGAATGATAAACATATGAATCTCTTCAAAACCAATTAGAATACGAAAAGTTCTAGTCAAGCTGCATGACTTGATGAGCGAATTTTTTGACAATCATGCTAAAGAAATTTTCACAATAATTCTGAAATGAATTACTTTTCAAACGACAATGAGAGCATCTAATTTTTGTTTGATTTTGTCTTATAGCGGCCGAGTCTAAAGAAAGGTGGAGAAATTTAAGAAGTGCTTTAGGAAGAAATCTCAAACCCAAAGCGAGTGGCGGTGGGACCTCGAAAAAAAAACCATACTACCTGAGTCAAGCGAAGCGATGTTATTCCCTTCATGAAAATATCTGGAACGTCCACCGGAAATTTAACGCAAGAAAATAATCCAAGCCAAAGTTCCATATCCACAACAGATGATTCTGAAATTGAGGATGTGCTTCCGGTAAACGAAACTGTGCCTGGGTCGGTACCTTCAGATATCGTTGGAAACGAAAAACCCTCACCTACAGACCAACTCGGAACTTTCACTACACTTACTTTGCAAGACCCGGCTTCCATAACCCAGGCAGGCAGAGATCTACCAGTTAATGGAGCAATAGGTCCTAATCCTTTAAGGATGCGGAAACTATTATCAAATACCCAAAGTGATGTCGACAAAGCATTCTCCGACAATTTTTCGGCAAAGGCTACCAAACTCTCAAATCCGTCTCATAATGATATAAAGGAAGCAGGAATTGAGCATTTTCTAACCAGTCTAATTCCAGATTTGATGAGTATGAGCGATTCTCAATTGAGAAGGTTCAAGAGGGAAACATTGCGTCTCATAGATGATATTCTATAGCCACTCCCTCACCCTCCAACATATTTCACTCGTGAGAATCTTTAATTGCCTGCACCATCTAAAGTGAGGGGCCAAAATATTTAAAGGAGGATGATTATTACCTCGCTGTCCGACCGAAAACTCGATTTCTTTAAACACCCATATCTCCCGAAATACTGAACAGAATTTGATGAAATTTGGAGGAGATGATACGACCAACCTGTTCTTTCGATGTGACAACTTTCAAAATTCGAAAAAATCCAAAGGGGTTAACCTTAAATTTTTTTCAGAAAAAGAATCGATTAGGCTCAAATTTGGCTCATCGTAAGAGCATGTTGGTTGTATTATCTCTTCCAAATTTCATCAAATTCTGTTGGGTATTTCGGGAGATATAGGGGTTTAAAGAAATCGATATTTTTGGCCAGACAGCGTGGTAATAATCATCATCCTTTAAATATTTTTGCCCCTCAATTAAGATGGTGCAGGCAACAAAAGATTCAACGCGAAGTATTTTGTGTTGCCTGACCGATTTATTATCAGGCCCCGCCAACTCTTGGAATGCATTTGACCTTGAGCGATTCTTAGCACAGGACTGCATTCAGCCCTATGGCCGAGGAAGCGTTTGGATTTAGAGAGCTTTTGAACTTCATCATTTCATATTTATAATTATAAACTAAACTAAACTCTCTTGGTTCAAAAATAAGGTGGAAACAAGAAATCAACGAGTTGCCATACAGAAAAGATTCGAAATACAATAATGAGTATAATGTTTATACCCAGTAGAAATGTTTATAATAATATTACTAGAAATCTTGTGATCTGTGATACGATATATTGAATAAATAAATGATTTCATTGAAACATTCTATACAATTTGAACTTTGAATCAATAAGGACTCCTACTCCAACAATTTTCCAGGGCAAGCATAAAGTCTGAATACAAATATTTATTATCAAGGGCTTAGCCAGGGCTACGTCCTTGCATCAAACCTTTTTAATTCTTCATAATCATTACAATAATGTCTGTCGATATGGAATATAGTAATAATTTGACATTTGAACACATCGTTTGATGCATAATCAATTTCAATACTTTTGTCACTCGTTGATGAGATGAGATATCTGAAATTATAGATAAACTCTAAATATTCCATTCAATATTGAAATATTAAAATTAAGTGTCCACTTATTTAGTTGTATTTCAAGATGATGAACGTTTGAAGCTTATGATTAATGTAAAATGTCTGTGAAAATTTGTTTCCATGGGTTAGGGGAAAAGATTAATTGTGAAAATAAGATTAATTTATTTAGATACCAATCTATATACCTACTGTTTTATAATATCTACCAAGGGCCGATTTATTCAACCTCTCCGTAAAGTATTCGTCAACTATGTGCTCGTTGAATTTACTGATTCCCTTTAAAGTGAAAAGGCGTAAATTTCAGCGATTTCGAGCGTATAGTTTCTGATATATAGAATTTTTTAAATGATTTTCAATAATTTTTTAAAAATTTTCTAGTGATACGTTCTTCAAGAAATTATTCACGAATTTTCGCATTGGCATTTTACAACTAATAACCATGTTTGAATGGGATCGGTTTTGAATTTTTTGATTTATTGAGGAAATAACAACCAAATTTCAGATGGATATAACTCCAAAACCGTTTGGCCAATTATGCATTTGAACAAACTCAGATGTTGCATTCAGACGCACAACCTAACCTGAAAATTTCAAGTCACTATCTCTTTCCGTTCTCAAGTTATCGTGACGTAAATAATATATTTTAATAATTTTTTTTTAATTTTCTAGCGATACGATTCTCACAAAATTTCACGAACATCCTTGAGTTTGCATTCTACAACTACTTACCAAGTTCCAATTCGATCGGATTAGTATTGGTTGAAAACAAAATTATTACTCGGAAACTATTGGGCCGATTATGCCCATTAACGAACTTGTCGGACGTATTGGGTTGCGCGAACTATCCTGATAGTTTCAAGGCGCTATCTCTTTCCGTTCTCAAGTTATCCTGGCAACGGCCGGCCGGAAATAATCAAATTTGGCCTCGAATTCTTCATCAAGGAGTCGAACCCAATTCGAAAATTACAGACAATTGAGCAAAATGATAACGCGATGTTCCCCAGAACATACGCGCAACAACTAACTTATTCTGGAAATATTGAGATATTTCCCAAAGACTCGGTCAAATATCTGGGCATAGAACTAGATAAGAGATTGAACTTTCACACGCAGATTAAAACCTCGGTAAACAAGGCATAGGCGGCTAAGAAAAAACTATATCCTCTATTGTGCAGAAAGAGTAAATTAGACCAAAAAAACAAAAGCCTTATCTACACCTCCCTCATACGTCCCATAATATCATACGCGGCCCCGGCCTTCTGCCACCTCCGTCCTTCCCCCTTGAGACCGCTACAAAATTTCCAAAACAAAGTCCTTCGACTCATTACAAACAAACCATTTTTCACCAGAATCTCTGAATTGCACAAAATTTCCGGGCTCCCCACAATCAGAGAATTTTTCGATCAAATCGCGAGCAACTTCTACGAAAATCAGTGTCGGGTAAGCGTCCTCACCAAAAACATGGTTAGAACGAGGGCACATAATTTAGAACCTCAAAGCCCCCATCCCCTTCCATACCAATACCTTCCCATATTCCTCAAACATTCTTCCAATCCATAACAATATCCCAAAACACTGCTATTAAAACGATATAATAAAAGTATCACATAGGCACCGTCTCTTCTTAGCTGGGAGCAACACCGCGAACGACGTGGCCCCACCCCCTCTTCGGGAAGCCTAATCGACCGAAAGGGTATTGACCCAATAGCGGGACGAGCTGGCCAGCGAGGGGGAGGCATGGCCACGCCCAGCGAATGGCGCTTTCAGCTAGAAAAGACGAATGCCTATTGTCATAATGATGGTTGCAAAAGAAAAAACCGCGCAGTCTGTATATATTGTGAATTTTTTTGTAAATAATCCTTCTCCCCTTTTTCGTCAATGAAAAGCAGGTTTTTTATTATTTTTCCTGCAGAATCCGATCACATCACAAAAATACCCAAATCCCAATAATAAATAAACCTCCCCACCAATTACTTGAAGTATCGATATACATTAGAAAAAATTGTAAATATAGCTAATACTGTTTAGTAGGAACTATAAATGTAGTAAAATTATTATAAGTGTGACATATTTCATAGACTGTAACATAATAGGAGAAATAAACGTTTTTGATTTGATTTGAACACTGAAGCCAAGCAGCGTCGGGCGCAGATAGTACTTGGATGGGTGACCGCTTGGGAACACCGCGTGCTGTAAACTTTTTCAATTTGGCTTCGATGTGTCAAATTTCAGTAATTTTCATAATTAAACGTAATAATGTGTTAATAAATGATAATTCATAGGTGTATTCGTTTTTGCGCGTATGTTCTGGGGAACATCGCGTTATAGTTTTGCCCAAATGTCTGTAACTTTCGAATTTTTTGACGAAAATGGTCTCAAACGATTAAGTTCGACTCCCCAATGAAGAATTCGAGGTCAAATTTGATTCTGTCCGTCCGGCCGTCCGGCCGTTGCCACGATAACTTGAGAACGAAAAGAGCTAGCGACTTGAAATTTTCAGGTTAGGTGGCGCATCCCAATACGACGGACAAGTTCGTTAATGGGGATAATCGGCCCAGTGGTTTCTGAGTAATAATTTTGTTTTCAACCAATAGAAATCCGATCGAATTGAAACTTGGTGGGTATTCGTAGAATATGCTGTTTAATTTGATGGTGTTGTCTGCTAAGCATTTAGTGAAGTATTGTTCGTCTTCTGCAATGGTTTTCAACTTTTTCACCATCTCTGTGTAGTCCACCACTCCATAGATGAATATCGGAGGTGTTTTTAATTGGGCTGCTGTTGTTTTGTTGGATATCCTCGTTCAGGTTACTCAAAGCGTCAAACTTGTTGTTGGTTGTTGTGGGTGTTGTATTGTTGGCATTTATTTTCCTTCTTTTTGTGTTAGTTGTTTTCACTACCTGCCATTTGTTTATCCCTTCATTGGATTCGAACCCATGGAAGTCTTCGTCACTTGTTGACGACAATCGATGATAATATACATTTTCATTAATTGTGGGATTTGGGCTATATCTCGTTGTTGTGTTTGCTTGGGCCGTTAGGGGTACCTGTGATTTTCCTGCTTGATGAATTAGTTGGTTGGAATCTATTTCCGATTCATATGAGGACGGCATTTTACTCATTTTTCCGATTCAGCGGTACGCCACTGGAAATCAGACAACAGACGTTATCAAGATAACATCTTGATTGAAGATAAGATAACACTTTTGGAGTCCCTTTTCTCACTATTTTTACTAATAAACTGTTTATATTGCGCTTATTATTATTATTATTATTTTGATCATTTGAACATGACTTCTGTTCATACAAATCAGTGTAATTTATGGGATTGTACATGCATAGAGGTAAGTTTCTTTAGTTCTGGAATATTTTGAATGCTTTGTACATTGTGAATATTCCTGAAAACTATGTATGGTAATCTAAATTATATCGAAACAATTGTGTAGTTTATTAGTGTCACTATTCTCCTCATAACACGTATTTCTGGTTTTAGCCTTTCAACATAAAATTTGTCAAAGAAGTTGAAAAGCATCCGGTGTTATACGATTTCAATCTACAAGAGTATTCAAGGAAGGACCAAACAGAAGCAGCATGGATCCTGGTTGGAAAAGAAGTGAACTTATCAGGTAAAGTATCTTTTTATTCTGTTGATACAATAAGTTTGTTTTAAGTATCTATTCATCATTACTTTGATGCGTCTATTAAAATTTATTGAATGCATCTGTAATATTGGTAAAGCGAACAAAAATAAATTGAAAAATACGAACAAATAAGTAAAATTCAATATTGAAAGAAATTTCTACACAACATGTTATTAGATGTGTTTTAGAGAATTTATGCTCATAACCTCTCTGCCTCTACGATGTAGTTGAGCCATTATCTGTATAATTATCATCATCTAATCTGCTAGATTAGAATGATAAACATATGAATCTCTTCAAAACCAATTAGAATACGAAAAGTTCTAGTCAAGCTGCATGACTTGATGAGCGAATTTTTTGACAATCATGCTAAAGAAATTTTCACAATAATTCTGAAATGAATTACTTTTCAAACGACAATGAGAGCATCTAATTTTTGTTTGATTTTGTCTTATAGCGGCCGAGTCTAAAGAAAGGTGGAGAAATTTAAGAAGTGCTTTAGGAAGAAATCTCAAACCCAAAGCGAGTGGCGGTGGGACCTCGAAAAAAAAACCATACTACCTGAGTCAAGCGAAGCGATGTTATTCCCTTCATGAAAATATCTGGAACGTCCACCGGAAATTTAACGCAAGAAAATAATCCAAGCCAAAGTTCCATATCCACAACAGATGATTCTGAAATTGAGGATGTGCTTCCGGTAAACGAAACTGTGCCTGGGTCGGTACCTTCAGATATCGTTGGAAACGAAAAACCCTCACCTACAGACCAACTCGGAACTTTCACTACACTTACTTTGCAAGACCCGGCTTCCATAACCCAGGCAGGCAGAGATCTACCAGTTAATGGAGCAATAGGTCCTAATCCTTTAAGGATGCGGAAACTATTATCAAATACCCAAAGTGATGTCGACAAAGCATTCTCCGACAATTTTTCGGCAAAGGCTACCAAACTCTCAAATCCGTCTCATAATGATATAAAGGAAGCAGGAATTGAGCATTTTCTAACCAGTCTAATTCCAGATTTGATGAGTATGAGCGATTCTCAATTGAGAAGGTTCAAGAGGGAAACATTGCGTCTCATAGATGATATTCTATAGCCACTCCCTCACCCTCCAACATCTTTCACTCGTGAGAATCTTTAATTGCCTGCACCATCTAAAGTGAGGGGCCAAAATATTTAAAGGAGGATGATTATTACCTCGCTGTCCGACCGAAAACTCGATTTCTTTAAACACCCATATCTCCCGAAATACTGAACAGAATTTGATGAAATTTGGAGGAGATGATACGACCAACCTGTTCTTTCGATGTGACAACTTTCAAAATTCGAAAAAATCCAAAGGGGTTAACCTTAAATTTTTTTCAGAAAAAAAATCGATTGGGCTCAAATTTGGCTCATCGTAAGAGCATGTTGGTTGTATTATCTCTTCTAAATTTCATCAAATTCTGTTGAGTATTTCGGGAGATATAGGGGTTTAAAGAAATCGATATTTTTGGCCAGACAGCGTGGTAATAATCATCATCCTTTAAATATTTTTGCCCCTCAATTAAGATGGTGCAGGCAACCAAAGATTCAACGCGAAGTATTTTGTGTTGCCTGACCGATTTATTATCAGGCCCCGCCAACTCTTGGAATGCATTTGACCTTGAGCGATTCTTAGCACAGGACTGCATTCAGCCCTATGGCCGAGGAAGCGTTTGGATTTAGAGAGCTTTTGAACTTCATCATTTCATATTTATAATTATAAACTAAACTAAACTCTCTTGGTTCAAAAATAAGGTGGAAACAAGAAATCAACGAGTTGCCATACAGAAAAGATTCGAAATACAATAATGAGTATAATGTTTATACCCAGTAGAAATGTTTATAATAATATTACTAGAAATCTTGTGATCTGTGATACGATATATTGAATAAATAAATGATTTCATTGAAACATTCTATACAATTTGAACTTTGAATCAATAAGGACTCCTACTCCAACAATTTTCCAGGGCAAGCATAAAGTCTGAATACAAATATTTATTATCAAGGGCTTAGCCAGGGCTACGTCCTTGCATCAAACCTTTTTAATTCTTCATAATCATTACAATAATGTCTGTCGATATGGAATATAGTAATAATTTGACATTTGAACACATCGTTTGATGCATAATCAATTTCAATACTTTTGTCACTCGTTGATGAGATGAGATATCTGAAATTATAGATATAGAAATAACTCTAAATATTCCATTCAATATTGAAATATTAAAATTAAGTGTCCACTTATTTAGTTGTATTTCAAGATGATGAACGTTTGAAGCTTATGATTAATGTAAAATGTCTGTGAAAATTTGTTTCCATGGGTTAGGGGAAAAGATTAATTGTGAAAATAAGATTAATTTATTTAGATACCAATCTATATACCTACTGTTTTATAATATCTACCAAGGGCCGATTTATTCAACCTCTCCGTAAAGTATTCGTCAACTATGTGCTCGTTGAATTTACTGATTCTCTTTAAAGTGAAAAGGCGTAAATTTCAGCGATTTCGAGCGTATAGTTTCTGATATATAGAATTTTTTAAATGATTTTCAATAATTTTGTAAAAATTTTCTAGTGATACGTTCTTCAAGAAATTATTCACGAATTTTCGCATTGGCATTTTACAACTAATAACCATGTTTGAATGGGATCGGTTTTGAATTTTTTGATTTATTGAGGAAATAACAACCAAATTTCAGATGGATATAACTCCAAAACCGTTTGGCCAATTATGCATTTGAACAAACTCAGATGTTGCATTCAGACGCACAACCTAACCTGAAAATTTCAAGTCACTATCTCTTTCCGTTCTCAAGTTATCGTGACGTAAATAATATATTTTAATAATTTTTTTTTAATTTTCTAGCGATACGATTCTCACAAAATTTCACGAACATCCTTGAGTTTGCATTCTACAACTACTTACCAAGTTCCAATTCGATCGGATTAGTATTGGTTGAAAACAAAATTATTACTCGGAAACTATTGGGCCGATTATGCCCATTAACGAACTTGTCGGACGTATTGGGTTGCGCGAACTATCCTGAAAGTTTCAAGTCGCTATCTCTTTCAGTTCTCAAGTTATCCTGGCAACGGCCGGCCGGAAATAATCAAATTTGGCCTCGAATTCTTCATCAAGGAGTCGAACCCAATTCGAAAATTACAGACAATTGGGCAAAATGATAACGCGATGTTCCCCAGAACATACGCGCAACAACTAACTTATTCTATTTCTTGATGTCCGGACGATATTTGGTGCTTTAAATTGGCTCATTTGGCAGAAGATCCTGTATTTTTTCTGTGATTGGTGGTGAGTATAATAATGTGGTTGCAGATCACATAAATATAAATTACTTCCTTCAGTTGATAACTATGTGAAACACTCGACACTTCAATACTGCAGCTAACGAATCCCGCCACATATATGTATAGTTTTTAATTACAGTTCAAAACCCTTCACACATTAATTACACTTTAATATAATAAATCTAAAATTTATTTGCTACAAACAGCATAATACTTATTACTGAACTTGAAATTAATAACAAATATGTCAAAGTGTGTGAGATATCCTGGTGTCTGAGATCTAAGGAGAGTCCATGTTCTAATAACTACGTATACTATCGGGTCCCATTGCAACGATAAACCATCCAGGGACTCACTCAAAAACACACACAAATTTCATCGAAATCGTCGTTTAGGAGGAGTTACGATGACGTACACACTTGCAGTAGAATTTGATATATGTATTAAGATAGGTATACGAATATAGCCCCATTTTTTCAGTAAATTCATCGTTTCCTCCAGAGGAAACCTAAAAGTCTACTGGAACATGCCCACGTTCCAATGCAGATCTTACGAGTGGAACTTCACGGAGATCGCAGAAAAATACGGTATCGTCCAGAACCCAAACGACGAATTCAGGGGTGCAAACATAACTATCCTATATGACCCCGGGTACTCCCCCGCCATCTTGAACGAAAACGGCTGGGTCGTAGATAGAAATGGGGCATCCCCCAAGACGGAAACATACAGACACATCTCAAGTTGTTCCAAGATTCCATCAACGAGCAAATACCGAACGAGAACTTCTCAGGTAAATTAAAGAAGTATTACCAGCTATTATTTATCCAAGACCCAGCAGAATGTAATAAATACAGGGTGTCCCAAGTTCAAGTGCCTATTAGACGTTTCTGGAGAACTGGACATATTTGAAATCTGAAAATGGGTATTATGATATTGCTTGAAATTCTCTACAGAGCTAAATTATTTTCGAAGCCCAATCACTTCTGGAAGTGAAAATAAATTTGATGACATTTTTTTTTTTCAAGTTTTGCATTCCTGCTATGATCAAGTATTCAATGCTGAATACATTTCTGTTAAAACCATTGTATTCATTTGAATATTTTTCAAAATATCGGAAAAAAACCGGGAAAAAAGTCAAATATATTTAGTCAGTATTATGTTCATTATTCTTGTTTTAAAGATCCTGAGCGTGAACCGTTTTTAGAACATCGAAGAGGAAGAATGTGGAAAGGTTATGCATCTTTTGAATTTCAGAAATATCATCACAGGGTGTTTCAAATTTTGTGTCGAAAATTGTGATAAAAAATTGGCCATAACTTCTGTTTTGCAAATTAGAACCCTATTTTTTATGTTCGTTGGATTCTGCGGTGAAAAATAATGATAGTTTTCTTACATGATTATGCTCCTAAATTAAATAATTTCTGAGTTTTTTTTTTTAATTTAGGAACATAATCATATTAGAAAACTATCATTATTTTTCACCGCAGAAACCAACGCAATCATAAAAAAAATGGGTTCTAATTTGAAAAACAGAGGTTATGGCCAATTTTTGATCACAATTTTCGACACAAAATTTGAAACACCCTGTGATGATATTTCTGAAATTCAAAAGATGCATGATCTTTCCACATTCTTCCTCTTCGATGTTCCAAAAACGGTTCACGCTCAGAATGTTTAAATCAAAAATAATGAATATAATACTGACAAAAGTCCCCTCTCACAAATATACTCCTCTGAAGGCACATGGATCTCTTGACGAAGAATCATCGTCTCTATTTCTCAAAGATATTCACTCTTGTTCATAGAAATCCCTTCAATATTTAGTTGCCTCCTCCTAAGGAGGATCTCTTTCAAAACCAGGTCTGACCACTAATGTAGGGCTATCATCTCCCATAGATTTGTGATGAAATAACACGATTTTCCCATAACATACGCGTAAAAGATATGTCATCATGACATTCATATTTTAATTTTTGAAGGTTCTCGCAAAAATACGACCATAGACAACATATCATACGACGATTCGCATCCGCTACCAGCGCTACCGCTTCGCTACCGAACTCACAAAAGGCTGCGCGGTTCTCCAACAATATAGATCCGATCGTGTTCAAACTTGAAATTCTGCAGTAGAGTTAGGTTCTGAAGGCTCTTCCAAAATTTCAGCCATGCCGGACGAATAGTTCATGATATATAGATTTTTTTTCAATAATTTTTAATTATTTTTTTTTAATTTTCTAGTTATACCATCCTTACGAAATTATGCAAGAATTTTCGCGTTGGCATTCTACAACTAATAACTATGTTTGAATTTAATCGGTTTTGTATTCTTCGAGTTAATGAGGAACAAAAAACAACCAAATTTCAGAAAATTTCAGATGGCTATAACTCTAAAACCGTCTGGACGATTATGCTCATAAACAAACTCAAATGTCACATTCAGGTGCACAACCTAACCTGAAATTTTCAAGCCGCTATCTGTTTCCATTCTCAAGTTATCGTGACAACAAAAATATTTTTTAATAATAATTATGCTCATAAACGAACTCAAATGTCACATTCAGGTGCACAACCTAACCTGAAATTTTCAAGCCGCTATCTCATTCCGTTCTCAAGTTATCGTGACAACAAAAATATTTTTTAATAATTTTTTTAAAATTTTCTAGCCATACGATTCGCGCAAAATTCCACAAACGTGCTTAGGTTGATATTCTACAACAACCCACCAAGTTTCAATTCGATCGGATTTATATTGGTTGAAAACAAAATTATTACTCGGAAACCACTGGGCCGATTATGCCCATTAACGAACTTGTCCGACGTATTGGGATGCGCCAGATGGCATCAGAAGCATTATTTTTTGCATGGCGGTTTTGCAAAATGATATAGCATCTACAGAATGTTCGAAATTTAATTTCAATTCGAAGCCATTTCAAGCCACAAAAACTGGTTGTTTTCAAATATCCTAATGTGTTAATTTCATCAAATTCATCATTTTTTAAACGTTTATGAAGAAAATAATCATATTTTACTGTTCCATGCGTCATGAAGTTTGATTCCATTCGACGAAATTTCATCCGATTCATTGGACCACCAAACGACGAATGTTTTATTAAACGGTAATAGAATGACGGCAATCAGGCTTGGATATATACCACAGAAAGACTAGTAGACTACGTTCTTGTTGTACTGGTTAGTGCCAACCTCTTTACTTTTCCTTAATTAAGTGATGAGAATCATTTTCTATAATTTCATCAAACAAATTTAATTATGGAAGGATTCTTTTTGGCGCTCTTGTTCCTCGGAACATAGTGCTTATCAATTTGCCCAAATGTCTGTAATTATTTTGTTTGACCACTATATCTCGCCATTCAAAGAGTTTCCATATAGCACCTACCGCGAAGACGCACACACATGGAATTCAATGTAAATCTTTTTCGCTCTGCCCTCACGAATAAGACGATTTTACGAAGTCCTCGCTAACTCAAAATAGAAATTACTCGAGAAAATCATTCTGTGCCACCCCAAAACGAGCCAGATACAGTCCACACCCCCGGGAATGGATGATAGCCTCCCTCTGGAAGCAACACTCTGGTTTATCGGGAAGAAAAATTGCCAGGTAGGTGCGAAACCAGATCTTTTTGATTGGCGATCATATTCATTCCAATTCAATTAGTGTGAAGTCAACACTTAAGCTAGCACTAGCTGGTGGGAAGGAAAATACAGCTAAATTGTGATTTTATTCCATTTAATTCAGTCTTTAGTTTACGAAAGGCTTTTCTATGGTTGTGCCTCTGTTTATAGCATTGCAAAGTGGCGTGATTTTGGTTTGCCAGACGCATATACGAGATACCACGTACTGAATGTCCAACGACTGACAAGTCAACAAGTGCTTTTTAGGTCGAAATTTTTGCGTATTATCTAAAAATTATCGTTGAGGTGTAATTCGATTCGGAATGACATGTAGATAGTTTTTGAGAAAATGCTAAGGGCGCTCGTAAAAATTGCTTTAGTTATAAACAATTAAGTGAAAAAAAAAAAAGCACTGACGTGAAGTCAGTACTCTTTGGCGCGCGTGTTCACAGTGGCTAATTTGAATTGAATGATGAGTACTTCAAGCTCAGTGGATAAAGCGAGCCGAAGATCTACACAAAGGATAGTGGACACCATTCTCTGTCGGTTCAAAAATTAACAGTGCTATATCTAAGCTGCCATCAGGATAGAGTAACAAAGTTGGAAAAGAACACAACTGACCCTCCTTAGTCGCACAAGCTCCTAGAAGATTTGGGAGGGTCAGTATAATCCTAATCATGTTTATAGCTTTTGCGCGTATGTTCTATTGTCCATTCTTCTGTATTGGACACCCTTAATCGAATTTTTTTCTTTTTCAGCGCAAGTTCCGGGGAACAGTGTTCTATCATTTTGCACAAATGTCTGTAAGTTTTTGCTGAACATGGTCTCAAACGATTGATTAGGTTCGACTCACTGAAGTTGAATTTGAGGTAAAAATCGATTCTGTTCGGCAGTTCGTTGCCACGATAACCTTCGAACGGAAAGAGATAGCGACTTGAAATTTTCGTGGTAGGTTGCGCATCCGAATATGACAGTTAAATTCGTTAATGGTCATAATCGGGTAAACGGTCTGGTAGTACCCATCTTAAACTTTGTTTGTATTTCCTCAATAACTCAAGAAATACAGATCCCATCCAATTCAAACTTGGTAATTAGTTTTAGAAAGTCAACGCGCAAATATTGTCAAATTTCATGAGGTTTGTATCACTAGAAAATTAATAAAAAAAATTTTAAAAAGTCTATATTTCACAAATTATTCATCCTATATCGCAGAAATTTTGCGAGAGCCTTCAAAACCTAATTTTACTTCAAAGTTCTAAATTTGAACATGATCGGATCTATATTGTTGGAGATCTTGAAAAAATATGTTGGTAGCCGAGCAGCCTTGGGTGAAATCATTAGCTGCAGGTGACCGTTGCCACGATAACTTTCGAACGCAAAGAGATAGCGACTAGCAATTTTCAGGGTAGGTTGCGTATTAAAATGTGGCATTGAGTTCCTTACTGGGCATATTCAGCCAAACGGTTTCGGAGTTACACCCATCTGAAATATTGTTGTTATTTATTCAATAACTTAAAAAATACAGATCCGATAAAATTTAAACTCTGTAATCACATGTAGAATACCGACGCAGTAATTTTTGAGAAATTTTGCGAAGAAAATAATTACATTAATTTAATGATTCATTAAAAATTTTCTGCGAATGCTATCCTCACCAAATTTTGCAAACATTTTCGCGTTGGCATTCTACAACTAATAACCATGTTTGAATTCAATCAGTTCAGTATTTTTTGAGTTAATAAGGAGCAAAAAACCACCAAATTTCAGATGGCTATAACTCTAAAACCGTTTGGCCGATTATGCTCATGAACGAACTGAAATGTCGCGTTCTGGTGCACATCCTAACCTGAAAATTTCAAGCCGCTATCTCATTCCGTTCTCAAGTTATCGTGACAACAAAAATATTTTTTAATAATTTTTTTAAAATTTTCTAGCCATACGATGCGTACAAAATTCCACAAACGTGCTTAGGTTCATATTCTACAACTACCCACCAAGTTTCAATTCGATCGGATTTATATTGGTTGAAAAAAAAAAAAAATACTCGGTAACCACTGGGCCGATTATGATATGGAATATGGTAATAATTTGACATTTCAACAAATCGTTTAATGCATAATCAATTTCAATACTTTTGTCACTCGTTGATGAGATGAGATATCTGAAATTATAGATAAACTCTAAATATTCCATTCAATATTGAAATATTAAAATTAAATTTCCACTTATTCATTTGCTCGAAGCAATTTTTTTGTACTTTTAAAAAAAAATCGAGGGGTTCTTTTCTCACAAAATTTTACACATGTCGATATCTCACTTATAGTTACCAAGCTTCAATTCGATCGAGTCTATATTTTTGGAATTATCGAGGAAATAATATTCCAGGTGGGTGTAACTCCGAAACCGATTTTGCCCAAAACCGAACTTAACTCTCCCTATCTCATTTCCTTCGAAAGTTATCGAGTCAACGGCCACCCATCCAGCTAAGGAACTCACACAAGGCTGCTCGGATCTCCAACAATATAGATCCGATCGTGTTCAAACTTGGAACTTGGCAGTATAGTTAGGTTCTGAAGCATCTTGCGTAATTTCAATTCTACATCAAGCAGCATGCAATACATTTTTTCGAGTTTGGACCACTGCTGCCCACATAATCATGGAGGATTCGTGAAACACTGCAGGGAGGATAAATACTTGTATATAGATTATTATTAAAATATGATAACTGACTTTCTCCGTTTCCTTATATACTACTTCTCGTTGTAAAATATACTTGGATTTTCCTCCGCAACATTAGGATACATCATTTTCAAAGTTAGCGTTGAATTATCAAGCCATTCTATTATAATATTAGTAAAATCTGTTCTTCAGAGGTATTCATTGTTAAGCATGCTAAGCAACAAGCATTTAAGAAACATATACCTGAAGTTCCACGGGAAAACAATATACATAATATATACCTACACACATGTTATATTGCATCACCTTCTACTCTTATATTTTAAAATATTCTGCAATTAGAAAAATTAAAATGTTTCGTTAAAAATGCCTATTATATAGGTACACGCTGGCATCAAAACACCCTGATGATGGATCGTAAGAGACCCATGATATCAGGAAAACAGGAAAGTGTTCAAAATTCACTGGTCTAAGCGTAATTTTACTGTTTTTTTTGTGCAATAGTATTATGCAAATGTTATGTGTAAACAGGTAAAAGTGGCTAAGGGCCAAATCTGAATAATAGGGTAGGTGCAGAAGGCATTTGAAATGTAATTCATGCAGTTTTGCTTGCTAATGACATGTTTATGATTATATTAACCATTCTAGGTCTTCCCTAAGGAAATCCCACAGAAGCTCCTAGGAGAGTCAGTTTTGTTCTGTGTATATTTTATTAATGTATCCTTAATACAGCTTAGGCAAGGCACTGGGTGGTTTTCACCTAAGTACATGATGAATAGAATACTTATCCCATGATATATATAGCTTCGGCAAAATGACAAAACAGAATTAAGTGTAAAATGTAAAATTTTGAGTTGGCTTTATTTTTTATAGTCATAGCCTACGCATAACAACCACTTCCTTAGAAGATTGCGGAACATATTTAAATGCACCTTGAATCGAGCATTTATGGTTTATTTCGTTCACTCCCTGATTTATCGTTCACTCTCGAATTTCAAAACGAGAATATCTTGAAACTTGCTATTTGCAGATACGTCCCTTTGACATTTCAACGATATGAGAACCACCACCAATTTGTTTGAATAGAAACACTAGATTTTCTTCTTGGCTATTCCACTCTTGAACTTTAAAAATTTTAGTGTTCATGTCATCTTGGTTGCCTCTTATCAATATTAAATTTTCTCATGAGATATACTTAATCTTCACAAATATTCAATCGACTAAGTTCCATATACCTTGTTTTTGCGCGTATGTTCTGGGGAACATCGCGTTATAGTTTTGCCCAAATGTCTGTAACTTTCGAATTTTTTGACGAAATTGGTCTCAAACGATTTAGTTCGACTCCCCGATGAAGAATTCGAGGTCAAATTTGATTCTGTCCGTCCGGCCGTCCGTTGCCACGATAATTTGAGAACGAAAAGAGCTAGCGACTTGAAAATTTCAGGGTGGGTGGCGCATCGCAATACGACGGACAAGTTCGTTAATGGGCATAATCGGCCCAGTGGTTTCCGAGTAATAATTTTGTTTTCCAATATGAATCCGATCGAATTGAAACTTGGTGAGTAGTTGTAGAATATGAACCTAAGCACGCTTGTGAAATTTTGGGCGAATCGTATGGCTAGAAAATTTTAAAAAAATTATTGAAAAATTGGTTCAAGCACTGACGTGAAGTCAGAAGCTTTTGCGCGTATGTTCTATTGTCCATTCTTCTGTATTGGACACCCTTAATCTAATTTACCATGGTTAATTATGTCGTCCATTCTCCTGTATTGGACACTTATTTAAGTATGAGATCATGGGAGTTATGTTTGGTCACGGGGTATATGAAATATACAATTTCGAACCATTTCGCATGTCTGTCCGACGTTTCTTGGAATTATGATAATTATTATTAAGTGAGTTATAGTTAGTCCCGCCGTTTACCCTCGGTATGTGAATTTTCTAATTTCGAACGATTTCCCTTCGCCGTAGGTCCGTGGAACGAACAGAAAATCGCACGTATTAGAGACAATTCGCTATCATACGATTACGTATTTTCACGATCAGCATAGCCCAGACCCCGTCATTTCGCCGAACCACGAGGCGGGTGGACGCGCCTCGTGCGCCACTTCGATCCCGATCGTTCGGACTTCGGTGTTTGGCGCTGTGAAGACAATTTTTTATTTTTTAAGTATGTTCTGGGAAACATCGCGTTATAGTTTTGCCCAAATGTCTGTAACTTTCGAATTTTTTGACGAAATTGGTCTCAAACGATTAAGTTCGACTCCCCAATGAAGAATTCGAGGTCAAATTTGATTCTGTCCAGCCGGCCGTCCGGCCGTCCGGCCGTTGCCACGATAACTTGAGAATTAAAAGAGCTAGCGACTTGAAATTTTCAGGGTAGGTGGCGCATCCCAATACGACGGAAAAGTTCGTTAATGGGCATAATCGGCCCAGCGGTTTCCGAGTAATAATTTTGTTTTAAACCACTATAAATCCGATCGAATTGAAACTTGGTGAGTAGTTGTAGAATATGAACCTAAGCACGTTTGTGAAATTTTGGGCGAATCGTGAGGCTAGAAAATTTTAAAAAAATTATTAAAAAATATTTTTGTTGTCACGATAACTTGAGAACGGAATGAGATAGCGGCTTGAAATTTTCAGGTTAGGATGAGCACCAGAACTCGACATCTCAGTTTGTTTATGAGCATAATCGGCCAAATGGTTTCAGAGTTTTTATTATTATTATTATTGATAAGGGGGTTACGTTGCACCGCGACCTTGAGATCTATTGTGCCCCCCAACAGAGCTGTTCTCACCATTACGCCATCTACAGCTCGCCCTCCAGTTCCAGAGTATAAATGAACCTCAATATCTGGGAAGGCTTCAAGGATATTATGTCTTCACTCCTACAAGTTTCCTGTCCAAAGCATTCCTTTCGCTGACTTGCAATGGCGAGGCATTCTGTAACAAGGTGAAGAGGAGTTTCTTCCTCCTCCCCACAGAATCTGCACTCGTCAGTATCTGATAAACCTATTCTCATCAAATGCTTCCTGAGGCGACAGTGTCCTGTGAGGAAGCCAGTGACCAGGTGTAACTTATTCTTGCAGAGATCCAGATACCTTTTGGATCTCGCTTCTTTAAAGTTCCTAAGGAACTTTTTGGAATGAACCAAACCTGGAAGATTCCGCCAGAGTGTCTCTCTTTTGGTTTCAGAGTTATAGCCATCTGAAATTTTCTGAAATTTCGTGGTTTTTGTTCCTCATTAACTCGAAAAGTACTGAACCGATTGAATTCAAACATGGTTATTAGTTGTAGAATGCCAACGCGGAAATGTTTGCAAAATTTGGTGAGGATAGCATTTGTAGAAAATTTTTAATAAATCATTGAAAATAAAAAAAAAAATTCTATATATCAGTTAGTAACTAATCGTTAAAAATTGATGAAATTTTGCAAGAGCCTTCATAACCTAACTCTACCGCTAAGTTTCAAGTTTTAATACGATCGGTTTAATATTGTTGGAGATTGGAGCATTCTTGTGTGAATTCAGTAGATGGGTGACCGTTGCCTCGATAACTTTTGAACGAAAGGAGATAGGGACTTGCAATTTTCAGGGTAGGTTGCGTATCCGAAAGGGAGAGTTGAGTTCGTTTTTGGGCATAATCAGTCTAACGGTTTCTGAGTTATACCCACCTGATAACTGAAAAAATAAATATTCGATCGAATTGAAGCTTGGTAACTAGTAGTAGAAAATCAACATAAAGACGTGTTCAAAATTTTGTAAGAACCGTACCACTAGAAAATTCGAAAAAAATGACAAAAAAAAAAATTTTAATAACCGTACCTACCCCTAGAAAATTTCAAAAAAAATCACGAAAAAAAAAATTGGTTCAAGCACTGACGTGAAGTCAGAAGCTTTTGCGCGTATGTTCTATTGTCCATTCTTCTGTATTGGACACCCTTAATCGAATTTACCATGGTAAATTATGTTGTCGATTCTCCCATATTGGACACTTAATTCGAATTTACCATGGTAAATTCGAATTAAGAGTGTCCAATACAGGAGAATGGACAACATAATTTACCATAGTAAATTCGATTAAGGGTGTCCAATACAGAAGAATGGACAATAGAACATACGCGCAAAAGCTTCTGACTTCACGTCCGTGCTTGAACCAATTTTTAAGAATTCTATCTGCAGTAACTCCAAGAGTAACTCATGCATTCTATTTGTCGAAAAGCATTACTTTTTTGCTCTACGTCAACTGGACCTTAATTCATTCCAACCTGAAAGGAGATATTAAGACTTGGATTTCTCTGAGTAAAGTAATTCATTCAATTCACTTCTATTGCTTACTGCTGATTTTTAGCCAGAAATCCTGAAGGACATATACCAGATATCTTCTTTCTGAACAACTTTTCCACAGTTCTCCATAATTTGGAATTTCTTTCACATACGTAAACAATATTTCTAGATTCCTCCAATCTTCAAATACAAGGTAATCTCGATTATTTTCAACGGAAGGAATACTCGTGCGTACTTCGTGGATTGAGAATATTTTGTTTACGTTTTGTATTTGTGTTTTGATCAGATTCAGATTCGATGTTGAGATTAAAACGGGGCGCATGCGTAGATCAGAATGTAGTTTGTAGTATATCCATTAATCATGAATCATTCTCAAAAATACCACACAAGCAAGTTACCGATCACTGCTAATATTTATTATTTACCAGAAATTCATCACAAATCGAAACTATTTATATTAGAAATGACAATTTTTACATGACTAACCCGGACTTAGCCATTTAACCCTGCTTTTTTGCCGGGTTAAATTTTTATAGTTTTAACCCAGGGTTAGGCTTTAACTCTTGAAGGTGCAAGACCTATTATCAATTTAACCCTAGGTTTAGAGTTAATCCGCATTCAATTAGATAACCCGCATTCGTGCAAGTGGGCCTTAGTGATAGAAAAACTGGCCTAAAATTCCTCTCTACCCATCAAAAGATTTAATATCCACAAATGAGCCTCTCACCTTACAAGATCAGAAGCCTTCAGCAAAATTTCAGCGATATCATATTAAAAATAATACATAACCTTTCAAAAGTCCCCTCTCGCAAATATACTCCTCTGAAGGCACATGGATCCCTTGAAGAAGATTCGCCTTTTCTATTTCTCTTGTTCATAGAAATCCCTTCAATATTTAGTTGCCTCCTCCTAAGGAGGATCTCTTTCAAAACCAGGTCTGACCACTAATGTAGGGCTATCATCTCCCATAGATTTGTAATGAAATAACACGATTTTCCCATGATATACGAGCGAAAATATGTCATCATGACATTCATATTTTTATTTTTGAAGGTTCTCGCAAAAATACGACCATAGACTACATATTATCATACGACGATTCGCATCCGCTACCGCTGCCACTTGGCTACCACTACGCTACCGAACTCACAAAAGGCTACCCGGTTCTCCAAGAATATAGTTCCGATCATGTTCAAACTTGGAATTCTGCAGTAGAGTTAGGTTCTGAAGGCTGTGCCAAAATTTCAGCCAAGCCGGACGAATAGTTTATGATATATAGATTTGTTTTCAATAATTTTCAACTATTTTTTTTTTAATTTTCTAGTTATACCATCCTCACAAAATTCTGCAAGAATTTTCGCGTTGGCATTCTTCAACTAATAACAATGTTTGAATTCAATCGGTTTTGTATTCTTCGAGTTAATGAGGAACAAAAAACTACCAAATTTCAGAAAATTTCAGATGGCTATAACTCTAAAACCGTTTGGACGATTATGCTCATAAACAAACTCAAATGTCGCATTCAGGTGCACAACCTAACCTGAAATTTTCAAGCCGCTATCTCCTTCCGTTCTCAGGTTATCGTGACAACAAAAATTATTAACTCGAAAAATACTGAACCGATTGAATTCAAACATGGTTATTAGTTGTAGAATGCCAACGCGAAAATGTTTGCAAAATTTGGTGAGGATAGCATTCGCAGAAAATTTTTAATAAATCATTAAATTAATATAATTATTTTCTTCACAAAATTTCTCAAAAAATACTGCGTCGGTATTCTACATGTGATTACAGAGTTTAAATTTGATCGGATCTGTATTTTTTAAGTTATTGAATAATTAACAACAATATTTCAGATGGGTGTAACTCCGAAACCGTTTGGCTGAATATGCCCTGTAAGGAACTCAATGCCACATTTTAATACGCAACCTACCCTGAAAATTGCTAGTCACTATCTCTTTGCGTTCGAAAGTTATCGTGGCAACGGTCACATGCAGCTAATGATTTCACCCAAGGCTGCTCGGCTACCAACATATTTTTTCAAGATCTCCAACAATATAGATCCGATCATGTTCAAATTTAGAACTTTGAAGTAGAATTAGGTTTTGAAGGCTCTCGCAAAATTTCTGCGATATAGAATGAATAGTTTGTGAAATATAGATTTTTTTTATGTTTTTTTATTAATTTTCTAGTGATACAAACCTCATGAAAATTGACAATATTTGCGCGTTGACTTTCTAAAACTAATTACCAAGTTTGAATTGGATGGGATCTGTATTTCTTGAGTTATTGAGGAAATACAAACAAAGTTTAAGATGGGTACTACCAGACCGTTTACCCGATTATGACCATTAACGAATTTAACTGTCATATTCGGATGCGCAACCTACCACGAAAATTTCAAGTCGCTATCTCTTTCCGTTCGAAGGTTATCGTGGCAACGAACTGCCGAACAGAATCGATTTTTACCTCAAATTCAACTTCAGTGAGTCGAACCTAATCAATCGTTTGAGACCATGTTCAGCAAAAACTTACAGACATTTGTGCAAAATGATAGAACACTGTTCCCCGGAACTTGCGCTGAAAAAGAAAAAAATTCGATTAAGGGTGTCCAATACAGAAGAATGGACAATAGAACATACGCGCAAAAGCTTCTGACTTCACGTCAGTGCTTGAACCAATTTTTTTTTTTCGTGATTATTTTTTAATTTTCTAGAGGTACGGTTCTTAAAATTTTTTTTTCGTCATTTTTTTCAAATTTTCTAGGGGTACGGTTCTTACAAAATTTTAAACACGTCTTTATGTTGATTTTCTACTACTAGTTACCAAGCACCAATGCGATCGAATATTTATTTTTTGAGTTATTAAGGAAATCATATTCCAGGTGGGTATAACTCGGAAACCGTTAGACCGATTATGCCCAAGAACGAACTCAACTCTCCCTTTCGGATACGCAACCTAACCTGAAAATTGCAAGTCCCTATCTCCTTTCGTCCGAAAGTTATCGAGGCAACGGTCACCCATCTACTGAACTCACACAAGAATGCTCCAATCTCCAACAATATTAAACCGATCGTATTAAAACTTGAAACTTAGCGGAAGAGTTAGGTTATGAAGGCTCTTGCAAAATTTCATCAATTTCTAACGATTAGTTACTGATATATAGAATTTTTTTTTTATTTTCAATGATTTATTAAAAATTGTCTACAAATGCTATCCTCACTAAATTTTGAAAACATTTTCGCGTTGGCATTCTACAACTAATAACCATGTTTGAATTGAATCAGTTCAGTGCTTTTCGAGTTAATGAGGAACAAAAAACCACCAAATTTCAGAAAATTTCAGATGGTTATAACTCTAAAACCGTATGGTTGATTATGCTCATAAACGAACTGAAATGTCGCGTTCTGGTGCAAAAACTAACCTGAAAATTTCAAGCCGCTATCTCATTCCGTTCTCAAGTTATCGTGACAACAAAATTATTTTTTAATAATTTTTTTAAAATTTTCTAGCCATACGATTCGCACAAAATTTCACAAACGTGCTAAGGTTCATATTCTACAACAACCCACCAAGTTTCAATTTGATCGGATTCATATTGATTGAAAACAAAATCATTACTCGGAAACCACTGGGCTGATTATGCCCATTAACAAACTTGTCCGTCGTATTGGGATGCGCCACCTACCCTGAAAATTTCAAGTCGCTAGCTCTTTTCGATCTCAAGTTATCGTGGCAACGGCTGGACGGACAGAATCAAATTTGACCTCGAATTCTTCATTGGGGAGTCGAACTTAATCGTTTGAGACCATTTTCGTCAAAAAATTCGAAAGTTACAGACATTTGGGCAAAACTATAACGCGATGTTCCCCAGAACATACGCACAGCCAAATTAAGGTGAAACCGCGAAAGGCTCATTAATTCAGTTATGGTTCCTTAGATCGTACACACATTTACTTGGATAACTGTGGTAATTCTAGTGCTAATACATGCAAATAGAGACCGACCGGGAACGGAAGGAGCGCTTTTATTAGATCAAAACCAATAGGTGGCGGGTTCGCTCGTCATCGTACAATTTGGTGACTCTGAATAACTTTAAGCTGATCGCACGGTCTCGTACCGGAGACGCATCTTTCAAATGTCTGCCTTATCAACTGTCGATGGTAGGTTCTGCGCCTACCATGGTTGTTACGGGTAACGGGGAATCAGGGTTCGATTCCGGAGAGGGAGCCTGAGAAATGGCTACCACATCCAAGGAAGGCAGCAGGCGCGCAAATTACCCACTCCCAGCTCGGGGAGGTAGTGACGAAAAATAACGATACGGGACTCATCCGAGGCCCCGTAATCGGAATGAGTACACTTTAAACCCTTTAACGAGGATCCATTGGAGGGCAAGTCTGGTGCCAGCAGCCGCCGTAATTCCAGCCCCAATAGCGTATATTAAAGTTGTTGCGGTTAAAAAGCTCGTAGTCGAATTTGTGTCTCGCGCCGTCCGGTTCATCGTTCGCGGTGTCAACTGGCGTGTCGTGAGACGTATTGCCGGCGGGTCGTTCACAAGAGCGGCCCAATTGATCCCGCCGTGGTGCTCTTCATTGAGTGTCGAGGTGGGCCGGCACGTTTACTTTGAACAAACTAAGGTGCTTAAAGCAGGCTGAAATTTTGCCAGAATATTTTATGCATGGAATAATGAAACAGGACCTCGATTCTATTTTGTTGGTTTTCGGAACCTCGAGGTAATGATTAACAGGAACGGATGGGGGCATTCGTATTGCGACGTTAGAGGTGAAATTCTTGAATCGTCACAAGACGGACAGAAGCGAAAGCATTTGCCAAAAACGTTTTCATTGATCATGAACGAAAATTAGAGGTTCGAAGGCGATCAGATACCGCCCTAGTTCTAACCATAAACTATGCCTGCTAGCGATCCGCCGACGTTCCTCCGATGACTCGGCGGGCAGCTTCCGGGAAACCAAAGCTTTTGGGTTCCGGGGGAAGTATGGTTGCAAAGCTGAAACTTAAAGAAATTGACGGAAGGGCACCACCAGGAGTGGAGCCTGCGGCTTAATTTGACTCAACACGGGAAACCTCACCAGGCCCGGACACCGGAAGGATTGACAGATTTAGAGCTCGTTCTGGATTCGGTGGGTGGTGGTGCATGGCCGTTCTTAGTTGGTGGAGCGATTTGTCTGGTTAATTCTGATAACGAACGAGACTCTAGCCTGCTAACTAGGCGTATTAGACATCCTTAAAGGCCCCCGGCCTCGGTCGGTGGGTTTTTACTGTCCGCGTACATTAAATTCTTCTTAGAGGGACAGGCGGCTTCTAGCCGCACGAGATTGAGCAATAACAGGTCTGTGATGCCCTTAGATGTTCTGGGCCGCACGCGCGCTACACTGAAGGAATCAGCGTGTCTTCCCTGGCCGAGAGGCCCGGGTAACCCGCTGAACCTCCTTCGTGCTAGGGATTGGGGCTTGCAATTGTTCCCCATGAACGAGGAATTCCCAGTAAGCGCGAGTCATAAGCTCGCGTTGATTACGTCCCTGCCCTTTGTACACACCGCCCGTCGCTACTACCGATTGAATGATTTAGTGAGGTCTTCGGACCGGTACGCGGTGGCGTTTCGGCGTTACCGCTGTTGCTGGGAAGATGACCAAACTTGATCATTTAGAGGAAGTAAAAGTCTTAACAAGGTTTCCGTAGGCGAACCTGCAGAAGGATCATTAACAAGATTTGTTTTGTTATTTATAACAAAAATACATTTCAGTTAAAGAACCGAAACATTTTCATCGTCGATCTAAGTCTGCTAGACAGGCAGGGCTGACAAGTAGCGTCCGATGAATGGATGCCGTCCTTAACTTTTTGTGGGAGTGGCGCCGTTCGTCAATAGAGATGCGACTTTTTTTTTTTTTTATACAGGAGAAACCCTTTATGGGCGAACCTTAAAAGGAACAGTGTGGGAGTCCATCTTCTCCTGAAGATATTTACCCACTAAAACTCCTGTCTCCATCAGGGCGTCGATGGGTGTTTTGAGTTAGTATTCAATACTTTTACTCATGTTGTGTCTATTTTTATTTCCTTCTTGAATGTTTTGTTGAAGTGTTACATCTTCACTTCGTTAGATTTCGGTTTCTTCATTGTCCTCCGACAGGTAATAGTGCCAATTTTGGCCGTTTGATCTTTGTGGGTTTTTCTGGGTCATAGTCCAAAGCTTCTCTAAGTGTTGGGTTCGTGTGGCGTTCTGTGTTTTCCAGGATCCTTTTATTCCTCTGTCGTACTCGATCTTCCATCGTGCTCACCCCAAGGTCTTGCCGGATGTTTCTATTCCTGATGAACCAGGGCGCATCAGTTATTTGTCGCAGGATTTTGTTCTGGGCTGTTTCCAGTTTCTTCATTCGGCTTTTTGCAGTCTCTCCCCATGCAGTTGAACAGTACAACATGCGTGGTACAATTATTGACTTGTATAAGCGTAACTTGTTGCTTATACTGAGCTCACTGTTTCTAGCAATTAGCGGATAGAGTTCTATTTTTCTTACAGCAACTTTCTGCATGATATAATCGATGTGGTCTTTCCACGTGATTTTTCTATCAAATACTACTCCCAGGTATTTGATTTTGTCCTTCCAAGGAATCGTCTCTCCATCTATCTCTATTTCTTCTGAGGGAAATGTGCTCTTCTTGCCGAATACAATAGCCTGTGTCTTTCCTGCGTTTACTTTAATTTTCCATTTTTCCATCCATTCCAGGATGGTGTCAATTGCCGTCTGAGCGTATCGGGTTCCTAGGTTCAAGTTTCTTGAATGTGCCAGGATTGCGGTGTCATCTGCGTATGTGGACACTTTCGTATCGTTGGGGAGTACATTCGGTATGTCTGCCGTGTATAAGTTGTACAACTTCCAATTTTTACTTGAAAGGATCTGTTCTTCAGGTATTTTCCAATGACCTTTATGATCGGTAGGCTTATATTAGCTTCTTTCATCTTGTAGATTAGTCCTTCATGCCACATCTTGTCGAATGCCTTCGAGACATCTAGGAAGGCTGCCACGTTTATGTGTTTCCTATTTATATTGTGGATTATATTTTCCGTCAATCTTAGTGTCTGGAGTTCTGTTGAATGTCCAGCTCTGAATCCATATTGTTCTGGTGGGATCACTGTCTTCTCTTCTAGTTCATCTTCTAGTCGTCGTAGTATTAGTTTTTCAACCAGTTTTCCAATTGTGCATAGTAAGCTTATCGGGCGGTGATTCTGCGGGTATAGTTGGTCCTCTCCTTGTTTCGGGATCATTACCACTGTGGCATTCTTCCAGGCTTCAGGGAAGTAAAACTTTCTCAGTATTCCGTTACAGATGTTCACGATGAATTCCAGGTATTCAATCGGAAGGTGTCGTATTTGAGTGTTGTTTATTCTATCTTCGCCGGGTGCACTCTTCTTTTTGAGGTGTTTGATTTCATCTTTCAACTCGTCGATTGTTGTGGGTCTTATTTGTTCTTCTGTGTCTGTTTGTAGTATTCGTGCTGCTGTTCTTTCCACTCTCTCTTCGAAGTCGATGTCGTCGTCTGGTGTGCGATGCGGTGCGAATTTGAGCTCTAGTGTTTCAGCGAAGGCGTTCGCTTTGTCTTCATCTGCGTATACAATTCCATTCACGCCGTGTAAAGGACGTGATTTGTTGTTCCTTTTCTTCAGGATTCTGTTCAGACGCCACATTGGTTTGTAGTGGGTGTCTTGTTCTTCGCAGTCTTCATTGATGCATTCTAGTAGCACTTGCCATTTCTCGTTCCTGTATTTCTGTACTTCCTCCTTGACTAGGTTGGCTAGTCTATTGGCCTCTCTCTTATCTTCGGGATATAAAGTTCTTTGAGCGATTCACGTGCTCTTTTTCTGTTCCTTATCAGAGCTTTTGGTTCCGTAGGTAGTCTGTTGACTTCTTTGGAACACTTCTTGATGGTCCTTGTGGCTTTTTCCATTGCGGTTTGAATTTCCTTCGTTATTTTTCGGACTTCGAGTTCTATGTCGGTGGTCGTTTGTAGATCCGGTGGAATTCTCTCAGTATTCTTCAGTAATTCGGTGAAATTTCTCCAGTCGATTCTTCTTTCTTCCTGTTGTTGAGGTATTGAGTTCCAGTGATCCAGTGTTAGAATAACTGGATTATGGTTGGAGCTCAGTACCGCCTCGGTGTCAATGTTGGTTGGTTGGTTAATATTGTTAGTTATAAATATGTCGAGAACATCGGGTCTCCCTGTTGACCCGTAGAACGTTGGTTGGTCCGGTCCGATTACCGAATAATTATTCTTATCCACGTGTGACGCTAAAATTCTTCCGCGTGTCGTGGTTATTCTGGAGTTCCAGATGCTATGTTTCGCGTTCAAATCACCGCCTAATATAATTTCGTTGGGCGAAGGGAAAATTTCGTCCAAGTCGGAAGTTAAGAGGGTTTTTCTAGGCGCGTTATATGCTGCTATGACAGTTATTGTCCTGTTGCCAGTCATATATATGTTAACCGTGGCATTTTCTAGGTTTTCGGTATTAAAGTTATTAATTCGTTGGTGAGCTATGGAGTTCTTAACGAGTATGGCAACTCCACCTCCCATATTTGTTCGATCACTCCGGTACATCGCGAAGTTCGGTAAAGCTAAATGAACTTGGGGGTCGAGCTTTGTTTCGCTCAGCAACGCCACGTCGATATTTTCTTCGGATAAATAATCCCCAAGCTCTAGAATTTTGTTCCTGATGAAATTCGCGTTCCACGCAAGTATCTTTAATGATCGCGGTTTGTATTTATCCAAGACGACTGGCTATCTTGGTCATCAGCACTGTCATTTGTGCCAACATCTCTGCGACTTGTTTAGGACTTGTGTTTAAATTCTTTTCCGCCGTTGGTTTCGCGGATTGTTTAGCTGCTGAGAGGTACGATTTACCTTCAACAACTTTGCTTTCCCGAATAATTCGTTTCGGTTGGCTTGGAGTCGATGTTTTGGGAGTATTTCCCGGGTAGTATTTGCACCCGCAATAGTTAGCGGGGTGAGCGAGCTTGCAGTTGGCGCAAACTGCTGGGGTTGAGGACGATTTCTGGCACTTGGTCGTCCAGTGACCTTCGCCGCACTTTACACAACGTGGGTTAATTCTACACGTTGACTGGGTATGCCCGAAATTTTGACATCGATGACACTGAAGGTGTCTTTTTGTCGAACTTTGCGGCTCGACTCTGACGCGGAAATATCCTATATAATTAATTTTGTAAATCTCTTTGCTGTCCTCGGTTCTGGGCAGCTTGACTAACATTAACGGAAATACGTGTTTATTTCCCGCTTCTCGTTTGAATAATTGTGTGACCTGCAATTAATACTTGGAATCGCATGGCCACTAGTTGGTCTCTAATAGATTCTTTGGTTTCATGGGATGGAATTCCGCGAATGACCACCCTCATGACCTTCTCATCATCGCGCGTATACGTGTAAAATTGTTGTCCATGTCTTTCTAGTCCGGACGTTAACTTCCTGTGGTCGGCTTCGGTCTCGACGTGTATGTGCAGCGCGTTGCTGTTTTCCGTCGCGAATTTTATCTTTATGTCGTCGGCTTCGGCCAATTTAGAAACTGCGGGGAATGATCCTTTGTTGAGAATTTTTATCGGTGGAATTCTCTTCACCGTATTCTTCTTGATAACTTCGGTAGATTTACTGACCGGAAGTGGGGGGAATTTAATAGTCGGAATCGATTTTTTAGAGTTTACTCTCATAATTGGATGTCTATTATCCTTTTTGGTAGCGAGGGGGTGGTTAATTTCTACTGCGGGCTCGATTGACATTAACATGTCGTCGTTCTCATTTTCTGATTGTAGAACATCGAAACGATTCGTTGTTCTGATCGGGGAAACTGACTCTTGCCGTTAGACTCGGGCTCTTTTCCGGTTTTCGGTCTGTGTCAACTGTTGGCTATTCAAGGGGATACCTAATTTCTCGGCAATTTTTACAAAAAGTGATATAAGCGCTGCGCTGTCTCCCGCTAATGCTTCAATGAGCGATTCAGCAGAAGCTCCGGCCATTTTCGATATATATGGAATCAAATATTATATGGAAATAATAAAATTGTACATATTTATAAATAAATAATAGTCGTGAAAAAAATCTCACCCGTAGCTTCCTGTGGAACCAACGATCCGAAGATCTGGACTCAACACATCACTACAAACTTCACTCACTTGACACCAGTACCCGTAACGGGTCGATCGAGTCGGCTAACCCGTCAGACGGTTTGAACTTAACAGCACTGCACACTGGTACGGGAGCGCATGCGCACTAGTCAGACGATGCTCACTGCTTGAAGTCTCGGTCGGTACTGTAGAGATGCGACGAAACTGCCCGATCGACGCGATTGATTTCGACCGAAGGTACGTCCGTCGACATGATCGATTGCAGATTGTACCCGGGTTGTAGTCTTTCATATAGACGCTGGTCGCTTTGACGGATCAATTTTGGGCACCTAGAACTATTTGTTCGTGGTACGGTGAAGGTTCATTCGAACCGAGAGATCGTCCGTAGGTTATAAAGATTTCGCCCCAGACCGATCTGTCTTCTCCATCTAGCCGTCCTCTCCGTCGCTTTCGAATTTACTATGCATCGAATCGGTGAAGTATTCGATTGTACGTACTGGGTTGAGGATGGAGGGATATCATCGCTGTCGCTTTCGATACTTTCAGTTGATAGTTTCGTCTGTTGTTCGGGATGATGGATTGGTACGTCGCTGTCGCTTTCGAAAATCTCTATATATATGGAGAGGATCGTCTGTTGTGTTGTAACGTAGTTTCCTTCTTTTGTTACATATTTGCACTTGGCAGCTTTTCGCCAGAGAACATTTAGGTCATGGGTTTATATAATTCAAAAATTCTTCTCAGTATCAATGCAACAATTATCAAAATAAACTGGGCGCCACTTGATTTAATTTAATTAATATAAGATTATTTTTTGAATCGACTGATTGAAAACCAAGAAACAAACAGTGTTACTTACAGGTGACAGCGAATAAAGAAATATGAATTCCTGATGAGAATTTAATATATGTAGATAATGAAATGTGATTGATAATCTCCAGAAAAATAAGGGGTCAGTAATCCTACTTATAATAATAATAAACTTATAATAATAATGATGATAGAAAGAACGGAGCTGTTCCAAAAGGTAGTACGATATTGAAGTTATTACACCAAACTCTTCTTTAATACTGAGCGTTGGAACGTGATATGAACATTAATAAAGTGTAGATTGATACTGGCCTTGATGTTAGAAGGTCCTTACAGAACAACTGTAATTTTACACAAAATGGCTTCAGCTTGTGTAATGGTGATGATGATGATTGGCGTAATTCAGGTAAGTATACTCGAAAATATTATTCTCAGGACGGTAACCAAATTCCAGTGAATATATGGCAGTTACAGCAATACTTTTCTTACAGGTAGCAGATAAGAAAAACAATTACTATGCCTCCGGTAGAAACCCTAAAATTTTGTTTTCACGTATGAAACAATTGAAATTAAATCTCGACAATCACTCACCTTTTGACAAAAGGGTTTTTGAGACTCAATAGAATTTTGGTAGGCAATTCGATACGAAATATTTTCAATATTCAGAATTTTAATTTTATTAATTCCTCATCCCTTTTCAGGTCGAAAACCAGATCGGCAATGCAAAATCTGGAATGATTCTTATCTACTGCGTCGATAAAACAAGAATCAGGAGACATACGGACAATGATCGCCACCTGTGTTCTGTTCGAATTATTATTAACTTTTGATGTGAAATAAAACTGTTTGATTTCGAATTGATTTTAATTGATGCCGGAAGATGGACATGATATGAAAAGAGGAAAAATTATTTTCTTAATAGAAAAGGTCTTAGGATGCTTCAAATGAAATAGAGGAATTTTATACCGTTACAGTGTACAGGATAAAATCATTCTGATGGAAGGCGATCTCGTCTTGGACTGAGCCGTCGACGTGAGCCGATGCCAGTTTCACTAGCGTTTTCCATATCCGCTCTTTACGGGATTCGTTCGGTGTCGTCTCGTTCTCGGTCCAGATTTTACGATAAATGCATCTACTTTGTACGCTTATGATGTACAATTGCCCCGTCGCGCTTATCGATGATAGGAGTCCACTTGCTACACGCGAGAGGGGCAGGTATCTTCAGAGGAAGCGGATTGGGCGATTCGTCTTATCGTCTGTCTTCTAAAATCTGTCTTCCATTTAATGGAGACGGTAATACGAAGGCAAAATTTAAAGATTACCCTGAACGGTGGATCACTTGGCTCGTGGGTCGATGAAGAACGCAGCTAATTGCGCGTCATCATGCGAACTGCAGGACACATGAACATCGACATTTCGAACGCACATTGCGGTCCTCGGACCACTCCTGACTGAGGGTCGGTTCCATATTAAAGACTGCCCGGCCAGATGGCTTCGATTGACGAAGTGATGAATTGCCGAGCGATGCGATCATGGATCATTTTTGATCGGGTTCGCGAGCTAACGAATGTCGTCTAACGTCTTTTGTTGCGTAAATGGCCTTCGGGCGTGTTGGACGGTTGACGCGTGGTTCACGTTTGTTGTTGTGGTTTCGACAATGTGTCGGAACGAGCTCCAACGTTCGTATTACACGCGCCGTCTTGAATTGCGATAGCACATCTAATGATGTCGCGGTATCGCACCTTCTGCTCCCTCGACTGGAGGTACGCGATCGTCGTATCCGAGTATTCTTGTGAACGATGTCTGATCGCTACGTACCTAGGTTGTAGCGTGGTGCGGATAGTGCTTTCATAAGCGCATCTCCGGAAAGTCCGTATAAAACGTCTGCTTCTGCATCAGTCTGTGTTATGTGATCTCTGAAGAGGTACACTTATGCGATGGGTATGCGTGCGGATGATGATTCTAAAACGTTTGTTTCTGCATCAGTCTGTGTTATGTGACCTCTGACGACACTTATGCGATGGAATGCGTGCGGACGGTGATTCTATAAAGTCTGTTTCTGCATTAGTCTGTGTTATGTGACCTCTGACGGGGTGCACTTACGCGATGCAATGCGTGCGGCCGATGATTCTATAAGTCTATTTCTGCATTAGTCTGTGTTATGTGACCTTTGACGAGGTGCACTTATGCGATGGAATGCGTGCGGACCAAGGAATCTGAAAGTCGATTTCTGCATTAGTCTGTGTTATGTGATCTCTAACGGGGTGCACTTATGCGATGGAATGCGTGCGGCCGATGATTCTATAA